>KK502458.1:540284-710573 GCA_000688735.1 Glossina austeni
TATATATATAGAAAGAGAGAGAAATAGAGATAGATATATATGTATACATATATAGAGAGAGAAATAGGGATATATATTTATATTTATAGAGGGGTAGGGGGAGAGACAAAGAGGTAGAGAAACAGTGGGACAGCCGTATTAAAGCAAAAACACGAAAATTTTCCCTAAATTGATATTTCTATATATCACGCAGTACATGCTGTGAAAACTTGCCAAGCTCGATCTATAGGTAATCGGATTACTTTGCAATAAAAATTTTGACACTCAGCACCACAAAATTACGCATAAAAATTTGAGAATTTACAACACTCATGGGCGTATCATTTACACGTGTTTCAGTTGCAAAAAAACATTTATTTTTGTATGACTTTTCAAAGGTTTCCAAAAGTTACTCTGAGGCACTTGAAGAAACTGCCTCAAATAAATCTCCACAAAAGCAAAAAAAAAGCAAAAAGCGATAGAGTAAGTAAAAGCATTATAGTGGACCAAAACTCTGGAACAATAAATACCACACATACTACTTCGCTTAATACAGTTATTCTTAGAAGGGCTTTTCAAACTAACTTGCTCTAGGAGGAAGAATTTTCAATAGCATTCGTCCTTGGACCAAAACATGACAGTGTATCAAATTTCTTCAAATAATTTCGACCTATAGGTTGAACACAAGCTGACAAGACACCCAGACGAACACAAGCAACGGGCATACAATCTGCAAGAGAAGGTAATGTTTTTAATCAATTTTTTTTTCAATTTATGGTAAATGTAATATGTAATGTTTGTTATGTTATGTTTGTATGTATTGTAAAAAACCAAATGAAACCGCAAGGCGTCAATTGCGCAAAAAGAACAAAATGGAGAACAGATTAAATATTATCGAGAGTTATCGAGAGGAAAGAAGACTTTCGGGCTCCCTTACATTAAATTACAGGCCAAAGGAGACCATGGGAACAAAGGACTGATGAGTAAGTTTCCGTAATTCGTCTCCCTCCATAAGGACTTGTGCATGTTGTATTTCCTGAATGTAACTCTCTGTGGTGTGTTTGTTGGATAAAAGGTACAAGTGTCCCTACTACTGCAGAAGTAGTTAGTTTTATAATACAACCACCGACCGACAACCTCTGCCCTGTCGACCTTATTAACATAATATAGTATTTTTGTGTGTAAATCAGTTTAGAAAGTGAAAGTGAGGGTCTATCGCAAAAACCTTCTGGATGTTGCATACATCCGCACCAGTCAAATATACCTTCGCACCACAAGCGGTGAAAGGTATAAAAATTTTATGACACAAAGCAAACTCAGCTACCCGTGTTAGTCTTGTCCGGCAAAGCAATACTTTCCGCAGCCGAAGATAGAATTCATCTTTGATTTCCAACCGCGTTCACTTTGAATGAATGCGTTGTTCTCGATATCTTGAGTCGTTTTAAAATCGGCAAAATACGAGCATTTTATGTGAATAGTTTAGTTAACATTATCTAATGGTAATTGCCAGCATATTTCACCCCAAAACTTTATTATTTCTATGTATCTATATATGAATGCAAGCAGGCATTTAATGTGAATGGACAGACTTAACGAGTCAACGGAATTTGTGTGATTAGTTTTGAAACTATAAATATTGATAATGTACATATATTTATATGTAAAGTTTATTCTTGCATATTGATGTGTGTATACAGACATACATACATATATATATATATACATACATATATATATATATATATATATATATATATATAAATAGGCTCACTTACATATCTACACTTTTTATATATATATATATATAGATTTTCAAAATGTAAAAATTATTGTTAACAAATAAAACATTAGTCAATCAAATGGTGTTATCTTCAGTCATTAAATTCCGCTTGAATCTTAAGATAAGCTGCAGAGTGAACCGTTATTATAAATAATACCTATCCAGCTGCACTAGCGCTCAGTAGATCGAAGGCCTTTTTAATAAACTCTTTTTTTTTTTTCTTATATATAAATATATAAATATATATATAAAACCTTTCAGTCAAATTCATGCGTAATTAAAAAAAAAAAAAAAAAAAAAAAAAAAAAAAAAAAAAAAATTACAATACGTTTTAGTTGTGTAAAACGCTTGATTGATTGATTGAAAATATTAATGAAATTAATTAGATTTAAAATTTAATAAAATAAAGATAAAAAAATGATATCGAACAGGTAAAGCTAACGCAATCACACAAATAATGAAATACGATACGATACGAGAAGGAAAACTGAATTATCACGATTCCTGAAATATACGGCAAAATAAATTCGGATATTCGGTTTTTCTCGAACGTGAAGAAAGAAAGTGTTCATATATACATACAAACATACAGGCATATAGTTTTGAAATTAACGTACAATGAATGGTTTATCGAGAGATATTAACCTGAAAGTTTCGAAATAGAAGAGGAATAAGAAGAGGAAACATGCCATGCGGAGAAGAAGGAGAAAAGGATACCTGAAATGTTGAGCGAGAAGAAGAAAGGGAAACTTAAATGGGTAGTGTAGACGGGGAGAAGAAAAGTGGACTGTGCCCAACTCAAGTAACTTGAGCTTAAGGATCGAGGATTGGGTGCCATAATAAGCCCATGTTTCGTTTGAATAATATTTTGTTCAAGCGTTGACTTTAAGTGAATTAAAGGAATTTTCAAAGTTTACTTGAATTTAATTTTTACCTTATGAGCAAGACGCAAATGCTACTCGCTCTTCCCTATCCGTTCTCACCATTACTGGGTCTACGTAAAAAAATTTTTTTTTAAAATATGTCAATATTAAGCCTTATTAAGATTGATTTTTCTTACAAGAAGATTATCTTTAATTAAATTAATTAATCAGTCCACCAGTCCAAGTATTAGTTTTATTGAACTTTGAGTATCCTTGCAGGCTTCTTTGTCGGATTGTTCTGAGCCGGCTGTTCGACCTTAATACTTTTCGGTAATGGCTCTTAGGCGAGAAAATTAATTTATTCATTAGCTTTCCTAGAGCGTGATTTTGTAGATTGACTTTCCATTTTCACAATTTTTTATGACTTACTTTAACTTGCCAAATATTTTCAGCTTGCACTAAGTTATGCTCTCAACTATTTTACAGCTTTTTCGAGAATTTTTAACTACAAATAAAGGGAGAGAGAGTTTTCAAATTGTCAGCTTTGAAGACGAATTAACGAAAATTCTTGGCGTCTCTTCTCTTCACAGTTTGCTTGCATATCTTATTGGGGTTGAAGGAGATTTTCAAAATATTACATTAAAAAAAAACAGCTTCTGGGTCCTTTGCTTCCTCATAGCGTTTCTCAAGCGAATAATCGATAGTTAAAAAAATGCGAATAAAATTATGTGTCGATCAGCACTTCTTTGCTACTCTCGATCTTTTATCGGCATCTACTAAATAGGCTAACATATGTTGGGCTTAATTATCGAGATAAGTTATGAGAAATGTCGTCGATATAGGGCTACAAATAACATCAGTGATATGAAAATACAGCCTATGAATTGATTTTGGCCTTTGAAAAAAGATTGACGGGGTACACGTAACCATTAGTACGTCTCTATATTTGGAGTGCGTATGTAATTAGTATGCTTTGTCCCTTTGCGCCTATACAAGATGGTGGAACTTCTATTTTGAATTTCAATATTTAAAAATCTTCACTTCCCTTGCCTATTTTTCTAAAGATTTTTATATTCATCACCTAAGGCTGGCGGATATATTCACCTTATGAAAACCAGAAGCAAGCTTCAGGGTCTGCACAAAGTGTATACATTCTTGAGCAGCAATAAATTCTGAATCGATAAAAGCATGTCCCTCTGTCCATCTAGGTAATGTCTGTTGTAACTCTTTCAGCCTCAAAAATGAAATTATCGACTTTAAATTTGCAACAATATAGGAAATTCTTGCACATAGGTTGTCATTGAAAATGGGCCCAATGGGTCGAAGGAACTAAGACGTTTACAGTTTTACGTAAGTTGACAAGGCCGCGGTTTTTCGCTTTTTACTCATAAACTAAAGCAGATAAATGTATAAAAATTTGAAAGCATATTCTACCGGCGACGCTGTAATTCCTGTATAAAAATCTGAAAAATTGACCACGCCCACACAATATTATAGCGTCAAGATCTTTATAAGGCAGTTGCAAATTCTTAATGCACCTAAGCCGGTCCATCTGTTCATCAAGATCAAGATCAAGAACTTTGTGCCGCGCTCATCCAGTATTATAGAGTATCGAAATTTAGTCCATTTGTTTTTTTTTTTTTAGTCAGTAATGGGTATGAAAGAGTCGACCACGAACGAACATAATTTTCTTATTTGTTTTTTTTCCTAAAAGGGCCAATCATTCAGGGGACATAGGATGACAGTCAGACAGAAGTGAGAAAAGAGAAGATATCTATAAAAATTGTAGCTTACTTTGCCGTCTAAAGCATATATGAAACTTTGGTTTAGGGAAGTGAATATCATAATCATAGTGGATTCGATCCATTTTCGTTTTATGTCGCGAAATAAAAGGATCTATTAAAGGCAACCATTTATGCATATTCCAGAATGTATTTCACGCTTGAAATTGGTGTGATTCTGATAATCTGCTTCAGTCTTGCTGTCGTTGCTCAGTTTGAGAACAAACGAGGTACCGATCTCAACTATATACCCTCTGGTCAATTTATGGAGAAAGATAATCCCGATATCAACTATCGATTGCCAGATGATCTAAGACCAGATCATTACGATATCAATTTACGACCGTATCTATTGGAATCGGATAATGCGAACCGTTTCACATTTGATGGCGAAGTCTTTATTAATATAACAGTTGTTAAGCGAACAAATAAAATTGTCTTGCATAGTAAAAACTTGAAGTTTTCTAAACGTGAATATTGTCAAGACATTGCGAAGACACAGACGTGCATCAATCTAGAGGAGGCTGAGCCCGACAGTAAAACTGATATTGTTACGTACAATTTAAATGGAGAGTTACCCGTTAATAGTGTTTACGTTTTACATTTTAAATACAAGGGTTCGATGGATAATGATATGCATGGATTTTATCGCAGCTCATATATTAATTCGAAAAATGAAACCGAGTAAGTTGTAGACCTTTTTTAAGAGGCATCCTGAAAATAGTTAAATATTCGAACAACATTCATTTAGATGGCTTGGCACAACACAATTTCAAACCAATCATGCGCGACGCGCTTTTCCAAGTTTCGATGAACCGAAATTTAAGTCAACCTTCAAGGTCACCATTACCCGTCATAAAAGCATGCGAACCGCTAGTAACACGAATATGGTGAGAGCAGCTAGTGTCGGGTAAGGCACTTTTTAAAGAAACTTTTCCTTATAACCGCCGTCCGAGAAATTATTTTGATTTACTTTTTCGCAGAGATTATTACGAGGATGAATATGAGATAACTCCGATAATGTCGACCTATTTGCTAGCGTTTATAGTGTCTCGATTTAATGAACGTACCGATGATAATGGAACGTTCGGTATAATAGCAAGACCTGAATATTATATGCAAACTGAGTATAGTTTCGATGTTGGACAAGAAATTTTAGAAATATTGGACAAATATTTCGATTTGCCATTTTACACTCTCGGCATTGATAAAATGCAAATGGCTGCTATTCCTGATTTTTCTGCCGGTGCCATGGAAAACTGGGGTCTCTTAACCTACCGGGAACGATTACTTTTGTATACCGAGGAGGGTACGACATTACATGTTAAACAACAGATCGCTGCTGTTATCGCTCATGAACAGGCCCATCAATGGTTTGGCAACTTGGTGACTTGTGACTGGTGGAGTTATGCTTGGTTAAACGAGGGTTTTGCCCGTTATTTCCAATACTTTGCAACAGATAAAGTGAATCATACAAAAAAATTTCATTCTATTCGGCACGCAACACTCACACTTTGTTTTTAAATATTATTAGGTTGAAGAAGAATTTGAATTAGATAAGCAATTCGTAACGGAACAAATCCAATCAGTTATGGTTAAGGACTCTATGAACGACACGAATCCTTTGTCTGATGAAAATACTAACACGCCCTCAGATTTAAATCGCATGTTTAATTCCATCACTTATAATAAGGGAGCGACGTTTATACGTATGGTTAGGCATATTATGGGCGAAGAGAAATTCCAGCAATCATTGCAAGACTATCTAAAAACATAGTAAGTGCAAGTAAGAGACTTATGTTTTTCTCTACTATTTTTTTTTTTTTTTTTTTTATAGTCAGTATCAAAATACTGTACCTGAAAATTTATTTAATATTTGGAAAAAGTATATGGATGACGATGAGGCTGATGAATTCTTCTCGACTTTTACCACTCAAGTCGGTTATCCGGTTATAACTTTTAATTTGACGTCTCCGAAAACGTTGCAGATAAGTCAGAAAAGATTTCTATTGAAAGATAATGACGGTTCCGATCCAACTTTGCGTTATGTTGTTCCGATTACCTATACGACGGACAGCGAAAAGGATTTTAATAATACTCAACCCAAATTCTTTATTCGTCCAGTCGATGCTAATAAAATCGTCGAATTAAATGACAACGTTTCTTGGGTTCTTGGTAATATCCAAGTGACCGGCTATTATCGGATGAATTATGATGAGAAAACTTGGCATCAAATTCATCGGGCACTCTTCGAAGATGACTGGAGTAATATACCCGATGTGAATCGGGCGCAAATTGTCGATGATCTCTTCAATTTGGCTCGATCGGGTACAATTAGTTATGATCTCGCTCTTGACGTATTAGAATATTTAGAAACGGAAACCGATTATTTGCCTTGGTTTGCCGCTTTAAATGGTTACAGTTTTCTTGCGGTTCGCTTGGGCACAGATACGAGTAATTTTGCCTCGTATTTTCGGCATTTAAGCGATCGAGCTTATCGTAAATTGGGTTTTGAGGAAAACGAGAACGATACCACGCTTGATATTTACAATCGTGAACAAATCCTTAACTGGTCATGCAAATACGGTAACAAAGAATGCATTGAGAAGATCAAAGGATATTTCGGTAAAGATTTAATTCGAAATCCAGTTCCAATAAATATACGAGCCATTGTTTATTGTGCGGCCATGCGTGAAGGCGATAATCAAGATTTCGATAAACTTTTCGATAAATATTTGAGCGAAACGGCGGCTACTGAGAAGACTTTAATTTTAAATTCGTTAGGCTGCGTTAAGGATAACGGTCTGGTCGATAGATATTTCAATGTAATTATGTCGGACGATATTCGTCGTCAGGATAAATCAAGTGCGCTGGCCAGCCTTTACAATGAAAACAATGAAAATGTTGAAGTGGTCTTCGATTTAATAGATTCCAATTTGGAGCAATTTGCAGCGGCGTGAGTTATAAGCATTTTTTCTCTTTCGAGTTTTAGTTTTGAAGAATTTAGTTTTGCTCTCTCCTTAGAATGGGTGGTTATTCGGCTGCTGCTACTTCTATAACCGGCGTGGCTTCCCGCTTCACTGAGAAATCGCAAGAGGAAAAGTTGAAAGACTTTAATGCACGTCATAGAACAGAATTTGGCGATGCAGCCATCACGTTGGATATTGCTGAGAAAATAGTTGCCGAGAATTTGGAATGGGCGGAAAATAAATTAAATACTTTTAAGAATTACTTGGAAAGTCGATTGAAAAGCGGCAGTACCAGGACTAGTGCAAATACATTAATTATCTATCTATTAGGTGCTCTTGTGCTTATCACACTACTCAAGACATAATAAAATTGTAAGATTTTAAATCTAAGAATCATTACAAATTTTAAAACCCAAGGAAATAAAAAGGTATCACGAGTTCCGAAGATCTTAAGCAAGCCCATCTTTGCCTTATAGATATGTATCAAAAAGTGGACGACAACTAGCCACACATTTCTGAAGATTATTTAATTCTTTCAAATAAAAAAACTCGTCGTGTCACTGAATTAATCATATCTTCAAAAAAGTTGCTCTTGTCCTATGCTATGCTATGCTATGCTACGTGCGATAATCTGTTTATTTGGAAATTGATATTTGCAATGGGTAGCGTCCTTAATCTCACCTTTACCTTTTTGCTTGAAAATTTCCATTATTTGTTTTATGAAAAATGATTATCGCCCCGCACGGAATGTCCACAGAATCAACATAATTAGGGAGATATCTATCGGAGACCTTTGAAAGCTGCTGCATATACAAATTGTTGGAAAATATCAAAATATTCATGAAAGATTTTATAAAATACTTATGCTGCCATTGTCGGTATCCATGTACCATTAATATTTTTGTTGCTTTTTTTTATTTTTTATTTTTTTGTCACATTCATATCAACAAGCTTTCACTCGTTATGTAAAAAGGAGAGACTCTCTTACTTTCCGGTACTTAAATACTTAATTTTTTGAATTCAATATACACTGAGGAAAATTTGATATAGGAAAAGAAATTTAAAAATTCATTGAAAGTGAGAAGAAAGAAAGATTGTCCTGATGTGCAATGAGATAAGATTTTTACTTTTAAGCTTTAAAAGAACGGTAATGAACTTTGTTGCCGATAAATTCAACCCTGTCGTGAAATTGAGCCGTAGCTATACCGGGATTGATACGGTCCGCTTAGACTGTTCTCCTCGAGGCCCTTTTCGGCACTTCTTCCGGGATTAGATATCTACAATAACAGGGAAAGGCTTTCCGGCACTAATCTTTCGCCGCCAGGATTGATATTGTCCACTTAAACTGTTCTCCTCGTAGCATCTTCTCAGCACTTCTTCCGGGATTATATATCTACAATAACAGGGAAAGACTTTCCGGCACTAATCTTTCGCCGCCGTAAGTGAAAGATCGCAAAACTTTATAAGAGCTTAGCTTCTCGTTGTCTTGGCTACCATTTGCTTATAATCAGCTTTACGGTTCTCCAACTTTTCTATCCCAATGTTCTCAAATTTCGTGGCAAATATGGTATCATGGTCCTTTCATCTTCTGTTCTTCTTCTGTTCTTTAAACCCTTGATCTAGTAACTACTAACCGTAATTATAAATATAGCAAATTGTTGTTGGGGAATGTTTCATCAAATCAATCGCACCCGGTTTCTCAGATTACTATATGCGATAGGTAGGTTACAGCTCACATACTTTAATGAATTTCGGGTTAAGCAGGGTTCCCAACTTAATATTACCGTACCATCGATTCAGAAAATATAAATGGCGACAAGTAAGGAAGTTCGACTTGTCTGGAAAAGAGTTTTATGCTCAAGTTATTAAGAATTGAATGCCCAGTTAAATAAATCCTTGCTTTGCTTCGCCGTGATCAGCCACTCAGGCTGTGTTCTCTACACGTGCGGAGGTGACCTGGAAGGGTCATAGGCACGAAGAAAGCAAAAGGAGAGGGGGGGGCTTAAGTTATACTCCCAGTGAGGCTCTTTAGCCCAACTTCAAATCAAAAACCAGGTTAAAGCTTTCTATCACAATGAGAACTGCAGTTACGGAGACCGGTCGGGCGGATAAACTAGCATCGATAAATCGATTTAAAGTTCTTAGACTGATTTATGGCGTTTGTTTCCTATGTCGCGTTACAAACATAATATGCGATCTGCTAGATCTGTATCGGCTGTAGGAGGACGCAAAAGTACATTTGTTCTGAATTGCAAACTTCGAAGATTTGAAGCATTATGTATATGCGTAGTGAATAATTTAAACACAGCGGGTTCAATGTAATACACTCCAATGTAATGTTATTTCTTCATGTGCATTTATGCGTTGTTTAGTACTTGTAGTGTGTTTAATGTAAAAGCACTTTACAGAAAACAAGAAAAAAAAAGAAAAACCAACAAACTACATAGTCAGTCAAGTTCGTCTATTGTTGTGCCCTATGTTGCATAACTTTTTTTCATCGTAGACTTTCTTCGATTCAACGCCAGGCTTACTTAAGCAAATATTTCGTTAGAACGTAGATTTAAAGTTCATGCGTCCGTCCACACAAGGACACATACATATAACGCGTATGCAAAAAAAACTAAATAAGGTTAGGTTTGCAATAGCGGATAACTTAAAGCAGCAGGTTACAGCACTGACTTATTCGCTGTTATGAATTATTAACAGTACTCACTTACTCAAAACGCACGTTATAGTTATTATACATTAACTTGTGTATATTCTGCCAGTCCAGTACGCCAGTATATGAACATATAAAAGGTTTAGATATTAAACGAAAATTTTTCTTAAGACGTTTGTAAGTGTTGACGAGTGACAAACATTTCGCTAAATGTTCTTTAAGCTTGAGAACACAAAATGCATATTATTTTGGAATTTGGTGCTATTCTTTTTCATGGCAAGAGGAATAAAGGATAAGGTGAAGGCTGAGAATGCTGTTCTTGCTGATGAAAACGGTGAGCTAATAAAGCGAAAAAAAAAAAAAAACAGACAAACAAACAAGATAACATTATTTTTTATTAACTTATCGATTTGCTAAGTTCGCCGTTAATTGGCTAATTAAGTTTCAATTTAAAATACCGAAATGACATCTTATTGAGATTTGGCAAAAAATATATACAGAGCTGAACATAGTTTCGTTTGGGTACGAAATTGTATTAGTTGTAGCAATGTTATAATTATTTAAAAGATCTTTTTAAATATATAATATATGCACATACTGCAGGGCATATAGTAAACCTGCCATATCGTAAAGTAAACGGAATCTATATAGAAAATCCTTGATTACAGTCAACTATGTGTAAGTTACAATCTCTGGCAGTTATTCGTATATACAACTTAAAGTTTCAATTCGGTCAAGTTTCGATTGATCAACTGTGACACGGTTTTTACCTTTCGCGTCAAGGCAGATGTAAGTTTCTTATTAATGTTTTATTGCAGATGTTTCGCATATTGGAGATGATTGTCAGGTAACACCTGTGATTCATGTTCTTCAATATCCCGGATGTGTCCCTAAGCCTATACCATCTTTTGCTTGTGTAGGTCGTTGCGCTAGCTACATACAGGTCTCATTTTCTTATAACAAATAATAAGCATTTAATGAAAATTCTCATATGCCTATAGGTGTCCGGGAGTAAAATATGGCAAATGGAACGATCATGCATGTGTTGTCAAGAATCGGGTGAACGTGAGGCCGCCGTCTCTCTATTCTGCCCAAAAGCGAAGCATGGTGAAAGAAAATTCAAAAAAGTACTTACAAAAGCGCCTTTGGAATGCATGTGTCGTCCTTGCACTTCTATTGAGGAATCAGGAATTGTACCACAAGAAATTGCTGGTTATTCGGACGAAGGACCATTAAATAATCATTTTCGTCGCATTGCCTTACAATAAAAATTTAACTTTTTAATATAAGTAAATTATTTTCTAAAAAGAACTTAATTAAATTAATTTTCAAAAATCCAAAAAAGTTTTATTAGGGAAAATGTGCTTTTCAACAATTTTCTTTGCTTGTTTCTTTTTTTGTTTTGCTGCGATGATTGTTTGTACATTAATTTGAAAAGTGTTAGGGCGAATAGATAAGCGAGAAATAGAAAAGATTTTTAAAATAATTTTTTATTTTCGAAAATTTAAAACTACATCGCAATTTAATTTCAATGACAATTTGAAAGATAAATGTTGCAATAAATCTTTTATGTGATCCCTGCTTGCGCTATAAGTGAAATTAGCTTTACTTTTAGTTACTGGATTAACTAACAACTAACGCTATGAATAATATAGCTTCGTATGTTAAAGAGCATATAAGATAATTTAATCCATAAATAAGAATTTAAATTACATTTTCTCATGTTTGCTGTTAAAATTTTGCTTGCTAATGTTAGATTTTGCATTAAATTTCATATGCAGCATACAGTGTTGTTCTCCGTTGAAAATCTGGTTCTTTCTGTGAGAAGAAAATGTTGAGAGGAATTTCATTTATTCTCTTGTGTTAAATAATTCTCCCTCTCTCACTCACTCACTATCATCTCATAAGAGAAATTTATTTAAAGCTGGTTTCATTTTTCTAACCCCATTTGAGGTAATCATTATCATTAATTTCTTGTTAAATTTGAGATGCGACAATATTGTTCACTTACAAGCGAGACAAAGCGGTCAGGAAAACTTTTTGAGCAACGTTATTATTAAACAAGTTTCTTGAATTTTTTCTTTTCAAATAAATTCTCCAAAAATACGTAATTCTATACTACTTTTCAAATAATAATTTCAAAAAAAAAAAAAATAAAGTTCCTAAATATAATTTAATAACATTCAGTTTACCCTGTCTTTTTTACCGTTACAATTTTTAATGTATTACAAAACATGAAAAACAAGAGAATATTCTTTTGTTTTCTAAGTCTTTAGTGCACACTGTTATTAACATTAAAATATTTCTGTAAGAGAGCGAGAGAGAGAGAGAGAGAATGAGAAATTAATTTTCGCACTAATATTCGCTCACACAATCAGCTGTTTCACCTGTTAGTGCTAAAGCTAAAAAGAAAAATTTTAAAAAATAATTTGTTTAATTTATCTTATTTATTGCTCAAATGACAAGCATTAGTTAATGTTTATTGAGCGGAAATAGTAACGAAATAAATTATTTTGCTGCCGTTCAACAGAGCACGCAAAAGTTCATCTATGTATATACATAATAAATCAGTTCAAAGAAAGTCAAAAGACAAATAGTAAAAGACAAAGAACGTGATGTGTTGTTCAATTTGTTTTAATTATGAAAATTGCAAATCCGCGAAACATTTATTAAGTTTAAATTAAATACATTGTATAATTGCTGAAAAATCAAAAAAAAAAAAAAAAAAAATGTTCTAACTAACAAAGGATTCTCCGCAGATTAATGACGACCTGTAGACAGTTAAAATGTACCCAAATGTACAACTGCGTCACAAATATCCGCAATTATTTCAGCAATCTACTAAGAAAAGTCAAATATTGCGTTTACGGGCAATTTGGAGGACATCGATCACAGGATCATGCAGAGTACCTGTAGCCGGCATAATTATGATAGTATTCGCAAATTTTAGTTATTTTGTACAAACGCACAATTGTCAACATTACTATCCTAAAGCGTCTGATGTAAGTCTATGCTATCTATGTATGTATGTACATATGTACATATGTATGCGTGTATTACATGCGTACATTTCCTTGTTGAAATATTTAGCTGCGATTTCATCCTCAATATTTCTCAATAACTTTCAATTCGTAGCTTGACGATTATATCAATGGAATGAAGTAAATAGTTGTAGGAATTAAAAAAAAAAAAAAAAAAAAACTTGTCTCCAAGATATAATATCAGGCGCGCACAATTGCGTACTTCTCGTACATATTTGTACATTTTTCTTTATGAATATATTTAATTATAAATGCGCAATGTGTAATTGAATTAATATGTATAGCACCTCGCAATAGCTCGACAAAGGCTTTATTTAGTTCATTTAGTCACAACAACTATTGCAATTATTAACAACATGAATTAAGTATAAGGGGTGTGGAGGATGTTGTATATATATATATATATATATATATATTCAGATTGAGAATTGATTTACTCTATGTTAAACCGCAAGACATAAACCTGTTTTTTCTTTTTTAATAAAAAATTCAAATATATTTTATAACTTTAAAGGTGAACTAAGTAATCTGTAAAAAGCAATGCACGATTGTCTTTTCTTCATTACATACAGATCTGCATCTGTAGTACTTGTAGTATAGCTATTGTTTTATAAAGTCAATGAATTACATAGAAAATTGTTGCATCGAATAGGTGACATAAAACCTTTGCATCTTATGTGGGCATAACCTTTTTTCAAAAATTTTTTTTTTTTTTTTTTTTTGCAAATACTTATGCATTTCCGGTCATTAGTAGATTGGAAAAAGTCAAAGTTTTGTTCAAAAAAAAAAAATTAATCTCTTTTTATATTCAACTGCATAATTGAGCTTATTTACTATTAACAAGATTATAGCTTCCTGATATTTATAACGGCTTACACGTAGGTCTTAAAGGGTGACGTAACGAACATTTATCGAAGATCGTATTTTTTATTTTATTTTTTTAAACTTAAACAATTTAATGGAATTAGCCATATCCAACTTTTAATCGTTCCATTAAAACCACTGTAATGATTATAAAGCTTCTTTTTAAAAAAAGAAAGTATGTCTTATTAAGTCGAAAAATGAGTAAAATTTGTCTCTGCGTCCATGTTCAATAGGCGCGAAAATAAACCGTACCTTTTTTCATTTTGTAGAGGACGTCTTTAAAGACATCTTAGGTCTAAGTTGTACATAGGAATTCCTCAGGACAAAGGTCCAAAAATCAGTCAAATCATTCCAATTACCTACAAAAGGAAATTGTATTATATCATCTTATTAATAATAAAAATGTTGAAAAAAAAAAATAAATAAAACCACGTCTCCTATCAGTGCTATAAAAACAATCCTTCCGTAAATAGATCTTCTGACAATGAATTCAATTTCTCTATTCTTAGCCTTACGCTTTGATGAATGCTATCATCAATTCTGCCAACAAGTGGGCTTTGGCCCTGTATAAATAGGACGATTGCTGAAAATCTCAATTCTCTTTATCAAAAAAATTGCTCACATTGCTCATTGTTTTATGAGAAACGCCAAGTTAAAGTCAATATATCATTGATATGATAAATGATGCAAATCTCCTGCTTTACCTTATAAAGCATTTGTGGTTATTTAAAGATTTTGTACATTTTACGCCACTAAAACACTTGCCCCCATTATTTTGTTAGGAAAAATGATTTGTTAATTAATCATTAAAATGATTATTAAAACCAAAAATGGGACAGCAAATTAATTGAATGAAAGTTTACAAAGAAAATCTACTCCATCCCATATTTTCTTTTATTCAATTAGAGAAGCGAACAATTGCGACTGCATTAATTTAACGTACTTGTGCGAATACATATAAGTAAAAGTCCATAGAAATGCAAAAGATTTTCACAATTTTCGATATGTATAACTGAAAATTTGCAAAGCATTCAAAAGAAACTCAATAGAGAAGCAATAAGTTTGACATTGAAAGTAACCGCTAAGCGAAAGACTTTTTAGATTTATCAACTGATATCTATTTAGATGTATACACATATATATATGTTGTCGAAATTGCAGACCAATCAGGACAATTCATGTAGTGCAACACTTAAGTAAAGCAGGCGTTTAGTTTCATGATTCGTGGTACCGGACAACTTCACTGCAGATCTTTCCCCCGCTTTTTCTCCCCAGTAATTGCATCATTGACCGGATCTAAGAAAGACTCCAGCATAATTGAAATAAGTTAATCCACAACTGAATTTCATAATATCTTGTATATCGATTAAATCAAAAACTAGCTGTTCTCGTTAACGCCGGATAAGTGATCCGTCCTTTTTTGATAACAAGCATTTTTTAAATGGATTATTTACAAAAATTATATTTTGAAATTTTGCAAAAGTGTCGGGAAGATTGGCAAGTGTATAAGTTGTGGATAGCATAAAGTTCGCCCTCAGTCAAATAAAATATTCCGTTCCCTTCCTTTGTTTTTGAGGAAATTTCAAATAGTAATCTAAAACAAGTATTTTTAGGTTATTCACGGTGTTCAGACCCAGACTGTTCATGTTCCCACGAAGGATGGCAACAATGCATTTAGTAATTCAAGAGGGAAACGAAGCATAGTGGAGAAGCCGTTGCGGATTTCATTATTCTATGACGAATCGGTTCTTAGGTAAGATATTCTGAAAATAAACGAAAGTGCTGCTAACTAACAACGAAGAGAATATATTTCTTAAAAATCGAATATTTCGGCTTTAAATCCAATTATATATAATATATATTCACGATATGTTTGTATATGCTTAGGCGTTACTTTGAAAATTCGGTCGAAACTAACAATTACAAGATTTAACAAAGCAATGTTTAGGGAGTTATTGTCCACAAAGATGTTATTATTAATATTTTTTTTTTATTCTTTACAGTTTGGATGCCAGTAAATTTATTCTTATAAACGTAAGTATTTATAAGTGATCTCACATCAGACTTAACTGTATAATCGGAAGCACACAATTCATTCTCTTCTAGGAAACAGTGCTACCGGAAGCTTTACAATTTTGGGCGAAAGCATTAATGGTGCAGCAGATAAAAGGACCTATTCGGCTTAACAGGTAATATTGGATCAAGAAAATATTTTCTCATTCAAAATGAATGCTTTTTAGAATTAAAACAAATCTGTCGCCTTGGGACGGCTTTAACATCATCCATTCAAACTTGATTTGCGCTTTAAGATAAAAGCAAAATTTCAACCTTCTTTTGCAATTATCCAATAACATGCAACTTAACGATTAGATTAAATTAATTGAAAAGGTCAAGCTGATCAAACATATATATATATATATATATTTAGATTAGGGTTTCTGACTTATACACTATTATGTCTTCTCTGGAAAAAGTTTTGTGCGCTTTGCCTATCTTAAAATTTTCAAATTAATTAGTGGCCCCAAGCAAATTTAAATACATGTAGGGATCAACTCTTGACGGGATATTCGCTTTACTTATTGATTAATTTTCAAAGTCATCACAGTTTCGTTTAAATGAAGAGAAAAACAATATTAGCAATAGTCTCAAAAAAGTTTCGAAACGTCTCCCCAAAATATCTTTACTGAAAATTTTTGAGTTACAGGCGTAATCTAATCCATCTTTCAATGAATATAATAAACGGAGGGTTTACTAAAAAGTCCTTTTTCTTTACGTAGACGAATCACAATCCAATATATAATTTTTAATAATTTTTCAAAGCATCTAAGTTATTATTTTTTCTTATTCTCGTAGAAAATGTAATAGTACTCAGGTATTTGTGAAAGGCGGTCTAACGCACTGTATAGACAATTGTAAAGCCGTGACCATGTGCGGCGAAGTTGAAGTTCCTTATGAACATCTAGATGTAAGTAAAAACACTTTCCTAAACTGGTTTGGTTTTATTCAACTTTTAAAGAGTATTCTTCACATTCTGGACTAGTAAGTGAAATTCAATTTCGAATTAAACTCCATTAGATTAGCAGATTTTTAACTTTTTGCATTTACAATGAACTGAAGTATTATCGCTATTGTTTTACTTTTATTTACTGCCAACAGATATGTCGTGTATGCAACGCATCTGGTCAAAATTGTCGAATTGATAATAGTACAGAGGCAGGCGAGGGAATTCAAAATTCCGATTTCATATTCTATGTGTCGGCCCGGCAAACCGAACGTTGTCATAAGGGACTCACCGTAGCATATGCCGCTCATTGCCAGCAAGAGGCTACTTTGGATCGGCCAATCGCGGGTCATGCAAATCTATGTCCAGATAGCATCAGCACTAAACCGCAAGAGTTGCAAACACTTATATCGACAGTGAAGCATGAAATTTTACATGCGTTAGGTTTCTCAGTTAGTTTATATGCGTTTTTTCGTGATGCCAAAGGAAAGCCTAGAACACCTCGTAAGTCGGATACGGGTAAACCTCATTTAAATGAAAAGTGAGTAAGTTAGCTATAGCATTCGAGAACTTTCATTTCATCTTCAAATGTTTGCTAAAAGGCTGCAAATTCATCAATGGAGCAATAATACTATTCGCAAAGTGATTAGAGAAAATTGGTCAGTGAGAGGTGGCCATGTACGCAGAGAAATCGATATGATGGTAACGCCTAAAGTCGTAGAGGAGGTTCGTAAACATTTTAACTGTGATAAGCTGGAGGGGGCCGAATTAGAAGATCAAGGAGGTGAGGGCACTGCGTTAACACATTGGGAGAAACGTATTTTAGAAGTAAGCATAGGAAATTATTGTCGCTTTATCAAAGCTATATAATTATATTATATATTTTCAGAACGAAGCCATGACAGGAACGCATACACAATCACCTATATTCTCACATATAACGTTGGCACTAATGGAAGATTCCGGTTGGTATAAACCAAATTATAGTATGGCTAATTCATTATCATGGGGTAAAGGACTGGGTTGCAATTTTGCCATGCGCAGCTGTAAAGACTGGATTCAACTGAACAATGCAAAGTAAGTCCAATCAATGAGAATCTGAATTCAATTTCCGAAACATTTAACAGAGCAATAAATAATAAGAGATAACTTTACAGAGGACACAGTATTCATCCATTTTGTTCGAAAGTCAAACAGGAACCTTTACAGACCGAATGTACAAATGACCGGACTTCCGTAGCACTGTGTAATTTAATTCGACACGAGACAGAGCTACCATCGAAATATCAGGTAAGTTAAAATACCTTATACTCATGTAAAATACAGCTAAAAATAAAATTGCAATAATTTCAATTTAAGAATTTCGACAGCATCAACGATATTAAAGAAGGTGATGAAGGTTATTATGGCGGATCGGTATCTCTGGCTGATCATTGTCCTTATATTCAGGAGTTCACTTGGCGCAACAAAAATGTGATTGTTAGAGGTTCACATTGTAATTTTGTTGAAAATAATCCAAGTAAGTTTTTAAAAAATCTCTTTGAATCCTTAAGGGCTAATATCAATTTGTGATGTATTTTGTGCTTATTATACCCACCGTTGTAAGAGGGGGTTTTTTTCCAACATATATGTAATACCCAAAAGTAAGCTTCAGAGACACTACAAAGTACATATACCGTTGTTCAGCGTGAAATCCTGAGTTGATTTGCCCATGTCTGTCTGTCTGTGCGGAGTGTGTTGTTGGCGCTCTCCTGGTAGCAAAATTGAAGATGTCGATTTCAAATTTGGTAGAAACATTGGAAGGCTGGTATTGAAAAAGGTCTAAATTGGTCAGAGCAGAAGCGCCCAAGGAAGCATAAACTGAACCCAGCCCAGTTTTACTTTAATAAAAATTTTTGGATTTTTGATCGTTATTCGGAAATTATTAAATTTAGAAGGCGGAAACTTTCCACATTTGCTTTACGAGACACTAGGTCCGAAAATGGATCGGCCAATCGGCCATGCCCACACAAAGTTACGAGTAATTAAATTTAATCTTTTTTCACCCTTTTGAGGTTTATGCTTACTTATCATAAGGCAAACAAGACAAAATATTTTAAACTATTTTGTATACTCCTCAAATGAAGATATATTATCTGCCTAAAAATGGGTTAATCGTAAAATAAATGTAGTAGACACCGCGATTAATTTTTTCTTAATATTACCGATGATATGGGTATCAAATAAAAAAACTTGGAGAGTAGAATGCAAAGCATAATGGTGGGTATGTGAGATTCGGCCCCCGCCGAACATAACTTTCTTTCTTGAAAAGATGTTCTACCGAAATCATAGTCGATTTTCGAGCGGATTATTGAAAAGAAAAAAAAAGATACAAATAGGTATTTGGAGGCACATTTTTAGAAAATATTTGATTTGCTGTTTCAGGTGCGAAATTGTGAGGTCTACGAAGGGGACTTTAGAAAAATCATTGTAAAGACTTGCGTGTTAATGAATCTCTACATTTTTTAGAGCACCAAAAATTGATATTATCTCTTAAACAAATTCATTTATTATAATATGCGCCACACCCACATATATTGTTATACGCCGTGATATCGGGTTATTCGAACATCAAATCAATACCAATTTAGCCTCACTATCTTAATTAATGTTGTGTGAATAATGCGGACAATAATGCGGCGAAAAAACCTAAAAACAAAAACAATTTTGTTTTAATCAAAATTAAACTAAAGTTAAATACCGAAACTGTGAGATTGAAATCAATTTGAAATGGATTGCTTGTGTCTTCACCTGTAATATTTGAAGTAACGCTCTAAACGAATGCGTAAAATTAAAAATCGAGCACACCTAACTCCAAGAAAATTTCAATAAGTAAGGTAAGCAAAATAAATCGATTTTTCCGTTGTACCAATCTTACGAATTAACCTGCATTTTCCTCTTTAGTAGTTGTTATAATATTAAGCATCTCTTAATATTATATTCTTTTTCCATTCTGTAGTCTCTTCAAAAATTTTCCTTTTTCTTATTCTATTAGAGACTTTTTTCCCTTCCTAGGGGAACGAAATTTATAAATAAAAACTATTTGAACAGGAGAACCAAGCGTCCCGAAAGCAAACTTACATATACATATACATATATAAGGAGATGCTGGACATTTTCACTAAACATAGAACATTAAAGCCTATAAAATTCCGCTTGTCGTTCATATGTATATATATCCCTGGCTAAAAATCAAATATTATCCAATCTTCTTCATTACACCTACTATTTATTTATATTACCTAAATATTCATTAATCCACATTTTTATACCCATCACAGAAGGAAGCGTCAGAGATCCCACAAAGTATACTTTTAATATGTACATTGAATAATGTCCGTCTGTGTGTCTGTTCATTTGCGTAATGCCTCTTGTAAACATTCTCCAGGCCGCCAAATGAAACTGGCAGAAACATTGGACGCTCTTGTATGCAGGTTGGTCTTGAAGATAGGTCCAATCGGGCGTAGGACACGTCCACAGCACGTAAACTGACAATTTTCAAAAGGAATGAAAAATTGGTTTTTTATTCATTGGCCATAAACTATAGCAGATAAATGTACAAATATTTGAAGGTATGTTCTATAGGCGATACTGTACCGCTGTACAAAAAATATTGGGAAATATTGATCACGCCTACCCAATATTATAATGCATCACAATTTCATTGTTTCTCAATACGTTTGTAAGGCGCAGAAAGAAACTTCAAAAACCCCATAAAGTATATAAATTCTTGTCTACTTTCAAATTTGGAATGCGCCTACTCATGTCCATCTGTACGTCCGCCAAACTGTGTGGTGTCTGTGGTAAACATTCTGCCGTTAGCGAAAATGACTACATCGCCTACAAATTTGCAAAAGAATTTGGAAGTGACCTAAATTTTTCCAAGGACACTTTTACAACGCTTGCGGACCTATACGACAAAAACTTTTATTGTGAAAATAGACAAAATCAGCTGCGCCTACTCCATATTATAGAGCATGAAAATTTAATTCTTTTACTTTTTTCGTCTTCTTTAAGATAACGGTGATGGGTATAAAAGATTCGGTCAAAACCGAATATAATTTTCCTACTTGTTATTATTTATATACGTATATAACCATTTTATTGAAAATTAACACCGACATACACACGTATATCGATTCGAAGTAACCTTTTGCTTCCAATTTTCCAGATGTGAAAATATTCGATCATTGTTTTTATTACTCAAAAGCTTTTCATTTCGTTCAAGTTTTTTCTTTTGAAATAAATAAAAGAACATAACTTGTCGCATATTTATGTACATCAATATATTGCACTCTTTCATCCTATGAAAGAAAAAAACATTTTAAACACGCTAGCACAGCTATACATTTACATGTATATCCAAATAGCATTTTTAACAAAACAACACCATCAACCCGACAATTTTTCCATCTGTGAAGAAAATATTTCGCTGAAATGATAAACAAGTTCGGCCGGGAAAAATAGTGTTTTGACAATGTCCGTCAATTGGTCCATTTGTCAATTTTGAAAAAAATTAATGAAAAACATCGTTCTTGATTTATAAGATAAGGGAGGCCGAGTAAAGGATATTAAAAAAGTACAATAAGAAGTCGGAAGTATTTATATTTAGCAAATTTTCTTGGAACGACACCGTCTACGAAGAAATGGCTTCAAATGGGTTAACCGATCACAAAGCGAATCAAAAATCATTTTCTTAACAATATAAGTGGTGGCTAATTAAATTTCAAGCTGATATATAATATTTGTTTTCTCTGTTTGACGCTCCTGCTCGTGCTTGGGAACTGTTTTAGAACCAGAAAAAAACTACGCTTTGGAAAGCTATGGCCAAAATTCGAAATGTTTTGATCACGGCGAATCAATGTGGGAGGAACGTACATGCCATCATACAAGAGAATGGCAGCACTGGGGCTCTGGCTGCTATAATTATCGTTGTGATGACGGACGTCTTTATATTTTGGTTAGTAATTACAGTTATTCTTGCCATTTCCCGGGACAACGGCTTGCTATTAGCATTGAATCGAACGGTTGGCTTCACAAAGGAACCATTATTTGTCCACGATGTGAAGAATTGTGCGGTGAACATTTCAATGCTCGAGGCGAGGAATGTCGATTTCGAGAGGAAGCTCCTCCCGCCAACAAATATCCACGAGATTATCTACAATGTGATGCATGCAAATTGTATTTTTGCCATTCTATGCTTTTATTAACATCGGTTATAGTCTTTCTAAGTGTGCATGTGTGATTCTGATTAGATTTACGGACAAACGTGTTTAGCGATACATTTAATGCATTTTCGTTTTTTTTGTTTTTTCTAAGTGTATTATATATCTTTGTATATTTTATGTAGTTATCTAATGTGTATAAATTTAGAAATTATTCGATGGTTCTAAAATTAGTTATTAGCATAAATTCTGTAATTAAGCGTAATGATTATTAACTGTTAGTGTCGCTTAAGGGTTTTTTTTTTGTTTTTTTGCTATTGCTTTTACAAAGACGAAGGAGAGAACTTTTTCATATAAGAATATTTATAAGCATCACCATAGGATAGGCGTACACTAAATTTATCCTTCTGTCTGTAACGTTGGAAAATGTTTGTAATCTGTCCTTCCGTTTGCCTATGATAAGTGAAAATTGAAATACAAAGTGAACAACGCGAACTCTTTGAAACATTTGAAAATGTAGAACCGATCAGTAATATGTCCACAATGTGTTCACAGTATTCTTAAAGAGTAGAAGAGTTTCAAATTCAATGTAAATTTTTTTCGGAAGCCACAGAAGACCTGTCGCAAAGACTCTGTCGAACAGAGTACGCTAATACAAAGTCTTTATTTGATAAGCGATAAGTGGCAACCTCAAGGAGGAGAACAATGGTCATAAAAAATGACCTTAGCGCTGCTGAGGTATCAGAATGAGAGAAAGTGGGTATGGGCCCCTTTCATCTCCGAGCTCTGAGCTGATTCCTGTACAAATGCGCTCTAAATCGCAAGCTGGGGCACATGCTTCTTACGACCTATTTAAGTTGAATAACCAACAGACATCCTTACAATTAAGAAAATATTTTCAAACTATTATAGGTTAAGATTTAAGGTTCGTTGATAGATAAGATAAGATTCGCTTCCCCGGCGAATATAATTTTCTAACTTGTTAAATTTATTATCCAATGGATTGTTGCCTTACGTCTATTTAACTTTTCGCAACATCTTCCACCGTAACGTCAGATTAATTGCAAAAAATGTAAATGTTTGCGCATTAATGTATTTTTAAGATTTTTTAATTTAAATTTTAAAAATAATCAATCCAATCTGCATTTTAAGAAAACTACAAGTATTTTTTCTATTGTATTGTATGTGCTTTCATTCCATGCAAAGATCTATTTTATATCGCGAGTTATATTGTCAAGTTTTTAAGAAAGAAAAAAAAATTTAACAATATTTCTTTATATTATAGATTTTATTTACCAAAATATTTTCATATTAACATTTTCTTCTTTAAAAAATTGTAAGAAATAAAGTATTAGAAAAAAAGTTTTAAAAGTTCTTAAGGAAAGAAAAAATAACTTCTCATTTCATAGGCGTGAAATACTGCTCCTACAATTGTCTTGAATTGAATTGAATTTCATATAGACTGGAAAGAGTATTTACCTTTAAGGACTGCGTAAAATCGAGGTTAAGAATCAAGAAATTCTTTCAGTCTCGTGCTTGTTGAAAAGATTTCATTTTAGATTTGAAAACGTAATATCATAAAAATTTGGTAGAAATTGAACCGAAAAATGTATACAAATTTTAACAAAAAGTTTTCGCCACCGATTGCTTAGAATGTAGAATTGTCGCGTATTAATTCTAATCGCAAAACGCGTTTTTATAACGAATGATACCACGATGTGACTCTTAGTCACTTATGAGTATCAGGGGAGTAATTAAAATGTTATGTGGCTATTGCTTATCGTTTCAATTCATTTATATATTCAAACAAGCTATATGTTAGGATGGCAGGGAAGTTCTACCGTATTTTGGCTTTGAAGATGTTTGAGGAACTAAGGTGTTACTCAGCAGTCAAACGGCGGGCCTTTGCTACTAGATATGGATTACTTCCCAACATTCATCTAAAACTCTTATTATAGATCAATGATCTTCTGTGGCAATGAAATCTCCGGAAAGAATTTTTGGTAAATCGTCTTTTCACAACTTGGAGTCCCAACGCTTTACATAAGTTTTTACAAATAACCGCTTCGCTGCCTGCTTTCTGAAATGGAAGGCATTGAAAGCAGTCCTCTTCTATTCCGCGAGAGATCTATCCCGCTTGTTCATCTTGATGTGACAAGTAGAACTATCTGCAGGTCGTAAAATACGACTAAAGATAATATACTCAGGCAATGTATATTTTTGGGAACTCGATATGAGATAATCAAACTTCGGCACCGTGACCCGGTCATGGCTAATAACAAACATATTCCGCTATTTTTTTGTTGTTATGGAAACATTTGGAGGATGGCCCCGGTTATCTGATAATTTGATTGTTGGAATTAAAACAAAAATGGATGTTCGAAGTGACTTTAGAATTTAAAGAAACAATGGTCGCGACTATTTAAATAGCAAGTTTAGTTCGGATGTGTGATCTAATGGTCGAGTTAATAAGAACTTTCTTCCAGGTGATAGATCCAAAAAAATTCTAGGGATCAGTAGCTTAGTTGCTTAAAGTGATCGTAGCCACAATTCGCCTTAAATGGACTATGATTGTCAACTTTTTCTCCTAATGTCAAAGATTAATTAAATAAAAATCTAGCTCAAAATCAAGAAAGTCGATGGTCTTTTGAAATCATAGTGCGCTCAAATCCTTATCTTGTTGGTATTTGATATATATTCAACCCACCGATTGATCCCCTCAGTCCCTTGAGGCCTAAGAGGCATAGTATATAGCAGTTTTTATTTATATTAATTAATACTTACCCGATGATATATTAATTCCATAATAAAGGTAATTATATATTAATTTTCCAAATTTTTCCAATAATTAATTTTATTAATTTTTATGATTTAACACAACAGATGAAATAATTTTATACAAATAATATATTTATTATAATAACATAAAATAAAATATCACTGAATATAGAAATTACATATTTACATGTGAATAAAGAATTTCATATATATATATACAAATTAAATTAATTAGATGTAATGAGAAATGAATTTATTCATTAAATATACATAAATTGTTATCTTCTGCTGTCTTTGAAGTGGTCGTGTGACATATGTCTACTTAAAGTGTACATAAAGTATACAGAGAGACATATAACAAGGACAAGGTATAAAAAAATGAATTCCCAAAATTTATCCATCTGGCCAAGCATTATCAACACCTAATACACACACCTAATATACATAAATAAAATAGATTTCATAAATTATCGGATGAAATTGAAAAAATATGCACAGAACAGATATTGACTGACCATGAAAATGATACAGATAGAGAGAGATAGTAACTTAAGGATTGATTGAAGTCTTTTTCTTCTTTAAATTCAATTGAAGAAAAGAAAAGTCCCGCAAAGGGTTGGAAGTAAACCCTTTAAACCTTTTTTTTTTTTGTTCTTCATAAAATATAAAACTTTCATCGATTACAAAAGGTCAAATTTTATCTGGATTATCTTAAGTCACTTGCATTCCACAAGTGATTCTAAACTTTCTCTCAAATCAATTACCAATCGATGACTCAATGCTACATATTTGTGTTTCTTTGAAAACCATTCGAAGCTTCAAAAAGTAATCTTAAAGATATATGAAAAAGATGAGGTATTTATAGTCAGCATCACTTCTGGTAAGAATGTATTAAGCTCGTGACAATGTATGCAACATCCTGAGTTTGACGACTCTTTTATGATGTTACACCAGCTGACTTAGAATCATTTTCTAAATAAAATTTAAGCATCTGTCCATCTGTCTGCTTATGTAGAATTTGAACTTTTGGGACATTTTAATGAAATTTGGTAGATTGGCTTGTTTTGACCCAAAGGTGAAAGCTATCACCACTTCTGGTAAAAATGTATTAAGCTCGTGACAATGTATGCAACATCCTGAGTTTGACGAATCGTTTATGATGTTACACCAGCTGACTTAGAATTATTTTCTAAATAAAATTTAAGCATCTGTCCATCTGTCTGCTTATGTAGAATTTGAACTTTTGG
Source organism: Glossina austeni (assembly GCA_000688735.1). Classification (NCBI taxonomy): domain Eukaryota; kingdom Metazoa; phylum Arthropoda; class Insecta; order Diptera; family Glossinidae; genus Glossina; species Glossina austeni. Next base: position 566,451 of record KK502458.1, read on the forward strand.
GACATTTTAATGAAATTTGGTAGATTGGCTTGTTTTGACCCAAGGGTGAAAGCTATTGAATGGGATCGGGCTGCTGCCCACGCATGATCATATTTTGAACAAAGCGTTATAAGAGAAGAATTTTTAGTTTTTAATATTCAATAAATCATTGAAAAATCTTTCTTTTTTTTTGTATATTAAAGGAACATAGAAAATTCAAATCCGATGGGATCACTCCGTTCACATACGCGACTTGGCCAAAAATTATTCCTGATATGGGAACAGTGGTCTAGTTTTGAATATTTCATGATGAAAATTGACGCAAAGTAGTCCTTGAACTGTGCTAACTTAGCGCTGGCTAGGTATGGCTGTCGGTCTTCCCTCCTTAGAAGGTTTCGTTATGAAAAGTAAGCAACACTGCGTAATTATTGCTATTTTATGATCAAAATAGGTAAAGAATTGTCTTAGACGAAGTTATATAGGGTATTTAAAAGGCGGCCTTACCTAACTATAACCTTGGTCGAACGAAAAGTTTCAAACCGCGGATATTATCTTATTCTTGAGAAAATCGGAAGAAAGATTTGCGGGAAAAACGCTCGAAAATAAAATAAAACAATGTAAAGCTACTAAATTATTTTGGTTATATTGATCTGTTATTTTCAACTTTCTTCTCGCTGCACTTCAAAAGCTCTTGTTCGAATCCAAGTTGTCTCATTTCAATTGCATGTTACATGTTTGAATTTTTACAAAGAAACCCATAGAATACATTCCGTTTCAAAAATTACTGAAAGTGTGTAGAGAATTCTTTCACTTATGTATGTACAGTGGGACCGCTTGACTGAAAAATTTTTTTTGAAAATTTTTTGAAAGAAATTTTCCTCCACCAGTTGATGTTAATTTTATAAAAATCCTAAATGCATACAAGTCTGAGGAGTTTTAAAGTTTAAGGGTTTTTTTTTTTTCATTATTCATATTAAAAAATAGTTTTTTTTTTAAAATAATTTTCATAAATATTGCACTATTTTTTTCAAGCACATAACTCTACCGTAGCTCTATGGAGCTAGTTTTGTTAGTCTATTTGTAGTAATTGTGAATACACTATAGAGACCATGTGCGTATTTTCAATTGACGGAAAGTTTAAAAACAATTCAAACATGTCCGCAGGTCGTCGGTCCTCTAATGTTGAGAGAGAAATTGAGTAACCAATATATTCTTAGCTTTGGCGTGAACGACCAAAAAGGTGCTTACAGTAACTTAATTACTCTACCATGACGAAAGGACTGAAATTTCATTTTATTGTTTTTATCAACGTCCTTACGTACATCCTTCCATATCTCGTGCAGCAATGTTGGTCTTGATCAAATAACTCTAAAGCACTTGATGGGGTCGGAAGGGCCGCCGAAACTTGTCGCGCCCCTTCGCCCCAAAAGAATATACATTTTATTTATAAAGAATTATTTCGTTATTGGCGCGATCTGAAAAGTTCATTTATCAATAATCGAGCAGGCAGAGTGACAGAGTCTTGTAGGCATTTCAAGAGCTTAAGCAATAAACGCAATGCGATAAGTTAAGCAAACGTTTCACACACAAGTACGTTTACTTAAAAGGTAAGCTGCCGTAAGCCACTTATAATGATGTGACGGTCAGACATGGACTTTTTAACAGCCAAAGTGGGAATTATATTAATTCATTTCAATTGCTACTTTTAATGATTAATGATTGTCAGATCGAGTGTATATCTACGTCGCGTTATACGAGAGAAATGAGAAACGTTTTCTGTCCTTATATTCCTTCTATAATTAATTTACACATATATGTTTAGCAAAAAAAAAAAAAACAAAAACAAAAAAAGGTAGGTGTGCATGTTTCTTAAGATGTTGCAAAATAAAGCGATTTCTCTGCATACTCTCTTAAGTATTTATCTAAAAGAATTTTCTAAATAATAAATAATTATACAGATCTAGTAAAAAGTCTTAGCAAAAGGTATTCAAGTCTTAGGGGTCATTCTCCCAAAAGGCCGTTAAGAAGAACTCTTTCGCAATTTTAGGAAATTTAATAAAGAAAATCTTCTCATTAAGCGAAAGATGAATTCTAAGCGGGCCTTATGAAATTATTCTTTAGTTTCCCTTTCTATTTATAATACAATCAGAAAAAAAGTTTCTTTTTTTGTTGGATAATTTTTACATATATATGTGTCAGATGGAATCGATTTCTCCATTAACTTGCTTGGGGAACATTTCGACATAAATGCTGCGAAATGAAAGCCTGCGCTTAGAGGAACTCCAAAGCGTGTAAGCAAATCTATTGTGCCCCTATATACGACATATGGCATATATATGCTGTATCCTGATGACAACACAAGGAGAAGGGGAGGAGCTAATGACGCCACGTTATGGGTAATACGTAATCTTTTATTGTGTATAAAGCTTTGGCATACCAATGCACGCCACTTTCATATTCTTCTAGAGCGAGGCGCTTTTTTCTTTTCTCCTCTTTCACCGTCTCTTTTGACTGATTGCTTGGATGCATGTAAGATAAAATACTAGACCATAAGCGCATAGGCGCGAGACTCCAATGAGCCAATTTTTGACTATTTACAATAGCGTAACAGGAAGCCGCTACCGAATTAACAACAATTGTTCCCGCCCTGGTTAGGGGAGCAACGACACCTTTTCTTGTCACTGTTTCAAGTTTGATGACACGTTGCGGCCTTAAAGCTTTGGTAAAATCATGCACAAATACTTGGTCATTTCTCGTTATCTGATCAGCGAATACATAGCTTGTAAGCATTTTCTCCGGATTCCAAATCATTACCAAATGTGCTGGCGTCACCGTAAGCACAGCACCCTTTTCAGTAGTTAGCTGAATAAATTGTTCGGTTTGCTCCAAATTGCGATCCATAAAAAGAATTATTTCGCTAAATATTGGTTCATCGCGATCGTTTACGCTAAGCACTCGATCCCCAATTATTAAATCACTCATAGCCTTCGTACTGCCATTCGAAGTCAAAACGATGCTATCTTTCGTAAAGCAGCCGCTATCGTGAGGCGTATGAAATGAATCTGAAAATAAAAAGGAAAGAAAAAAAAAAGAAGAATTTTTTAAAGGCATTTTCAAAAACCCGAAATCCGAATCCTAATCCAATTTACTGTTCACAATATGTAATACTGACTTACAAAATTATGCACAAATATCTTTACATGGATTACTAAATAAAAATTGTATGGGAGTCAAAGTGGTTTTGACAGTTGCACCTTTTTTTTCATTTATTGTTTTTTTTTTGTTTGTTTGCATCTCTCCCTCTGCTTTGCTATGTGTGCATTAACAAACTATATTTTGCAAGTATTTAACTGTCGGCAATATATCAACATCCCTGAAAGATGCACAACAGATTTGCTATCTGATCTTGTTTTCTTAAGAGATTAAAGAAAAAATGAAAAAAAAAAAAGGAAAACAGAAGATAAACTAACCGAGTATCGACTCGAGCTAAAGTAGCTTAAAATAATTTTGTACCATAAATAAATAACAATGTACCGGAGACTGATTACAGAGTAGTTCGTTGGTTAGCGTTGGCTGGTTAGCTAGCTAGCTGGCTGGCTGGCTGGCTGGCCGGACGACTGTATAGTGTGTAACCGTACACACATAAGTACAAAATATAAATTAGATATGTTACCTGATACGGTTGCAGTGCGCATTGTGAGAATGAACACGAGAACAATAGAGAACAACAATCTTCAATTACTTCTTACACTTTTGTAAAAAGTTCGGTTCGGTTGTGTGTTACTTATTGGCACGATATTAATTATTATCTCTATTGAACATGAAACAAACTGCCTGCAGTTGCCGCACTGATTGCGGTAATGATTGCTACGTATTTGATTACTTAGTAATAAAAAGTGCCTACTACTTCTAGTCTCTCTCTCTCTCTCTCTCTCTCTCTCTCTGGCTGGCCTTTCTTTCATTTCCCAGACTTAAGAGCAAAAACGCATTCGAAGTTTCTTCGATCCAATTCTTTCGTTATTCTTCTATTGTAAATATTTGTCTGTTCCGTTCGATCTTTTTTGTTATTGATATCCCTTTGGAGCAGAGATAGGCAAGATTTTACTGCACCCGTCTGTGGTCCAAGTGCATATTAAGTTTTTGCGGACGTATAGAACAACGAAAAGAACTTGAGATAAACCGTCCTTTTATTATACTGATCGATTCAGCATCACTTTCCACACGCTTGTCTATCCATCTGTCCATACTTAATTTTTTTGTTCAACTTTTCAGGTCACAATTTCTAAGACATTTTCACGATATTTGGTATTGCCACGTGTTTTGGCGCAAAGACGAACATTATTGAAAATGCTTTAGATCGGGTCACTTTCTCGATCGCTTCCTATATGAAGTATAATTTTGAAAAGTTATTATATGAATAACTAACTGCATTTTGTAGGATATTTTTCGAGTTTTAAAGTTAAATTTTTTTTTTTTATATGAAACGAATGAAACATAATCTCATGTGCGGGCAAACATAAATGAATTTCGTGAATATCCTCAATAATACTCAATACATCAATGACCACAACAAGTTTATGTGCAATTCGCTTTGTTGGTCTAATCGTTCATTATAAAATTCCAAAATTTCGATCTCGCTGTCACATAAAGACTTGTTTTTTGTAAGAAAATGTACCAAAATGTTCCCTAATTTCTCCTTTTATTTCTGCAGACATTTCTTTAGATATATTAAAAGCGGTTTCCTCAAATAACGATTTTTTTTAATGGAACGCTAATGGAACGGTCCGTCCTTGGGCAAAAACACGTCAGTATACCCAAATTTGGTCAAAAGTTTCCATTAAAGTTGATATAAAAGGTGACATCAAAGATCAGATCTCGGGCGGACAGATCGACAGACATACATAGAGTTCAACTTAAAATGATTGATATAAATTCTTCTGGGTGTAATGCACAAACTTGATATGCCGAAATATTTATAATACCCTACACCACGAACTTTTTGATATATGATGAAAGTATCTGCAGAGCATAATACGAATAAAATGAGTAGACTAACCAATGTAAACAGAGCTGATAGTCCTACTTGCTGGTGCTTGTCTTACTCTATTCCAAGAAGTTATTATTGGTTGGGCAATGATTGTATGGTAATCGCAATACAATATATGCGTGGGGAATGAGTGAGTTAGCGTGCTCTGCTTAACGTTTGTGTCAATCAATTAGTAGTGAGTCGATGTTGTTTAGCGTTAGTAACTATTTGTATTACAACAACTGCAACAATGCAAGTAAGAAAATTGCATTTACCTTGGAGCAGATAATGACTACTGATCAGTTAAGAGAGATATATGTGAAAATCGCAAAGACTTTTCTTAATAATGGCATTGATTGTGGATCAATCGAGCCCATACGCGAGCGCAATATTACTCACGTAAGGTCAACATATGAAAATTACAATTGAATTCTTTGCAAGACGAGTAAGTTGTTCAATAAAAATCACTTTATCTCTTCGCATTATGTCGTGTCCATTATGTACTTACGTATATGTATATATATACGGTTGAGCTTAGATATATTCTACAGGTGAAATTATTGAAATTTTCAGCTATTCTGACCCCCTTTTCTGAATAAAAAGAAAATACGGAAAAAACAAAATTATTACCCCGATCAGTTGATCCCTCCATTAATATAGAAAGTAATCAAAATCAAAAAGCTATCGCTAATTAACTTTTACATTCTTCTCCCGTGAAAATAATTGAAAATCCCCAAATCCATAAAATTTTCGTTATTACAGCTTGATTTGCTAGGACCCCATTAGACTTAAGGTATCAAAAAGCTCAAGATGATACAAGGCCCGCAAACAAAACCTATCGAAATAGCTTTGAGTTTTACTCTAAGCTTGACTTCTTCACAATGGTTTATTCCCAGATGCCCATTAGTAAAAGCTTGGCACCTAAAGTTGAGCAACACCTGTCTATGTGGGTTTTTCTTGTGCATATATTTTTTTGAAGAGATTTTCATCGTAGACATGATAGGCGTGTGATTGAGTTCCCGGAATTTTTTTAAATCGGTAAAAATCGCCGATTCTTACTGCAGTTGATAGCTGTTTTGGAAATTGAACTATTGCAAGCGGATTAGGCGAATTTTTCTTTAGGATAAATGGCTTTTGCGAGCATTTCTTGACCAAACATATTTTCAAAGGCTACACCATTTGTGATACAAGGTTTGTGCGGATGTATGCAACATCCAGAAGGATTTGAGATAGACCCATCTTTTGTTTGGATTACTTTTTCAATTCACCTAACATTGTCTGTCGGTCTATGCGTCTTGCATTCTTTTCTTCAACCTATAGATCGGAATTTTTGAGATATTTCGATGAGATTTGCTACACCGTTATGTTTTGGCCCAACGACCAACGTTATTAAAAATGATTCTGATCGGACCACATTTTCGACCACTTTCCATAAAATGCCTTATTTTAAAAGAAAAGTACATAGCAATAGCAAAGAGGTGTAGGGTGAGTCAAATCACTCAATCACACTCCATCATCATGTAGCGTGAATGAATGAATTTCATTACGAACGAACCAACGCGATTAGTTTACTCGTAAAATACAAATAAAAATTTTGAGCGAAATTTCTTTTTAATGCAAAACTCATCACTTTAAGGCCAAACTTATAAATGGAGATTTGATAACTATAGTACGGAAAGGTTGTTGCGTGCTACTAAACTATCTTTTCTTTTTTTTCTTTTTTTTTTTTTTGTTTGAAGATTTGATTTTTAATGTGTTGTGGTTGGTTATTCGCGTGGTAGATCATCTTCGTTGCTTCGTAAGACTTCTGGCAGAATTTCATTAACTTTGTTGTTGTTATTTGCCCGATACAAATGGGGAGCTTGGATTTTTTTTTTATTTTTTTTTATACCATTTTCTGGGGAAACAGGTATTTGGTTTTTGTTGTTGTTGTTGTTGTTTTTTTTTTTTTTTGATATTTTAAATGGTACATGTTGCTAAAATGGTGATTTTGTTGCCTGAGAGCATAAAAACACTTTTTTATATCTTTTGCGGTTAAAAACATTTACAATACTTGTACACTATTGATGGAAAAAGCTTCAATTTTAAATACATTTCTCTCTTTTGTGATCCGCTGATATAAGCAGCTTCTTAACGCTTCTTATGGTATACGTTGGACCAGTTTATAGGATTGGGAGATGCTAGATGGGGTTGGATAGCGTATCCACGCTTATAGTTTAGTTGGCTTGTGAATATATATATATATATACATACACACACATATACATTTATATATATATATATAGATTCTCCTTCTTCCTCCCTTTCTCCCTCCCTCTCCTTAAATATACATCAAAATATTATATATAGATAGATCAATTCTGATAGATCAATATATATATATATATATATATATATATATATACATTTATATATATTACATATATATACATTTATATATATTTATATACAAGTATATGTATATACGCATCCCATATTTCCATCCCATATATACTGCACTACCAAACCATGAGAAACTCATTGGGTGTCGTATCATCAATTCGTTTAATTTGACAGGCACAAACCTAAACATGTCAAAACAACAACATTCTTATAAACAATACTGCGGTTAACTTAACATTAAAGCCGGTTTTTGTTTTCACCTACCTATGCATGTTCTTTTTTTTTCTTCTTTTTTTTATGCACACACATGTATATACTACACCATAAGAATGCGTATACGTTTACACATAAGCAAGCAGCGCATAAGTATGTTTGCTTGTGTCTACCGGTTAGAAAAGACATGAGAATGAAAAAGAAAAAAAAAGCAACAAAAAAAACATTTTGTATCGAGTTTGTTGAGTTATTTTAAAATAATTTCCGTTGGTGTTGTTGTCTTTCTGTTTAGGCCATTTGAATGAATGTTTTATGATTCGACCGTTTCTAATTTGATTTCATTTAACCAGACAAAAAACAAAAACAAAAAAGAAGAAAAGGAACCGCAAGATAGTTCTGATTCTGAAAATACGATAGAATGTAAGCAATAGTCGTCAGTCGTTCGTTACATATAAACACTTATACTAAACGAGCTGTTAAGTCGATTACCTAAGCGGTATATTGCTTTACAAAAAAAAAAAAAAAAAAGCAGAAAAAAAAGAAAAGAAGAAGGCAGAAAGAATGCTTTATAAAAAGGAATGTTTCCATAGAACGAATGCAAATTGCACTCAGTTAGTGTCATTTCTCAGGAAGCTTTCGTTTACGAGAAGTGTCAATTTGACTTGACAGGCGAATAGGAAAGCAAATTGTTTTATCTACATGTATATGTGTGAGAAATAATGCATATCTATATATACATATATATATATATATATATGTATGTGCGGGTTGTCGAAAAAGTTCTGAGCTTTTCAAATTGCATGCAATCGTATAAACATTTTTTTCTTTATGCGATTCTCTTGCTCCTTTGCTTGCTATCAAATTTTTGTGGTTTATGCTTAAAGAAAAATTGTGAAATGTGGTTTTCACATCATTCGTTCGTTCATTCATTTCTCATTACTATTCATTCTTAGAGAATTCCAATTCCACAGAGATCCAATAAATTCGACAATAATCAGTCAACCATGTTCCCCCAATTGCCTATGAGATCTGAAAGCGCGAGTGTAACTTTAACCCCCTTTTTGGCGATAGTTCGTTGCTTTCTTTTTTGGTCAAATGGTAGATACAATCGCTTTAATAGTAATCGTTTTACTGTGATATTTAACGGCACACCAAGGGCTTCGAATCCTTCTAAGTATAAGGTCATTTAAAAGCTTGCAGGGTTTCTTTTGGATCCGTTCTCTCTTTTTCGGCACATTTATTCACTTTTCATCAATGATTTCTTTTTGCTGTTCAAATACTTCAAGGTCGGCTTAGTTTTGATTAAAAAGTCCTTCTAGTAAATGAAGTAAATGAACGAAACCTGCCTGTCGAAACCTCTCCTCCTTAATTCTTGCTTTGCGTAGCAAAGACATTTCGCACGTTATGCCGTTCTAATCGCATCTGTTATGTCGATGCTTTTAAAGATTCTTTTCCTATCTTTTTATGACCATTGTGAAATAGCTTGAAGTCGTTCCGATTCAATGAAGGCACGTAAATATAAATTCGTGTAAACATATACTCTATACATCCCTCAAGGTGGTATGTCGACGTGTCTATCAAGTGTTCTTGGCTTTCTAAGGTCCAGCAATATTCGTTAACAGTCTCAAAAGACATATATTTTTCATTGTGAATTGATTTAGTCATGTCAGTCCGGCAGTCCTCTCATTCAAAAAATCGAGGTAGAGGTTAAATTTAAAGCGATGTAAAACTCTCAATAGAAGTCTGATTCATTGGATCCAACGATCTACAGCAAAATAAAAATGTTTACCAAGGCGCTCTGCAAATTTAATCCAAAAAATCAGAATCTCACTATAGACAAAAACTTGTCAAGATCAAACTAAGAGCATCTCTTAAAGAAAGTTTGGAAAACGTAGCGGTTTTATAACCGATGTACAGGACAGTATTTGCCTAATTTTCGCTTATCCGCATTTGTCCCAAATCTTTGGGTCAATTGCAAGAATTTAAAGACTTGACTCGAAATCATATTCAACTTGACTTCCTACGATTCAGGTATCATCACTTTTTGCAATATCAACCCTATCTTCCAAGCGAAAAATCTCTTTTTATTATTTTTTTTTTTTTTTATATTAATTGATAAACGCATATGAGTTTCATGCATGCACTTACCTGATTTGACAGAGCAGTGTATATAATCACGATTTTCATAATAGACCCAATCGAAGCCGGCCTCTACAGCTAAACGTGCCAACATACCATATTTGCTAGTATCACGATCATCTGTCGTTATATCTACAGCTCGTCCCTCATAGTGTAAAGAGTTTTTACCGTGCAAGTATTCGCCATCTTCATCCCAACTTTCAATTACTCTTAAACGAGTCGTTGGCCATTGATTTATAACCGATATGGCTAATATATCCAATTTATCTTTGCATCGCTAAAAGAATAGCAAAAGAAAACAAAACAAAAAAAAAATCACTCTTTGATATGCTTATATATATAAATCCGTATGTAAAACATGATTTTCTATATATATTATGAAAAATTTCTTTTGAAACTTCCCATGTGCATATCTATATGTGCGCGTATGTGTGTGTAGTACAAATTTACAAATGTAAGTAAACAAGTTCTTATATATATCTGTAGTAATAACAAGATGGGCACACGTGCACATACATCCCTATATATTTATGTATGAAACTATATACGAACGTGGGTACAAGCAATGCTTCTTTTTTGTTTTTTATCCTCTTGTATTGGTCTGTTCGCATCTTTCTTTCCGTAACAAGTTTCATTGTAAGCACATGTACGTGTACATATACATGTACATATCTATATAAATACATATACGTATGCATATCCATAAGTATGTATACCTATATGTATATAAATACATGTATACATATCTCCTTTGTTAGTCAGCCACAAAATGTATGTAGGGCTATTGTTGTATCTATATAGCCTACTCCCTCACTCTTAGTGAACATTCATTAACACACTTGAGGCGTGGTAAAAGTAAATTCACTCGTTAAATGAATTTCGATAAACCAAAAAAAAAAAATACTGCATCTTATGGTTTCTTTTAATTTGAGTACCAGTTTTGATAAATTCGCATTTACATACATACATATATACACGTAGAAGCATGTTTACGGTACACATACACACAGATACAGTACATAACTTCTTGTATGTAAAATTGCTTGTGATTTATCGACTTATAATTCTAAAAGAAATTTGCCGCCATACATATATGCATGTATGTATGTATGTATGTATGTATGTATGTATGTATGTATGTATATATGTATGGAAGATTTCATTTCAGTAATTTTATGTTATAATGGAAAAAATACATAAATTAAATTAAAATTTTCAAAAACATATGTATATGTATATACACTAACACCTGCGTATCTTTACCATATTGGAATGTAAATTTTATGCAAATTTGACAAGAGCAACCTTAACCTTAAAGTGCTATGCTACTTAAGTGGCATCACTGTAGCTTTTGTTGGCTTCTTAGCCTAAATGTACAAATCGGCGAACTTATAAAATATACCCAGTAGTTTAACAACAGAATTAATTTAGTGTAAGTTTGTTCATCGGATTTTCTCCGTCCATGAACATTAAACTTTTACCTGGAATAACATACTTGAGAATCTTGACTAGTAAATTACTGGTCGCGCGTTCAAGTCTCAAAGCGCAATAGCCTTAGATGCTAGTGCTTTAAGCTCTTGAAGCCAACCACAATAATCCAAAAATCGATAGTGTATTTCTTTACTTATGTGATGACTTATTTTCAGTTATTCTTTGAAAACCTTCCAATTAATTAAACCTAATCTTAGCAGACGTCCTTGTAACGAATCATACCACGATATCGCTCGCACTCACTCATCAAAATCCCGGAAATAGATCCAACTCTTTTTTACACGGTCTTTTTTACACGATCTTCAAATAACACGGTTCACTAATAAGTAGAATTACACCCTTTTTTACACGAATTTTCGGTTCTAACACGAACCCAAAAAAACATTGTTTTTGTTTATTCTAATTTTCAAACTTATGTACACAGCAACAAAATGCAATTGAGGGAATACTGTGGTCAGAAGTCAATTGGTCTATACCCATGCAGTCATTAGTGACTTGTGTTGGTTAGAGTTGGGAAATTGATTTTTATTCCTAATTTTGTTTTCATTTGCTGCACGTTGTACTTATGAACTGAATTTTTACTGTACATTAATTTTAATTTTCTTTTTGCAACGAGAAAGAATTGTTTTTGTCCTGTAGGTATGTAATGTAGATTTCATTATTACTTTCTTGTTAATTTTTATTTTCTGCGGAAATATTTGGAGTTTTTCGTCTTACAAGATTTTTAAAGTCGGAGAACATATCATTGAATTTACCATCTGTCGCACATATTTTTTACACCATTTTTTTTTTTTTGCGCGAATTTCTAAATAACACATCTAGCGTGTAAAAAAAGAGTTGAGTGTAATTAAAAACGATTGTTTATAGTTTAAATTTATTTATTGATCCAAACAAGCTATATATATAAACATAAAACATATACATAAACCGTGTAAAAAAAGTAAACTTTTAAAGAATAAAAAAAAAAAAAATATTTCTTGATGCAAGTTCTGCATAAACATTGGTTCACTTCATAGTTCATAAAGAAATTTACAGATTTTCATACTGCGGTTGCTGTTCCGAAACCATAAGAAGAGTTTTTCAACGCAACTTTCCCCTAAATTTTATTCCTTCATTGCCTTCTTTCTGTCCAAGATACGGAAGTTTTTCTCATTATGTGACGATGATGTATATCGTGGTATAGTAATACATATTTTGTCAAAAGAGTTAGTAACAGGAATTGATAACGGGACTAACTCAACGTCTTAAAAAGTAATCAAAAAACTTTAAGTTCAAAGTTCAAGTATGCATTAAAGGCCCAACGAGGTCAGATTCAGGTTAAGCTTTATTGACATTTACCTGAGGATCGTATATACAATAAATAAGGAAACATGCATGGTATGTGTCTCTTAGGTTGTATAGACTTTGCTCTCACTTTGCTTTGTAGTTTGAGGGCATATTTCATCTTCACTTTATCTTGTCATTAAGTCTAATATGTGTATGTGTATAAGCTGGAAATTCCGCTTACACTAAAATACCTAATTTATTACGAGTATGGAACATTTTCATTTTTGTATAAAGGTTGCATTTGCGTTATTTACACACTTTCAAAAATTAACGTTCAAATGATTGCCACGATCCGCTTTAGAGGCTTGTACTTGCAATTTTCTCTCACCTCGGCTTGAGAAGTTACTCTCTTGGCCTCAGTTACATTTTGAATAGTAATTTAACTTAATCTTAACAGGTATATGGAGACTCCGTCTTTGAATTCACTGAAAAGTAATATCGTAGTATTAGTAACAGGACGACCGGCCATCTATTTCGCACCAAAATAAAATCATTAAAAGTTAAGTTTGTTAGCATCTTGCTCGGATTCCGCAATTCTTGCCGGTTCTAAGCGTCTCCACAGTTTCCACTTCTGTTTTGTACAGAGTCTGCTTACGTCACGGAATAGTCTTGAGTATGTAATGAAACAATGGTCTTACGCAGACGTACATTTCAACAGTTAAGCTTAAAGTTTTGCTACCCCTTCCCTGCTAGATCTAAGGCGTCTAGAGGATATTGAAAGGATTTTTTATTTCTTTAATGATTTCACGTTTTTCCCATCAAAATATTTGAGGAACAAGAATGTTGGGCAATGTGTCATGTATCTTATGTCTATCTTACAGAATTGATGGGAGGGCATATCCACTCGCATTTTATAAAAGTTTCATATAATTGCATGAATTTTTAGAATTTTTTTCGATGCATTAATTTACTCAAACGTAACGGTTGCTAAAGGAGTTATAATTGACTTTCTTGGCTTCTGACGTATATAAAGTAAAGCGGAGCTGAAGGCGGATCCGTGTTTCCATGTATGCTGAATTAAAAGATCAGTAAAGCAAAATGATGGTCGAGAGGAATTAACTTTAAAGGATAACAACATAGGCGCCATGTAATAATCTTAATAAGTTAAGCACTTATCATATTCTACAAAAAGGTATGGAAGGACCTCAAAATTCAAAGCCATATCTCTACCTTAACTTCCTTTCAATTTTATTTTTATATCTAAGATGGCCATATGTAAATCTTATTATAGGCCATATCTTGCTTATTACCCGATAATCGATGAGGTTTCCAACCTTTCCAGAATGAAATAAATTTTCTCTTCGCACAATTGGATGGTCTCAGTATACATACACAGAGTTTTTATTATATATAAATAGTGAAAAAGTGAACTTAACTTCTGTTAGATGATTCGCGAAAACAATCTAATCAACACTAATTAGTTCAAATTGTTACTAATCTTTAGTTATTCAATTATATTTGTAAATGTGGACTCGTTTCTATTTACATTCCAGAGAATTTTTAATTGATTTTCTAAGGTGACAGACAGAAAGACTTAAGCGCAAAACCTGTTGTGCTAAAAACTAATTTAAATCTGAAAAGTTTTCATAACAATAAATAGTTTTTTTTTTTTTTGTTTTCTTTGCCTTTGTTTGTTTCCGTTTCAATTTAAAACCGCATACATTGTTTATTGATGTTAAATGTTTTTATGAATGTAGAGATGAATGTAAATGAATTTCAGTAGTTTAACTGCTTTTATGAAGAAAAAAAAATTGTTTACAATTTTCTTATTCATATTCACCACATGGGTCATGTTAAGGGCAAAACTAATTCTTTCAATTCGTTCAATTCGTGCACAGTAACATTCCTTAGGGACTTTACAAAGCCAAGTCATTCAGGATCATTGTAAGATTTCAAGTCAAATTATATACATATATATATATATATATATATATATATATATATTATATATATATATATATATATATTCATCTGGATGTCACTACGTCTATCTGTAAGTGATTCTCAAATTAGTAAAAATTGAAAGAAAAAATGAAGAAAACTTGCCCTATCTGGAGTTTGGAAGTAGGCGTAAGCTGAGCCCAATTGGCAACTTTTATATACACACACAGTGCTAGCTTTACGAATTTCATCTATAAATTTGTTGCTTATCCGCTTGTGGACACGCCCGTAATTAACTAATAAACTATTCGATGCAAGCAAAACTTTATATACAAATGCTTCCCATTATCAAAAACAAAAACAAAGATATGTTTGAGTTGAACACGATCGTTTAATAGTCACTTTGCTCAGTGGGAAAAACCATTAAATTTTTTTTAGATTTTAAATATGATTTTTTTTTTTAATTTTATATAGGTTTGCCTTTTTGATAATTGTGGGCCAGCTGTTTGGGTGGAAAGGAAAAATTAACATTCAAACTGTAAATTAAACTAAGGTTTTTCGAAATTATGGATCGATATACAATGACACGATTCTTCGAATTTTCGGAATTCGTCTGACGGCACATGACGATACAAAAATTTGAATAGCTGAGAATTGGGGAAAGGACAAGATGTAACGAGTGCCCGCAGCCTAGTGCGTGTATGCCAATCGGTCTTGTGTCTTTACAGACTCAGCACTTGCTGTACCTACTACAGCTAGTAAAGACGTTGAAGACGTTAAGCCTCTAATCTTGATTGCAGAGAATATGGGCGGACAATTTCTTACTCACGCGTGCGAACGCATGTATGTCAATACCTTGAGGCTCTCGTTATACATACAAGTATAGTTTATTAGCTCTTCAAGGCGGGTTTTCAAGCTCTACAACCACTAGACAAAGGAAATGGCAAAATATACGGAATGGCCGCAGCCTAGTGAGTGCATGACAATCGGTCTGAACCTTTGCTGCACCCACTATAAGTAGTGAAGACGTTAAGCCTCTAATCTTGATTGCAAAGAATATGGACGGACAACTAGTTAGCCAGGCGTGCAGTATGTGCATACCTTAAGGTTCTTGTTATACATACAAGTATAGTTTACTAGCTTTCCAAGGCGGATTTTCATGCTCTACAAGCGCTAGACAAATGTATTATGCATATTCCCTGCTGTTGGGCGTAAAAGTTGAGAAATCTGCATGAATGCATCTTGGATGTAGTGTAATAAAAATGCGCTTCAAGGCAAATATACACACACACACATATATATATATATATATATATATATATAAGTATATTTTATTTATTATTAATAACTTTTGTGATCGTGAACGTTTCAGCCAAAGTGTTTTTGCGCCCAAAAAGGTTCTTTTTTTTTGGAAAAATGACAAACTATAGATGAGAAATGGTTGTTCACAAAATCAATTTGTGACGGCTTGGGGTATCTAATGAAAAGAAAACAATATTCTGGAAAAAAGAAAAAAAAAAAAACAAGAAAAATGTTACTGAAACGCTTACTTAAATGTATGCAAACAAAATTCATTAGTTTTACAACTTCTTAGTTGGCTATACGGTAAATGACTGCACTGCGTAAGCGTAAAATTGATTTTCTGAATGAGTGAAGAGAAGTTCGAGTTGTCACTGCTGAAGGCTATGTGCGGTGTTCGTTTCCTCTCCTCCTTAGAATAGTTGGATAGTTGAAAACGTGTCATTTTCCTAAACAAAATGACTCGACTAAATGATTTCTTCTTCTTCTTCTTATGTGGCCAGCTGATATTTTCTAAAATACCTCAATATCTGCCCATAGTTTTTATGTCAGTTTTTAATTTTGTTACGGCTGCGCTTGTTTGCAAACATTGATGTTTTTCATTAATCTTAAGTCGAAAATTTTTTCTTTTTTTTTAGCAAATTATTGGATACGGTACACATTGTTGTGATAGGCATGAAACAGTGACAAGCAATTACGATATAGTTTTTTGTTAACATTTTAAACATACAAGTAAATGAATTTCAATCAAAAGAAAATCAAGAAAAGTGGAAAGTACTTAACGTAAACTTTAGTGCATACGCGGACTTGATATTCTATAAGTTGAAGAACAAGAAAAGTTGTTTGTTTACTGGAAACATTTGTCGCTGTAGACAAGTAACACTAGACTTAAGGCGCGGCAGTTCGGAAATTCACTTATTTCTGGTCAGTCTTGCATGCTTGCAAGGTATCCATTAAATCACTCTCGAAGTTTGCCAAGTTTCCCTTGGCCAGCCTTGTTCAGGTCCGATAGTCGACAAAGTCAGCAAAAAGAAAAAAAATGTGGACAATAAAAACTTCGCTTTCTTTTCTTTTCTACATTATTCATATATTGAGCAATGTCCGTCCGTGCGTCTTTTCTTTTATTTTTCTGTTTTTCTTCCCAAATATTGAAAGAGAAAGCTGCAAATTCAGATAAAACCTGTAAACCTGAACTCACTCCGATCAACAGGCAAACACATCAACAATGTTAAAGAAAACCTTTAGGTTAAGGAGAACAAAAAATTGCAATTTGCTTTCATATATGTACTGAGTGTATATTCAATTACCAATTATAAATTGTCGAGCGCTAGCATATGCTAATCTGAAAAGCTATTTACGTGTGCAGCGCAGACCCCCAAAATGTTCAAGTCTACTCAGCTCATTATCATGTCAGCAATTAACACAAGTTTTTCGCGCCTTAGCGCAATCAATATATTTTAACCCGCGCGAACCCTTCGTCGCTTTAAAATGCCTAATTATGTCAATGTGAAAGACATACAACCACGTACACTGAGTGTTCAATTTACAAAATTTTGCAAAAGCATATCGCTTCACTTAAGCAAGTGCATATGGGTAACTCTTCAAGTCTGCTTGATTTTTAAATGAAAGAAGACTTGAAAAGAGTTAAAGATATAAATGCGTACAATCACACAAGCGTTCATATTTTAGGTTGTTGTTCACGTTAGCCTTACAGTCGGTTAAACGATCGTTTGTCTTTTTTTTTTTTCTTTATGATAGTTGATCAACGATGACACTTTCAATAACACAACAGCCAGTCGGTTCGGCATAGCCATTACATTGATGATGAGCACTTGATGAGGCAAATGCTTTCAAATCATTACCTTTTAGGTAAATACTGATCTTTAGCTTTTGAATGCTAAGCAAATATTTGATTATTTTCCTTGAGCATCTTTTCACTCTTTTATCCAAACGGACGAAACTCTTTATTTGTTAACAAGAGTCTCTTCAATACAAAAAATAAAAAAAAAAAAAACAAAAAAATTCCGCTTGTAAACCTTTGTGTTTTCTGTTGGTTATGTGATTAAAAGAAGAAAGAGACAATAAATAAATAAATTTAAGAAAAAAAACAAAACAAAAAAAGAACACACATCCAAAAGCCGACGGGTGCGCAAAGTAAATAATAGTTTCATTATGTTGTTGTTAATGATAATGTGTATTTGTCTTGATCAAGTGTTGTTTGTCTATATATATATATATATATGCCTAAACATACGTAGATACATTCAATTCAAGTCAATAGGTACGCGTATTATGCAGGCCACCACCAAAGATGCTAAACGTAAAATAATGGGTTTCTTTTTTTTGTTTGCAGTTCGTCATCCGAAGTGTGATTGTTTGCATATATACTATAGATGCAGCATAGTGAGATAACCAAATATGTATACCTTTTAAATTGAGATTTACAGGCACTAAAAGAATTCATACTCTAACAGTAGGAGCAAGCAATCTTTTTAAAATTATAATAATATTTAAATAAGAAATAAATGCTTCGAGACCAATGCAGATATTATGGCAGTAAAAGCTTTAAAAATTTCAAGAGTAATTTCCGCACTTAAGCCTATAAGTCCGTGTAGTTGTAATCAAGGACATGCACCCACTTAATCCAGCTAAAACGGCCCCCAGATAGCTTGACTATGATAGGTGAGAATCCTTTCTCGTAGACAGAATCCTCTCGCTTTTACTATATTACAAAATGCAAACCGCCTTAATGATGAACTAACGTGCTTTGATCGAATCAAGCCTTTGCCTTGAGTCGATTCTCGCCAGCTAAGTCTGAAAATCAACTGAATCCTCCTTAAAAAACTAATAAAGATTTCTTTATATGTTCATGTGTATGTACACAGATAGCTTTATGGGTTAAGTATTAAATATCCTCCTTCGCTTAATGGATCGATACTGATGTCAATGGCACTCGTCATTGACACATTTCATCGGAATATCTGTAAAATTGCGAGTTGAACACAAGGCCAACAGACGGACGGATAAGCTGAGATCAAGTCGGAAAACGATTCAACAAGTGCTTCTAATCAATCGGTGTTACAAAAGCTGGGTCTATCTCAAGTCCTTCTGGGTCTTATACACGTTCCTCGTGCCATAAGTGATGTAAAGTGTAATGATTATCTTGTAGTTGGCCCTTTGACATGCCTATAATTAGCACAACGGATACATTTATTTCGCTTCAGTTGGCATGAAATTGACCGATCAGATCCATTTTGTTACTGCCACAAACTTCTATAGGGCCCAGTATTGAATTTTCAATCGAATGATTGCTTTACTGTGGAGGCTGTTTTTTCTTATTGTGAGCACGTGGGGTGCTTAGTGTTGAACGGTAATAGTCACTCAAAAGTGTATGAGTTGAATTTCAGGGCTTTATCTCAGCTTCAGATGCTTATTAGGAACCGCAAGTTTCAAGTTTTTGTTTTTGAAGTTTTGAATTTAGAATCAAGAGTTCTGCAACTCAAGAGTTCTAGAACTCATTTTTGTCCGTCTGGTTACGAAAACCGAAGAAGAATAATGAGAGATACTTTTCGATCAAAGCGAGTTTAGTGTAGGTTTTGGAATGAATGGATGTCTAATCGGCCTATAGTTTTTGAAAAATGTTGCTGGTTAGACCACTTATATATTAACTGACTTTTCTGGCATGAAGTTGACGCTATGGACGATGTGTGTTTGTGGCAGGACGACTCCACCTGCCACACAACTCGCACGACTGCTTTAATAGGACGCTTTTCGTTGAAAGGTACGTTTTTCACGGCTATTCTAAAAGGCCAATGACAAAACTGATATATTCCCGCGCTCTAGCTACAAGCATTAAAGAATTTAGTGTTTTAAGATTACTTTTTTCTTGTAAAAGTATTGAAATCCCATTTACAGTGAAATTGTTTTAAAAATGCTTGAACTATGCTTTAAAGTGTTTTTTACTTAAATGTGAATTCGTGCTTCTCTTGGCATTCACTGGTTAAGAAGACAAAGTGCGATAAGCGGAGTATAAATGCAACAAGTGTCAGAAATCCTTAGGTTGGTGGAAAAATTGTACCGCATCTTGAAAATCGATATATTTAATGCGTCTACTACGTCGTCTGAATAGACCACAAAAAAGCTTGTTGCCGTACTTCGGAGAACCAATCAGTTGTCTTTCCGAAAAACTTCTCCGGCCTTTAAAGCGAACATCGACAGTTACCCCAGAAGTAATTTCGACAAGAATGCATTGATATGTATATATAAAGAATTTTAAAGGAGCCCGAATTAAGGTCTTCGATGCGAAGTCTTCCTTGTTGTTTGTCTGGCACTACTAGGACAAAGTACGATTTCTTTTTGGACTCATAAAATTTAATTCTTTTTGCATTCCACGCCTGTAAGCAGGTTAATCTCCCACTTACAGTTACATGGCGTTTTCGCAAAGGCAGTCATCCCTTGTTTTGAAGAATCTCTTATTAGTGAAATTATCACTATTTTTAACCCATGGTTAACCCAACTGTTCATTTTTCTTGTTCTTATTTTATAAGAATATGTGCCAGAATTTTTCGGTCCCGGAGAAAGTATTATGACATGTGGAAATTTGCCATCGTGGGATCTTCTGCTATCTATCTAATTTAGTTATTAGATGCGGTTAACGCGTTCTTGCACGATTATCAACAAACAGTTGGCAGTGAAGTTGTGAAAAGATTTACAAGCTTTGCTTTACGCCAAGATATTTAGCACAGTTTCCAGTAGAGGAGAGGGAGTCTCTCTCCTATGTGAGTGATTAAAGTCCTTTCTGACTTTTCCAATTATTAGATGTAAATGCCTTTGCAATATAACACTGACTGAAAAACGACTATCAAGTCAACGGACTCGAGCTCAATTTCCATTAGTCTGGCTCAGACTTTAATTATGATTAGCGCGTGGCCTCAGCTACAGGGAATGCTCCATCGGTCAAATCGAAACACTTACTACGCGGTCATGCACATTGTCCAACTTACAGTCCCTTCCTATTCCCCTTAAGCCGTTTCATTTCTTACTAAGCATCGCCATATACCTAAAGAGGACATCATCCGACTAATAACTAGAAAAAGTCAAACTATTGAAACAAATATTGAGAGAGATTTTTCCTCCAACCTAATAGATAGATAGTGCTTATTGAAAATTTGTCCTTAAATCAACTTTTCAGCTTTTTTTCCTTTTAACTACAATTACTGAAAAGTTAGCAAGCAAGCCGGATAAGTCCGCACAGATACTTACTTGTATGCATTTTCACATAAATATGTGAATGGTTATACGCTATAAATATGTACGTACGTATGTATAGCTCCTCTGCGTACTCTCTGCGTACTTATAAATGATTTTTACCATTATTGCTTATTGTGGCTATTACCATTTGAGTGTTTAGCTTTGGTAACATAAAAAATTTTGATTGCTCATATGATTTTACTATGAACGGTACGGTCATCATCATTAGCTTATAAGCGGTGAGAGAAATGAAGACGATCAACGAGTTCTACTAAAATGACAACAATAATATAATTTTTCGCCAATATTGCTTAAAAGGATAAAATTGTTTTTTTTTTTCTTTTTTTGTTCTTTTTCTCGTGTTATACGTTTTAAGAGGAGACAAGCCATTGCTCTTTCTGACAATCTCCGACAAAATTTATCATCATCGTTTTATTGCCCATATTATACGCGTCGTTTCGCTATTAATTTTAACAATTAAAACAAATCACTAAAGTTGAGATAAGAATAATAATAATAACAACAACAACAACAATAACAGCAAGAATGATTTTAAGAGATTACCACGTTGTAAACAAATGTAAATTTATTAAATGATTATTTATGAATATTGATGGGTGTGCAGATTTTAAGTTCAAGTTTAACATTATCGACAGGTATACAGGTATACTAATCATATCACTACGTTTGTCATTATCAGGAAATACAGTTAAAAGGCTTATAATAAGTACACTGAACTCGCTAGGACTTGGCTAAAGAACCACTTTTTCATTTTTCGAGTCGAGCGTTATCTTTGCTGAGTTTGATGGCGAGTAGTTCGGTTACACAACGAGTCTTGAATTTCCAATGAGGAAGTCTCAGAGTCTGTGCCGTATGCGTGGTGCGTTTGATGGCGTGATGAAACAGTGAAGAGTTGTTGTGAATAGATTTAGGCAAACGATTATTAGTGGGCAGATAGTATTCCAAGCGGAGAGAATTCATACAGAAAGTAGTAGAACTCGATAATTTAAGCAAACTTCGTCTTGGGATTACTTTTGCATATATGTGTATGCAGCGATATCCCTAAGATTCTTAGTCAGTTTAGCTATCTTCACCTTAATGACTACCGATCCGGTTTGATTGATTAATTTTTTATTAGTTGGTTCAAAAGTGGTCCTAATCGATCGAGAGATATGCACACAATCAACAGAAAAAATGCTACGACATTTGTAAGCAGAGGAGATTACGAAAATCCAAAATTCGTCACAATTTTTAATTAATTTTTCATATTTTTTAAAATTTTGAACAAAGTTTTATACCCTACGCCACATGTTTGTGGTGCAAGGGTATCTCAAGTTGGTGCGAATGTAAGCAACACCCAGACCAACCCAGAAGGAGAGGGACTTATTATTATGCCAAGCGGTTTAGAACCACTTGCTGAATCGATTTAAGTTTGCCTGTCCGTCCGTCCCTCTTGTTCTCTTGTGTTCAATCTACAGTCTACTTTTTTGTTTTGGCTCAAGGACAAACGTTACTGAAACTGATTCGGATCGGACCACTTTTTCGGCCACTTGCCATATAATGTTTAATTTTTAATGTTATATAAGTAATTGTAGAACGTGGCCCACTATAGTGTTTGTACTTTGCTTTAATTGAAATTAAATTTTTTAAATATATATCAATAATTATTAATAAACAAAAAATCCCTTCTTTAAATATAATTTTTGCTAACTTGATGCAATCACGAAATTAGTTCGCTATCCAATTGGGGGAATCCGTATAAACTGATTTTCAATTGTTAAGTTTTTTAAATCAAAATTTCCTGCATATAACTTTAATGATTCCATGAAGAATACAACCCGCAAAAAGTGAAAAGTAGCTCAGAAAATCAGTAGCGCTTTCGACGTCTTCCTAAAATTCTAAAGCCAATAAAAAGGTTTCTTCAGAAACCGGATTAGGTTCACCAGAAATTCTTCACAAATTCTAAACTACGATAAGTTTAGCTCAGTCAGTCATAGACAGCTTGGATAGTTTGAAAAGTTCGAAGCTTAACCAGGACAAGCGCCTGCAGCTGAACAAAGGAAATATGCATTTTTCTCCTTTAAAAATCTGATATTGTACATATATGTACAAAGGGTCCCATCCAGAAGGTCTAACTAAACATTTTTCATGTTTACTTTAATTCCAAAGAAATTTGTAAACACTTTTGCTAAGACAATCTAAAGTAAACTGATCGATATTTTAAAGCTTCTCGGCAACTTGACGAAACGTGTTACGACGCCGGAAATCTTTCCACATAGAAAATTGATTACTTAGTAAAGAAGGTGAAGTATTTTGTTAATGACAAAAACATTACTTACGTCTTTCTTAAGGTGTAGGTGTTCAAAGAAAAATGTACATCAATAGTGAGGATCCTTTAGCAGAGAATTAACGCATACTAACTTTTTCATTCTATTGGTAAAAAAAAAAAAGAAAGAAATATCGCGAGTAAATTCTAAATGTTGTCTCTTTACTATGCAGGAAAAAACGGAGTATAGAACTGATGAATAAAAATCTTATTCCTTCTCAATTTGGACACACCTACTTCCAGCATAGAATGTCAAATTTCATTGCACAACGTGGACAGACATAACTAAGGCAGAAAGTCAAGCACATTAGTTATATATATGTATATATATATTTATAACATGATCCTAAGAAGTTCTTGGCATGAAGGCACGCCCACAACGTTTGGTCACGAAAACAATTTGATTCCGAATTGCAAAGCTCTTTGAGAACCGCACTGATAAACACTCTAAGGAGACGTTTGAGCTTTGCTCAAGCCCGCTCTACTGGAAGAGCTTGGTATCTCAAAAAAAAAAAGAAAGGTGAAAACAGTCAGTCCTTCCTGAAGGAAAACCACTTTTTACATCTTATTTATAAGGGATTTCGTAACCCCATTTAGGGATTATCAATGCAATAAGTTGACAATTATTCTATTCTCGACGTCGATGATTATAATTTATTGCATCCAACATAAACGGTATCCAAGATTCGTTGTATGCATTCGTTGTATGCGTATGCATGCATGCATTGCACGGATTACTTAATGTTGTACAAATTGTGCCTATCGTGATTTAATCGATCGCTCGTAAATATTGTTTAAATAAGTTTAAAATGTTTGTTGAAAAATTACATACTTCCTCAGTTGTAAGTTTTCGCTTCCGTTAATGATAAAAATCAGCAAAGGATGTAATGTATCTGATTACTTAGCTTTATCGTATATAATTTAATTCACCTTTTTGGTGTGTGACTAAAATTTTTGCCGTTTGATTATTCTTTACGTTTACGCATGCATGTAAGTGTGTGTGCGTGTAAATATGTTTTCCTTTATATATAACATATTCGTAATCCTACACCCCTTTCGGAATTTTGAACTGTGTCAATAAAACTTGGTTTTAAGCTAAGGGCGCTAAGTTCGCTTTTTTGTGGTTTTTATGTTGAAGTAATTCGAAACCGTCTCTTTCAAATCCACAGACTGACAGACACATTTTTAGGTTGCACGTTGCCTTCATTTGTTCGAAAGTGCAAGAGTATAACTTCGTAATAGACTCTAACATCAAATGTGTGCACGTATGTGTATATGTATGTATGCATATATGCATGTACGTATGCATATATGTATGTATGTATATATGTACGTATGTATGTATGTATGTATGTATGTATATATTTGAACACTCAAAGAAATTGTGTGTTTTTTGCGTTTTTTTTTTTAATTTCACAATTTTTTGAAACGCTTTACCATATTTGTGGCACAGTGTACCGGGATAAATGGCGCGGATAGATATTTGGATTGAAATCAAAGTTTGGAAGGAATCACAGATTTCGCAAATCTGCCTCATCTGCAAATTTTTTCGTCTTTGCTATTCCCGGAACGCATTCGCACAAGAAAATATTAAATAAAACACGGGGTCACGGCGCACCGTACACCAGCCTACATGTTGTTCATGTAACAACTTTTCAAAATGAGAAGTTAAGTGGAGAAGTGGTAGGAAAAGTGGTCCGAGTCGAGCTATTCTCAATAGAGTCTGTCTTGGACCAAAACAGGTGCAAAAGTTTGCGAGCTACAGGTTGAGCATAAGGAAGCAAGATGGACAGACAAGCTTAGATCGATGAAGAAAGTGAATATGGATCCATCGGCATAATAAAAGGTAGACTTATCTCATCTTCTTCTGGAAGTTGCACACATCCTCACACGCCATACCACAAATAGTGTACGGTAGAAATAGCGAAGGGCGGAAATTATCAAATACGTGCCATGGACGTCAAAGGGATTTGCCTGCGATTAGCTCATGACAAATATTTTTGGACAAACTTCAGCAATTAGATGTCGCCGTTGTGAGACCGTTCAATGAACAATACTCAAGTCTTCTCATCGAAAGGAAGAAAAGTTTAAGTAGCAAAGACGAACGTAACGACTATTTGGGAAAGTTGCAGTTGAGACGGGAATTGATTGAATACTTGGCAGACTGGACATTGGTAACATACTTTCTTGGGGACAAATGGCAGTATAATCTGCTCTTGTACCGATGAAAGAACAGAGTTAAGTGAAACGGATTTATCTGGGCATCCAACGCATATGCAATTGTTCTTCACATTCTGATCATCTTAACTCGCATTTAAAAGAAAAAATGAAAGCCCATTATGTCCCATTACATTTCTTTATCGATCTGTCTTCTATTTTGTTCCTTTCTTCAGCACTGAGGATATTCTAATTTTTCATGTCTTCTCAGGACATATAAATATTTACCGTGAACCGTGCAGTGAAATATAGCGGAACCAAATTGCATTTATCCGTGTGCGCAGTCCTGTAGGTATCATATGAAACAATACAACGCTCAAAGATTCGGACATGAATTTAAATTGCTCACCTTTGATCTACCTATTCAATGCAGGATCGAAATCTTTTGTTAGATTCCATACATTTGTTCAAACCCCAGAACCATTTCGATTCTTTTTAAAGATAGTCCAGTCCTTCTAAGTTGTAGCAATCTAGCCATTATTTTATCGAGTTTTCCTTTTTCGCGGAGGACATCTTATGCTTCCAGAGAATATTGTCTGCCGACAATTCTAAAAATTAAAGCAATCCACTGATCTTACTTAAGATTAAGATTAACAACTTGGAACAGATTGAAAAACGTTGAAAAAATATCAATAAATTTTGAATCTCCAGCTTGTAGCAAACAAAGCTGTTTAAATTTTGACCAAAGAAAACAAGTGCAGCAAAACTTCTTTAATAGCGGCCGCGAAAGGTTACAGGTGGAGAGGCATGGAAAGAGGGACTAGTGCTGGTGCATGTTTCAATTAAAAGGGGTAACATCAGGCGCGGCGGGGAAGATCGCTGCTGATAGTCCCAGGAGCGGGCAGTGCAATTGGACAACGACGAGTCGCAGTAGCGTGTTGTGCTAAATGCAAGCAATTATAGGATGTGTGGGTGGGGACGCTGAAAAAACTTTGTGGTCCAGGTAAAATCCCTAGTTGGTGAACGTAACTTTCGAGTCCCTGTAGAGCCCTTGTCCAGAACGTGCTCATACATAAGCAGCGCACAGCCCACATTACATCCCACTTTCACTCTACGCGGTTGAGTGAAAGAGTCAACACATACAGATTTTCATACAGATTTTCATGCACCACTTTAAGAAACCTAAGGCGGTGGCTGCATCGTTCGACACTCTCAACTCTGAACGCGTCCGCAAGATTAGCAATGAAGTGGTTTGAAAAGAAATCCGTGGATACTCTCAAGATGTGCTGCTCTTCTCATAAGCAGTATGTATATATATACATGCATGGATCAACATAGGATTCTAAGCCAATCTAGTCACATGCAGGCAGTACTACTAGTAGTAGTTTGTGTAAAGTCTTAAAAGGAAACAACAACATACTCGCGTCTGTTATACATACAGTTTACACAAATTCATTAGATAAAATTTCTGTCTTTCATTCCTTTTTGTTCATAACTAACCAGCAGGATCCAATCCTGGCCTTTCAAAACAGTTCTTAGTTTCGTTTTTACCGAAGGCAGTCGTAATTTCCCGCATTATCGAGCAGCACGCAGTAGGGTGAAGTACGTCTTCTACTGTTTGGTGTTTGCAGAGTGCAAATCTTATCTTTGCTGTTTTAATATGCGTCTGGCGATTTAGTCGCAAAAGTTCCCTTCTATTGTTGCTATTGATTTTCCCGGATATAAATCGTCTATACTAACTCATGGGAAGGATGAACTGGATACAGCTAGGCCTGATCATACAAGTCATAGTACTTATTAAAATGAGAGTCCATAACTCTCAATGGATGGATGGACCACTTAGCAAGAACATAATGCCTACTAGCTCAAGACGGCGCGCTTATGTTCAATCCATTAAGCAAAACCGTAGAATTCACTTCACCACTCCACTGCTCAAAAATAAAGGATACCAAAGCAAGAGGGTGTTTCCAGAAGAGTTGAAAAATTAATAACTTTAAAATGGCTACCATAGGGAAGTAACATTCGTTGGGGACCACAAACGTTAAAAATGTCTTCTGAATAGGTCGAATTTTATGCCCTACAATCTATGCATATTCTAGAAGGAGCCTTGTTAGTCCAGCATACAGATTTTTGGTGACGTACGGGTCAAGAAATTTCTTCGATCAAGGCTTAAACATACATTTACACTTAGTTGCCAGGGAAAGCATCTGCAAATGAAAGCTCAATTTCGGATCAATAAGCCACACCCTAATTATTGAAGAAGGAAAAATTGTTAGTCTACATAGCAATTGACAGAAATCGGGATGGATTTGGTTAGTCACAGCATTATGCTTGCACGATAACTTGATAACTCAGTGAGATCATTTTGGAATGTTAAGATAAATGAATGAACGATCTTGACATCGTCCCCGAACATTAAAACATTCGAAATTTTTACGCAGGAAGGCCATAAGGTCATAAGAAAACGAAGGACTAAAAAGAAGGACCAAAGTGCCTATCTTGCTGCACACCTAATATAACATCGATCTTGCTTGAGATGTAATCATCGAAACCAACATATTGTACGTCCAGTAATTTACGATCTGATCAACTAAATCAAGTTAACAAATGTATGATGCATCACGTTTTCGTTCATTCCAACTCTTAATATTTCTTTGATCTCATTTGGTGACTTTCTCACGGCGGCAAAGATTCGAAATAAATCAAGAAAGCAGACACTTGACTCATATGTTGTATGTGTGTATGAAATGTGATTACATTGGAGCTTTAATTAAAGCGATAGGGTATTCAATATTCGGTTTGTATAAATATATATATTTTTTTTTTTTTTTGATTCCTTCCAGGCGTAGGTATAAAATTTTAACAATTTGTTTAATTCCCCGAAATGTATATAATTTTTTAAAAGCTTAAACAAATAACAACAACTGCAATAACACAAACACGATCGGTACTTAAGAAGAGTTTTGTTTACTAAACAATAAAGCTAATGCCGATAAATAATTTATAATAATAAACAAATGAAGGCTTTCTTATACCGTTTCTTAAGTAAGAATATTTCCCTTTTCCTTATTTATTTATTTTTTTTTTTGTTTAACTCTCAAACCACTTGTAATCGTTTTATTCTTTTATATCTAATTTCTTTTTCCTTTTTTTTTTTTTTTTGGTTCACTCTCTTTTCAATAAAAATCGCGTATAATATGACATTCGTGTGCGTGTTTATAACCCCCATCAGAAACAGTTCACTTACGCACATATATATAAATGTCCACCTAATGACGGACGTGATTACATGAATTTCCTTATAACCCGATTCCCGAACAAGTATATGCAAAGAACTTAACATTTCTTCTCAGTATTTCTGTATGACAAACTTAACACATACACACACACGCACACACACAGATCAATCTGTCACGAATGTAAACATTCTTGCCTTACTCTGAGCGGTTGTTTTTTTTTTCAACATTAAAATGAATAAAATTAAAATGCCTTCTGGTAAGTTCGCTTTTACACCTTTATATCGGTTATACTACTTGAACATTATGGCTCCATATCTGCCATATCTTATGAGAGGCATAACCTTATTTTTTACTATTATTAATTAAAGCCAATTAATTTGCATCAAATCTCAAATTAAATCTCTTATGATGCTTCTCTTTTTCTTCCTTTTTTTTTTCACTCACTTGAAGTGTTGTATGGTTCAGTCATTAAAATCTGACATGTACACCAAAAAAAAAAACGAGAAAAAAGGCCGATAAGCGCCATAATCCCTTGAATTCGTGGTTGAGTGAATGTTTTATGACAAAGTTGATGATGATGAGTAATGAGTCAAGATACGAGATAGCGAATTAATGCAAGTCGCTTTAAACCGAATTTTGAATGCCCATCAATTCAAAGATATTTTGAAGAATGCGTATGTGTGATATTTTAACATTTTTAACGGTTGGTGGCGGCTTTCATAAAAAAATCGCTCCTTTTGATTTTATAATAAACGTTGTTGTCTCTGTATAGAGAGAGGTTTTTGAGGAGGGACCGATGAATATACTGATAAAGCTAAGTTGTGTGTTTCATGTATTCTTCGTATTCTAATGGAATGAGAAATTTAACATATTCATCGTACTGGGTAGTGCATGCAAACAAATAAGAAAATAATATTTATCACAAAGCGAATTTTCGGTTCCCCCATCAATTAAGATAAACGTATGAAAATCGCTTTATCTTTTGTGCTTTTAATTGTGAATTTGGTAAAGGCTTCTGTCAAATCGCCAAACGATATAAGTATGTTTTGATAGGAAGACAGGCCACGGCTCGCCATTAAACACCCCACACCCTGCCACGGGAGTTATTCATATAACAACTTTTCAAAGTAAAGCTCTTTATGTCAGCTTTAGTAGTGAGATCCGAGCTATTTTCAGTTCATTCCATTAGGCCACAATACGTCTGCGTACCATATTTCATCAAAAGTTGCAACCTATAGGTAGGTTGAACACAAGCCTACATGGATGGATCTCAAATGGTGGACGTAGAGACAAGCTTAGATCGATTCAGAAAGTGATTCTGAAGATGAGTTTATTTCAAGTCCTTTTGGGTTTTCTATACATTCGCACAAAGTTAATACATCCTTGAACCACAAGTGGTGTAGGGTATGACGACATGACACATTCTACAAACTGCCCAAGTTTGGAAAGACCTACCCATAAGCATATGGCATTCAGTCATTGGCATATTGCGGGTGATAGTGGAGTTGATGCGTCGGTGTAACGAAGCGTTAACTTTAAACTCTAAAGCAAATTTTTAAACTTTTTTTTTGAAACTAAAGACACCTTCATGATAGTCCTGAAGGCCGTTGGGAAATGAAAATTTTGGATAACCGAAGATGTTATCAAAAGTGTCTGTGAGTGTTTTTAAAGCTCAGGTCAAATTATTGTTGAAATTAAGGGTATGGGAACTCGTATCTGTCGAAAACATCAAGTTATCGGCTTTGGTTTGAGCATTCGATCCCCGAAAGTTTATTCCACACAAATTGACTGATCTGCAAGCTTCGAAAGACGTAATCGAAAAGGTGAAGAAAGAGCCAGACATAGCACTGTATGATTTCTACTTTTTCGTTCGGAAAATATCCTTTGCCGACGAAAGGCATGCCTTGTGCCAAAGCGGACAGATGACCCAACGTTCTCAATCAATGTGCTTTTTTTAGCGATTGTCTAAACCGTTCCAAATAACTTTTGCCAAAATAATGGGTCTTTGCCCTTATTCTCTCCCTTCTCCCTCTTCTCTTTGGAATCTGCGCTCTATATTTACTTGAATAAATTTGCAAATTTACAAATACGATGAATACATTAATATGCTCATATATTTCCTGACTGACTGACGAGATGGATGTAAAATTGAATTCCTAATGTGTTCCAAGGAGAATAAACAAATTAGAAAAACCACTAAATGTTTGTGAAATTTAAATATGTAATGTGATAGGATATATGAAAACCCCAATAAACAAACATATTTATATATATATATAATATATATATTATATATAATATATATAAAAAAAAAAGAAATAAAAATTAAATTTCGAAAATCGGCGCTAAGCTCTAAGGTGGAAGATACAAGGGAATATATTTATAAATTGCAAAAAAAAAAAAAAAAAAAAAAAAAAAAAAAAAAAAAAAAAAAAAAGTATCAAGTTATCAAAGCGAAAAGGAAGAAGAACAATTTTGAACGAATGAATATGAATATATATGAATATATTTAATTTTTTAATAACATCACACACATGCGTATCATAAATGCATAGTTTTACAGCTATTTACCCGTTGTCGTGTCGCCAATCGACCGTAATATTGTTTAATTCCTTCGAAATGATTTGAAAAATCTTAATAAGCTGACTCGATTGATAGAAACTTTATTGACATTGATGGACTTGGGCGATTTGTTGTATGCTTTTATGATATCGATCGTATCGTCATTATATTATTTATTATAAGCATTGTTTGGTTGGTTGGTTGGTTGGCTCTTCCTTTAACTTAACTTAATATTCATAAGACGGGCGTTATATTAGTTTATAAACTTCAAGTCTCGCACATCGACTGTTTTGTTTGTGAATTCCCACACACACACACGGTTTTACGGTCTGTTCGATGGATGGATTGTGAATATCTGATGCAGAAATCATAGTCATTTAGTTGATCAAAAAAAAAAAAAAAAAAA
This sequence comes from Glossina austeni, assembly GCA_000688735.1. NCBI lineage: Eukaryota > Metazoa > Arthropoda > Insecta > Diptera > Glossinidae > Glossina > Glossina austeni. The sequence continues at coordinate 598,127 of KK502458.1, forward strand.
AATTTCAATCTCTGGACCTTATTTATATTTCGTGTGTTTATAAATTATGAATAGCAAGCATCTCATCATCAAGCTTAACATCATCTTTCCTCACTCAATTCATGGTTAATTCTGTCGACATTTGTAGGCACACATATATGGGGTTCACCTAATGGGATGAATTGTTAGATTTGTTTTTTTGTTTTTTTTCTCCTTTTATTTTTTTTTAATTCTTTTATTGATTTTGCTTCGTATTAATTCGAAAAATCTCTGCATAATATTGTTGACTGACAAAAGTAAATAAATAAAAATCATAAAGAACTGTTACAATATCAAATTACATACGCGTACGCATACGCATACATGCATTGGCATTACCCGGTATTTGCTGCTTCACACATATATTAAATTTTCTTTATTAATTACCTAATAATGTTTAATTAAGAATTTTCGATTATTTATTTTTTTTTATTTTTAATTTTTTAAAATATTTTTTCGCAGGAATTTTACAATTGGAAAAGTAAGAAAAGTATTCAACTTCAGAGATTGGTTTTACCCTTTGCTCTCCCTCCCCCCCCGAAATCCAATTTTCATATATTTAAGGTTGTGATTAATTGTGCGTCACTTCCTTTTAATGAGAGAAGATTCGTAGCGTTTTTTCTTCAACGAGTTGCAAACTCACTCTTTGTGAACCAGTAATCTGTGTATGTCCGTCCATCTGCCCTTGTCAGATTTACTCATTATAAGTAAGTCTTTGCCTCAAGAATATATTTTTGTAAATATTTTTCTTATATTTTGCCATACCCTGTGTCATCGCTGAACCGGGCGAGGTATAGTTAACTGATTAAATCAAATATGTGCCATTTTGTTCGATAATTATTAGCCCGTTTTCGTGGTAAACCCATTATGCTGTTCCCATAGAACTTTTGAGATTTTGGGCGAAGAACTGAGCCAAGTAATTTTCACAAGCCACTGTTGCAATCAGCTTTACATTATTAAAAAAGTTTTCCAAAGAGCGATGAGCAAGCGATGGTCGAAATGGAAAAGATTCGAGCTATATAGTGAGTATATTTAAAGTTTTCAGCTAAGTTTTTTCAAATTCTATCGAATCGCTAATAATGAAATTGTCGCAATGTGCAATGAGGCCTTTCCTACTGACCAATTTGTGACCTTTTTGTTCATAGAGAAGCGAATAAATCGTCTGTGACCAAGTAGAAGTAACTGATAACACAGAGCCGATTTCCTATCCAATGAAAAACAAAGCATTATTTCATTTTGCCGGCGATCCTAAGCTTTGTTATGATTTGTGCACGGTCATCCATTTGCTTTCTTCTTTATATCATATGTGAGCGAATTTTAGGTCGCTTTGGTCGAGATGATGTTGGTATTGCTTCATTTCCAAAACCCAATTACTTTCGATTTTATTAATAAATGTGTTAACATTTTTTTTTTTTCAATTAGTTATAGACAACCACATCTCTTACGCGTCATTGTGTTGCTTTATAGAATTAAGATTACGAAAGTTATGCGTAAACATTCTTCTACCCGCAAATATGCAGTTATCGACTTCTTGCTCATAGGTTCGTATTGAAGATAGGCCAATCGGTCGAATGAAATGCTTACAGTATTACATAAACTGCGAACACCTCTGTTTTCCAAAGGCAATAAACAATCGGTTTTTTTCTCATTAGTGATCAACTACAGCAGGTAAACCTATAAAAATTTAAAAGCATATTCTACGGGAGCCGCTATAGTACCTGGAGAAAAATGGAAAAACCCAGTTACGCCTACCTAATATTTATTTTTATTTTCAATGACTTGAAAATGGGCAGAAATAAGCTTCAAGAACCCCATAAACTTTATAAACTCTTGGCAAGTTTCATATTCGGAATGTACTTAAGCATGCCCGCCTGTCCCTCTATCCATCTTTCCAATTGCCTAACTGAGTAGTATCGAGGTGAACATCATCGTAGCGTAAATAAAGATATTTGACTAAAAATTTGTGAAAGATTTGGAAAATGATTCAAACTGGTCAAAAGACACGCCTACAACAAAACCTGACAACACCTACGCTTTCCACGTTTTCTGCTTGCTATCTATAAACTACAACGGATATATGATATAAATTTCAACGTTTTTTCTAAAAAAGAGAAAAACTTGACTACGCTCATCTTATATTATAGAGTGAGCAAGACCACAGGCTAGAAATTTTCAGCAAATCATCTCTGTTTTTAAATTTAATTTCAGAAAATGAGCGATCGTTAAGTTTTAACTTTTTGAGTTCGGTTTTTTAAGTTTCAAAATGGGTGAGTAAATGGACAGATGGACAATTTGCAAGCTTTAGAAGTATATTTATATTTGAAGGATTGTCGGGTAGTATAAAAACGATCCATATTCGATATTCTTCCATTTTGTCATATTGCCGTATTCATTCCAACAATTATTGCTAGGGATTCCAAATTTTTTTTGTTTTTGCCAGATTTCATGTTCGAATGCGATAATTGTGTCTGATCGTAAGAAACATCCCAGCTAGATCTCAAGAACGGATTACAGTTGGAGTAAAACGTGGGTAATGATGTGTGTGTGTGTGTGTGTGTGAGAGAGAGCGAGAGAGAGAGAGAGAGAGAGAGAGAGAGAGGGAGAGATGAGAAATGTAAGATATAAAGAACATATTATGGTTGTGCGTTGTGAAATTCCACTACACGTCTACTAGCTATACATCCCTGAGACCATTCTGAACTTTTTTGAAAGCGAGGCGCGGCAACGGGGGCGCTTAATGAAAAATATGATTTCCTTAATCATGCCCTATCAATTCAATAAAATATTTATATACTTGAACGATTTCCTTGAGAATGCTGAAGACAAGATGATGACCTTCCCAATTTCCTATTTACGTCCACAACACCGCCTATAATCTTTAAATCGCGACTTGTTTTTTTCTTGTTTTACTATTATGGCTACTAAGTAATCAGTTGTAATTATCTCAGAAGTATGTAAAAATTGCGACACTAGAGCTACAATTTTTTTATTATCTCACATAAGTATATCGAAGACACTTACTTATGAAGTCAAAGTTTGTAGGTAGCCTTAATTGCTTATTGCTGCTTATTGTTGTTGTTGTTTCAATAATAAAACATATGCCCATAGTGAAGGATAACTAAACGATATATATTATGTTCCGTTTTACTAGTAGTTGCAGTAGTTGTGGCAGTAGTAATAGTAGTAGTAGTAGTAGCACATAAAAATTGCTACTGCATCTGTAGCCCATGAAAGGCTAGATTTTTATATCTTTTACTTTTGAACTGTTGACCTCGACATAATCTTCAATCATGCAAAACGAATGCATTAAGAAAATATTTCATCAAGCTACCAAATTAGAAACGACTTGCGACTTATGCGGCCTTGACTATGTACCATCAGCATCCATACTGAGGGGAAAATGACAAGCAAGGTAAAGGTTAAACTTTGTTATCCATTGTCCTTGACTGAATGCGTTTCATTTTCATTTTTGTAATGACTCGTTCTTCCACACATACACACACTAACACAATTTAGAAATATAATAATTTTTTTCTTCCTCTTGTAAACGGCTTTCAAATGTAAACCTAACATGAGTTGATACGAAATGCATTTAATAAATGTTTGATCTCCAAATTCGATTGTTGATCAAGCAATGCAACAAATACTTTCCCAAGAATTCTGCTCCACATAGTTTACGAGTTCCAGCTGTTTTTTTTTTTATCCAGGGCAGAGCGAGGTTGGCCGAGGTTTGCAAAATAAAAAAAATATGCATCAAAGACTTTATAAAAAGTATGAAAGATTCTAAGTCAATACATCTATTAGATTGTCTCTCCTTCCATTCGCTTTTCGTGTGCTTATCGCCAGAAAAAAAAATTCACATAAGAAGAAAAAAATTTTAAAGTGGTCGTGAACAGCCTTAAAGCCTTAGAGCAGATTCCCCGGATCGATCTCTTTAATTAAAATTAGAAATTCATTTGTATTTTATTTCCTTTGCACTTGCATGACGCATTTCTTCCAACCTTATTGGTTTTTGTAGGCATATGCGCATATATATATATATATGTGTGCGTGTACGTATGTACTTTATATACCTACAGATATATGTGTATGAATGTGTTGTCTTATAAGACGAACATACATACATTTTCTCAAGTCATAGAATGTACTTATGAAGGATTTATTGGCATTGATTGCGGGTTATTGAACTTTACACTGTAGGCTTATTGATAAGATAAATACAAAACTTCACTAATTTTAGCAAAAACTCTCTTTTATTACTTAGCGCGTATAATATAAACATCGGACAATATAAAAATATGTTGTTAATTATTTCATTTAAGTAAATAAGCAATAAATATATATATAAATTTATTATATATATATATATGTATATATATATGTATATATATATATATGTAAATGTAAATATATATATATATATATATATATATTTACAATTTTCTAATCGCTCTGCCTACGTCTGCTGCTTGCACTTTTACAATGAAAATTCACTTCAAATTATACACAATCAAGAAAACTACACTATAATATGTTTTTGTTGTTGTTGTTGTTGTTGTTGTTACGAATAAATTTCGCATACTCACCGTACTAAAGAAACAGATAAAGCTTGAATGACGTTTGTCCGCATTGTGCCATTGTGCACTACACAGTTAGTTAGCCGGTAAAGTTTATATGACCCTCTCGAGCTATTTTGGATTTGTTTGTAAGCAAATTATGCTTAACAAAATTCAGTCTAAAATGATTTAAACAAATTCAATTTTTCTTCTGTCACTTCTGTCCATTCTAAAGAGGCTTTGACAACATCAAACACACATTGATTGATCGGTATATACTAGCGTAAAGCGTTTTGCGTAAGCCTTCCATTTTCCTTTCTTCACTAATAATAAGCCCCCCTTCGCTAGAGTTTATCTGTTCAAATAATAATAATAGTGATAATAGTGAGTAATAAGGCTTTGCTTGTCAAGTGTTTTCTTCGAATAGCATTAACAACAAACAACAGTTACGAAGCATATTTCAAATTGTTTTTAACACGAAAACAGCTGTTAATTAGAGAATGAATGCTTTACAATAAACAGAAAAATAAAAAAAAAAACACAAAAAAATTCAATTACAATTTCACATCGTAACAAGGCATAGAAGAAATCTAAACTTATCGAATATTCTTTGCGAGAACTTATTTTAAATATTACTGGGAAATAGTCTGAAATCAATTCAAATAAATTATTATATGGAAAGAAAATTTGGTTTTCTCTGTAGCAAGTTTTTTTTTTTTTGGTCCCTTAAAATCCATAAATCCCCTGGTTTTGTTACTTTTTTGTCATCAACAGCTAAGCTTCTTCACTATCTAAATCATCAAGAAAGTTTTGAACTTTTTCCAGCTCAAATCGAGTCATTTTTAGGTCAAACTGTAAATTTTCTAAATCTTGAATTTCCACGTTTAAAAGCTCATCATCCCACTTTGCCCAATTAGCTGATTGATTGGCAAGTAGTCGAAAAGCTTTGGTTTGTGGTTCATTTAAATTTCAAGTCCCCTCTTTGAAAGACGACTACTCTATGTTCTTTTCATCGACTACAGATAGTTAGAAACTTGTTTTAAGGACAACCGTTTAAATCTTTATCCGAATATTGGCGACGTATTGTCTTAAATGTAAACATCAATCAATAAGTGAACAAAGTAAATAAAATCGATCCGCCTGAGTGGCCGAAGTCAAAAAATCTCGACTAACAACTCAATGGTCGTGGGTTCAAATCTCGGTAGAGTTTTCAATAAAGCCGTTAGCTTTAGTTGGTAAATGCTTCTTAAGACTTTCATTGTAAAATATATTTCGCTGGCTAAATTAATAATAATAATAACAATAAATAAATAAAATCGTGTAAAAAAAATTGCACTTATTCCTCTCGAGTTTAAAACGTGCAAGAACTGTAGTAGACACATACAAACAGACACATGGTCATAATCTTGCCCCTTACTTTATAGAAAAATAAAAGATTTTTAATTTAATGCAAGGCCGTGTAAAAAAAGTCATGGGTAAATAACACATACATAACGTAATACAAGATGCGTAAGCAACACATTATCCTAATTTCCTGTTCACTGCAAAAGAAAGTGTAGGATCTCGCGAGTAGCATGTCCGCGGGTACAAATCTCAACGCAGTAGAGTTTACCACGGTTGTACCCATATTGAGTGCTTAGTCGGTAAGGACATAACACTTATCGATTGAGCGCACAGGTTGCGATCACCTCCCTATCACCTTGCCCACTTATTTCTGACTGTCATGGTGTTATACGTATACGTTCCCAATTGTTTTTTCTCGTGTAAAAAAAAATTAAATTTGCATTTCTCTCTATTAAAATCCAGGCAATAGGACAATAAAATTAGATGTAAATAACATGTATCTGCACAAAATGCCAAAGCGATTTATTATCATAATTTTTTGTTCACTGCAAGATACTATATCTTCCAATCTTCCAATCGTAGATTCTCGCGTAAAAAAAAAAAAAATTTGCATTTCTCGGTAAAATAGCATAACAAAGTTTGACGCAGATAACACATATGTGCACCGAAAGTCAAAGCGAGACATTGTCATAAGGTCGCGCTTAGAGCTTCAGGAAAGCCTAGGGTCCCCCAATTGCGACTTTTGCCGCAAACTGTAGCGCCTTTAAGTCACTGATAATTTTTTTCAATCGACATGAAATATGTCTCCAAAGAAAAAAATCCCGGCAATGTCAGATCTCAAGATTTCGATGGGAAAGTCCTTTCACCATTTGGTGCAATTATTGGACCGACAAGATTCCTTCGCAGTATTTTAGCCTTGTGGCGTGTTGTGCGATGCCTATTCTGTTTGAATCAAACTTCATTTATGTTGGGTCCCGCTTTCAAAGGACTTCTAAGTAAGTTTTGCTTCCAGTAGTCACATTATTATCACTATTGAAAGGCAGAGTGAGGATGAATGCAAGGAAACAAAGAGAGCAGATCGGAAAAGTGTCCAACTAAGGCCTTAAGCACTAAAACAGTACTTCCTAAACGGTAGTCCATAGTGAGCGAGTTCTTTAATGCGTTTTTCTTTATGGCGAAAATTTTATTTTGAGAAGCGATCTTTTCAGTCACTCCCTCCAGTCAAACAAAATGTGTTTCGTCTTGGATCTAAGGTGCGAGAGTATCTTTTGTATAAAAGTAGGCTCAGGGAGAAGTAATTAATTCCATTTCACATTTCAATATTGTTTTCTAAACTCGGATTTCCTTCAAATCCGCAGTGAATTCAATCCAAAGGCGTATTTCCTCGACAAAACTGCAATGCAATGAGGCCAAAATGAATTTGCTTAAGTCTTATAATTTGTAAAAAATTTCTTATGCCAGAATGATCGTTGTGTGAGCCCACAAGCACATCTGGAACTGAAGACTAACTGCACTGTAGAACGATCAAAGAAAATTCAATCTTAAGCGCTTCCTTGACTCATTTAAATAACTCGTATCATTAAAAGACAAGCAGCAATTTATGCTCTTATGGTAAGGATCCACGGAATGTCCACTTATATCTAATATATGCCGTTTGTGCCCATCCCGGAAAATGTAGCAGGTTATAGTTACAGTATCAACTTACTCTGGACATAAAACGATCAGCTCCAGTGCCTTCTTCATCCTTAAATACTATATAATCACTTTCGACCCAAATTAATTTCTTAAAATTTGGCGAATCACGCTTTATAGCGCCTTCACTTACACCCGACGCTCCCAATGTCTGCTCGGGTATATTCGGTACATGTTCTTTTTGTACTAACGGCTTAGGGCGATAATTGAGATTTCGGCGATGGCTAAAACCGAAACTTCTACCAGGACCACACCCGAACGCTGATGTGATTAAACAGATTATTAATAAGATATGAAATGTGTAACGCAGATAAGATGAAATCGTTTTTCTTTTCAAACAACATAATATTAACGAATAGTAAAGATTTGATCGCGCATATGTATCGCGTATTTCGCTATTAACGTTTGAACGAATATCGCAATCAGAACAAAAATGTTCCGCAATTTCAATATTGAGACAAGGCACCCGTTGATTTTGTTCCATTTTAATTGTTTTTATTTTTATTTTTTTTAAATTTTTTTTTATTTTTTTTTTTTATATAAGATTTATTTCTCTTTATTATTTATTTATTTATTTATTTATTTATTTACGCTATAAACAATTTTTTTTGTTTGTTTATATTGCGCACGAAGTTTCATTTTCACATATTTATCGATACCAACAACTCCTATTTTAATATTATTAATATCAAGCCGTTTATCTTAAAAAAAAAATAAATAAAAAATAAAAAATGCATTCATTCATTCATGCATTCGTTAGCTATAATAAGCAGCACAATAATTGATTTTATTAGTTGCGTGCGTTTGCCTTGAACGAAACTTGATAACAACCGTTGTACACGATGACTGATTGACAAATAATTCTTAAAATAAAGGTGCTTAACATTTCCTCAAACAGAGCGATTTGAGTTTGTTTTCTTTATCCTTTCGCCGCATTACACAATATACGCCGTAGTATATGCCCATTAGCTGCTGACACGAATGAACGAACAAATGAATGAATGAACGAGTGAACCGAATTCATTTTGCGATCTATCTATCAAATGCTCTGTTTAGCCATTCACCGTCTCTCATTGGACTACACGCACAAATACATCGGCATATTAGCGTATCGTGGTGAATTCATTTGCTCCGTTCTCCGTTATACGCTCAGGCATATGAGTATAGCGCATGTGTAAGTTAGACCGAGACGACTAGCGTGCATCTCAAACAACTAATTCACTTATTCATTTGCTTCCTTTAGGTATATCCGAGAGACAACAACAAATATAATAAATAGTACGTCTTTTGATGATCATTCACGTATTGTTGTACACCAATTGAATATTGAATATACGCTTTGGTGCTACTGTACGGCAATTATTTACATACATGTACAAACACACATATATCACATATATATATATATATATATATATATGTCTGTTATCATTAGGGAGATACGAAAAAATATTTTTTTTTATCTTTTGATAATACATAAGAGTTATGAATGAATTATGACTAAGGGATTAAAAAAATGATTTCCTTTATCTAGAAATAAAATGAAACCGAAAAATTGCGCGCTTTTATTTGAACTGCAAGAGGTTTGTGTTCTGTGTGTGCGTTAGTTCTGTACTACGTTTTTCTTTGATGAATTATGGACTCCACGGAGATTTATATATTTCGTTTTGCTTAAAGGATGCAGGAAATGCCTCATCTTATACTCTTTTAACCGTTATGGCGTCCTCTTGCTTACTTTGAAAGACTACAGATGCTCTCGACTTTATCCTGAAGACTTAGTTAATTTAAAAATAATTTATTCGATTTTGCTCATTAAAAAAACAAACACTCTTTACCTTCTTGATTGTAACAAATTTTCTTTTCCATTTTTCTCCGCCCAATCTGCAAAGATTATTAATACAATGAATCTAAGACTTTCGCGAACTTTTTCACTTCCCCAAAGCCATTTAATATTCATCGAATTAAGGATAGTCCATTAAGATGGGACACATTTTTAAGGGTCATGTCTTTGTTAAGCTGCACTTTAAAATTAAAAAATAGTAAGAAGCAAGCACCTACCTACCTACCTACCTACCTAAGCATTTAGAAAACCAAGGCATGCACACTTACAATGCAAGCACTGAAAAGACTTTTGGCCGTGGTTTGTGGGTTCAAGAGTCATTTTTAAACACGAAAACAGGACTGCACTACTATCTATCACAAGTTAGATGATTTCACCTAAGACGATATGTGACTTCAACCAAATAGCGCAACATGACATGCTTTTCGTGACAAAATCAAGGCATTGCGAGAAAATTTCAATAGTCGTGTAGTCGCCAAAACAGTCAATGCGGACTTTAGCGCAAAGATCTTGTACTGCATTTTTTACTTTGCGACTATGTTGAAGCCATTAAAGCGCGAACTCTCAACCAAAATTATTCGTTTTATTGGGGAAATAGAAAAGCGCCGAAAATTGATGTCGTAAGATTCGTAATTGTGTCATTGACAAGAAATCATTTTTCAATAAAAAGGTCCTGAACCAATAAAACCTAAGAAAAAAATGAGTGCGTTATCCTTTTAGATTTTATTACAAAATAAAAAACAAAATTTTACGGTTTTGTTAATGTTTTAATAAAACCAATAAAAAACCGCCGAAAAGGACTTGAAATCTTATTAATGGCTTAAAGAGCCTTTAAAGCGTAATGGATTGCAACAACGCAAACCCCATTACCCGCAACCTAATTAGATGAAAAGCATTGAAATCGTCTCTGACAGCAGTGATATCGATTATTATATTGTATTATATGTAGCTTTGCTTGCCTTACTAATGTGGGATTTTTCTACCAAGGATAACTTCCTTGAATTTTATTTTCAATAAATGAAAAAAAACTTCGACTACTTGTCGTGTACATGCCGGGGTACATCAAGGTTCAGAACCATATTGAGCAGTCGGCAAATCTCCCGCTACTACGAATCTCGTCATCACCGGGGCATTTTCAACAATAGTGTACACATACAATGTTAGTGTCATTATCAGGTCCCGGTTCCTCATATGTCAGTTCTGTATTGGGGCCTTTGCCATTCATGTTATATGTTAATGACTTGTCTGATCTTATGCGTAATAATTTTTGTAAGCCCTATCTATCTGCGGATGATATATTTCTCTTATTTAGCAGGGGGAGGGTTGTGATTGGAAAACGCCGCATGAGATAATCAATGAGAGCCTACGACAACTCTCCGCTTGGTCTATAGATAATTCCTTGCTGATTAACTCGACCAAATCTAAACTATGCTTTTTGGGAATTTGAATCGGTTCGGTTCCCATTTAAGGACCCTTATTGGTATCTCCTGTATTGAAATTGTTAACCTACACAAGTGCTTAGGTATAAATATATTTATAATAACCTCACACAACATATTGAGAAACATATTGAATGCATTCATGGGAAAGTTGTGGGTACCTTACGATCTGTTTATTCGAATAGTACCTATTTACCGTCTTGTTCGTGCTCTATTGATGCTCCAAGTCCTTTATGGGCTGGAAGTCGTTGCCGGCTGGTAACTTTTTGAAGCTTAGCCGAGTTGTGAATTCTATGGTACGCTTTACGTATGATTTACGTGGTATGGAGCATGTGTCTGAGTATATTAAGCAGTTCTTGGGATGTACATTTGAAAAGACGTAGTCTTGTGTATTCCTATCCGTTAGTTAAATGTGGTATACCTCTTAATCTATTTGTTTTTATGCACTCTACTAGAAATCCACAGATTTCTGTACCATGAGAGATCTTTTTTGGTTCGTGTACAGCGTTGCTGGAACTATTTACCATTTTTTCTCACCCAAGTAAAGCCTTGCGGGTTAAGCTATTTAGGTACCTTACCACTGTTGATAATACGCTATTCGCTTACGTTACTGGGGGCTGTATTACCCGAATATATTGGGTTGTGAGAGTAGGAGAAAGAAGAAGAAGGTATGCTAGCACTAGCGGACTTAGCGCGGAATATTTTAATAATATTTCGAACCTTTTTTGTATGGGTGGGGAGCCAAACTGGTTACTGCAGACCAAATAGATAGGTATTCTGCTAATTTGTAACTGTAGAATCTCAGCGGTAAACCGTTATTTTTGGTTTTATTTTTTATATACATTTAGTTTATTTATTGGATATATGGAATTATTGTTTAAAGTAAGAGATATGCACTTTATTTACTGCCTTGGTGCTTATTCGATTTTTTATTTTCTTATGTTGAAGTTTGAATTATAATTATTTTTATATACCTTGTTCTAGTTTCATTTTTAATGGTTCAGTGCAAATTGTGCTTTGTGTTAACTCGAGTTGCTTCAATACTTTAAATTGGCTCTTGAAGGGCTTTATTGATTGTTTTCTGAATACATGTAAATAATTAAATAAATAAATAAAAAGAAATGACATCATGTTCCAAATTATATATATCTATACATATATATATATATATATATATATATATATACTAAATTAGCTCAAGAAATGTAACATTTTTGAGAGAAGTTCATTTTAAGCTTACCAAGGATTAACAACAACAAAAAAATATTAACCTATATCGGGACTACATCCTATAGCCTTTGCATATGTACGAAGTGTAGCTTTTTACAAACTCTGACGTCAAAGGTAATCTTATTTTTTTTAATTCAAACATAACCGCCATCACTTGCAAATATCATCTCTGTTGGAAACATTGCTTTTGATCAAAGCATAGAAAAATTTTCGGAAAATTTTCAATAAATTTTCTACATTTTGTCATTAAAAGGGTTAAGCAGAAGAAGAAGAAGAAGAAGAAGAAGAAGAAGTATTTGACTCTGTTTATCGTTTCATTTAAACGCAACTGATAAACTTGAATAATTGATGACGTTCCGCCGGTTGTTCATACCGGTTGTTAAGTGTTCGACTTTTTCTGACCTTTCGTTCAAACTAAAAAAAAAGAAATATTTTCTTTTTTTTTAAAGAATTTTTTATGAATGTATGCTATGTTTGCTAACAAACACAACATGAGGTCATAAAAATCTTCAATAGCAAAATATGACCTGCAAACAATGCGATATATGTATATATATATGCGATATAGTTGGACTCAAAGCGGAATCGCATCAACCGAAATCGAAAACGATTTATTGTAGATTTCATTATTTTTCGGTCGACCAATTTGTGCCCATACAGGTTTATATAGTATATGTGAATGTGTGCATGTGTTTGTATGTATGTTTGTATGTGTTTGTGCTTATTTTTAAACAAGCATTATTGCATGGCATCATCGTATACCTGGGCATATATTGTTTTGCGGCTTGTGGTTTATAATGAGATCGGCAAAGTGTTAAGATCAAAAGCCTTACGACCATTGACAAATGTCTTTAATGTTGTCTTTTTAGTGTTGTAACTGCATGTTGCTGCAGTTTTATTGATGCCTGTGCTTCTTCTCATTCTTCTGTTTTTTTTCCTCTCTTTTTTTCCTCCTTTTCTAACTTTAAGTATTTGAAAAAAAAAAAAACACAAATTTCTCCTGTGCCACTATTGCTATTTTGATAGTAATAACATTCCTATCTTTGTTTTAATGACAAACTGTTTTTTTTTTTTTTTTGGATACTTTCCACATTACAATGGTTTACAAAACATATATGTATGTATGTTTAATAGCATATCATATCGTTGAGATTTCACAAATGCCCCTGTAATAGGGTAAATTAACTTTATCCGTGCGTTCGTCTAAGGGCCACCTTGTAAACAATGTAATATTAAGAAGCAACAATAAATTCGTAGGTTTTCTCCGGCTTACAAGTGAACGAAAGGTTGATGTCTAGAAAAATTACATTTTCTGTTTAAAAAGTGTAATAACGGATCGTGCCTTCTTGATTTGAAAATCATTTATTTAAGGAAAAACGAAATGAGTTCCTGCGGAAGAAATGAAAAGTTGCTTTCACTTTTGGAAGGCATAGTGGAGCGTTTTTAACAAAAAATGCAACACTGTATATTACTTATCCTCATCATTTTCATAAGATAAGTTCTTAGTGTTTTCACTTATTCTTATTACTTAATCTCTTCTAATTTCAGTTTGACGGAAAGTCGCCGTTTTTGAAAGACGTTTTGAGAGACTAGTGGTGTTGTCAGTTTTGTACGTATGCAAATTAGGTTCTTTACCCTCTTACAAAAAAAAATAGGAAAAATTCTTCCTTCCTACCAAATGAGAGCAAACATTGACTTAACTAGGCTGGGAAGCTTCGATAGATTTACCACATAGCCCCAGCCATGTGCCATCTGACTATTCTTTGTTTTTCCTTTCTGCCTCTTCTTCCTCTTAACATTCTCTCTTCTCGTTTTCTTCAAAAGGACGCTAAGGAAATGACTTGGTGCAACTTTTCGCCAAGAAATCCCTCAAACTCCACAGCGATAATATAGTGATTCTAGGAGAAAATTTACAAAAGTAGATCGACCAATATAATCAGTATTTGTATTTGGTTCAACAATTTCCATTTCGAATACAAAAAAAATTTGGGTTAGTTATGATCACATTTTGCTTTCACTCTCACCTACTGCTCACGCGACTTGCGAACATTAAGCTTGTTCATCGAAAGCAATCAAAGCTCTTTTATTTTGTTCAACTACGTTCCGCAAATCTTTCCACGAATCTTTCCTTCTCGCTACAAGCTGCGGGACAAAGAAGTCATTTAACAGAATAGCATGAAAGTCTATGGAACTGAAGGTTTTACTCAGGCTCGAATTGTAGCTGTGCAGCCGAAATTAATGGTTCGTCTGAAAATGCAATGTTCACACTATGACGCATCCTATCCAAATTTTCCTATCTAAATTGTAAAAACTTTCGCCAAAGCGTAGAGTTACCTGGATAAAAATCAACGCTTTTCCGGTTCGCTTATCGCGAAACTATTCGCAGTGAATTTCTGGCTTCCTTTTGATCAATTATAGGCAATACTTGGTTGCACTAATCCTAATCCTTTTATCTAGATATCAGTTGCTTATTGTAGACGATATCTTTGTCACACTTTGTTAAATCGAGGCCTCTGCAAGCGTAATCGATTCTTCATTCAAGGTTCAAACGCTACGGGCATAAACTTTAGCGACCGGATATTGCACTGTGCGCAGTTGCAAAAAAAAATTGCCCTAAACATGCTATAGAGCAGGTGGCGCCATATTCTCATTCATGCTTGGATGCGTTCATTTGCTTGTCCGTCTATATATCGTTCTGCTATTGCAATATTCAGAGCTGATTCAGAGCAGAGAGAATACAATTTCGAGTACACTTTTGAGTCCTAAAAGATCCTTTAAAGTCAATCAAGCTCCCTAAACTGTATAAATAAATCTTCAATTCTCAAGACTCCATTCATGATACTAACGATTGAAAATGAACAGGATTTCTGCAATTATCGTGAAATCCTCAAAGGTTTTCCTATTTAGAGGACCCAAATGAAATCGTTGAACTCAACCTTGACTCTTTCTACTTGTTTTTTTTGTTTCTTTACTTCCAATAAATAAACGATGATATGATGTAAAGATGTATTCGGTAACCTTACATAAGAAATGTAACCGATTAAAAACTTCTTTCTATGAGTCATAAAAAAGTGACACAAGTACGAAGAATTTAAAGATACACAGTAATCTGTTATATTAGACAGTTAACTATGTACATATCATCTACGTATGCATGCATATATACGTACATACATAAAGCGCGTGTGTATGTGTTTTTGTATACGCGTAAATATATGTACATAATCTATAAACATTTATGTATCATGAAATACATACACATACACATACACACAAACACATACAAATATACGCAAAGGTACTGTCAGTAACTTCTTTGATAAAGTGGGACTTGCAGAACATAAAACTGTACACACGCAACAAACATACCATACTTAACCATAACAATCATGAATCGTTAGTTTTATGGGAAAGAGTGTCGGTCCGTGTCTGTCTGTCTCTCTGTCCGTCCGTCTGTTTGGTGCTTGCTGCTATAGTTTGTGTGTGTGTGAGCCAAACAGTATCGCCTCGTTCACGCGCGTTAAACGCCAGTAAAACAATTTTTATTCTGTCAGCAAACGCGTGCCTGTATTTGTGTGGTCTCAGAGATCTCATGGATACCACGAATCGACATGAGCCTGTTTTTTTTTTGTTTTTTTTTCTTTCTTATTTTTTTTTTCTCGTTTTTGCTACTTTTCTCGATTTGCCTGGTTAAAAAACTAAAACAGGATGACCCACTCATATACTTAAACACGTTGGATTAAGGACTGACAAACAGCGAAACCAGCAATAAGAGTAATTTTTTTTTTTTGTTTTTTTTTTCTTTTTCTTTCAATTTTGCAAAAGATATTTAGCTCTTTTTCGTGTTCCCAATGCCTTGTTTCGTGCATTTGATGGTTTTCTTTAATAATCATCGTTAAGCGGGTATACTAAGATTGTTATTTGATTTGATGCGCATATAAAAAAAAAAAAAAACAAACGCCAAAAGGCACCTGTAGAATAAGTCTTGTAAATGTTTTCAAAGAACTCAACCAATAAATCAAACAAAAATTTCCGACTTCAAGTAGCGCTTTCGACTTTGATGTCAAACGTTGGCATCGCGACAGACAAGAATGCAAAGAAAGTGAACAACAAATGAAAATAAAAATTATGTATGAACAGCTCCGGATAATCATAAGAAGAAGCAGACCCTTTCTACTTACAACATGATAAATATTCATGAACAGCACCTCGCTAACCTCGAAAACCACGTGAAGTGAATCTTTTTGCGAAATGAAAAATTCCCGTAATTTGGCAAAGGTTGAAGGATTTAAATTGCGATTTCCTGGGAAACAGATGGCCTTGAGAAATGTGAGATTTAGGAAAAGGTCTTATACAAATTGCTGGATATTGGAGAACTTGCAACATACGAATCGTAGGTTAGGTTTGAAAATGGCAGGCTTAAAACCTCAGCATCCTGACGCATGCATTGTCGGAGAAACAAGAGTATTGAGAGATTACACGCACAACTGTGACCCCGAGGGATGAACGATGAGCATTGAACAATAAATCACTAAGGAAGGAGAAAACCTACGCCAATGATCTTGGGAACCTGAAACACGATTTGTCATGGTAGTGAGAAATTTGAGAGAACAATGGGAAATCCGTAATATCTGAAAAATGGGGCTTAGGACACCTTGGAGAACTGAGCCAAAGTTTGTTCAAAAACGAAAAATTAAAATCTACTTTACAGCTAAGAGCTGTTGAGCCATGAGGAGAACTTTCAAGTAAGTGAACTGTTGAAAGATAGGAGACTTGAGGGATGTTATGCATAAATTATCGAAGAATCGGGATCTTGAAATTTTCGAAACACGATTTGTTCGAAAATGAAAAATGTAACAACGGATACGAATACGAATTGTCGGCATATCAGGAACACGCGAACTGGTTGTAGATAAAACGAAAGCCTAAGAAGCATCTGAAGCCCAGATTGTTCATGAAATAAAGATTCTAACAGATTTCAACCACAAATTGCGAGAAAATGGAAAAAAATTTGATCAACGGTTTATTTGAAGAGTGAATTATCGGATAGTCACCAAGTAGAGGGGCCCTTAAAACCGTGGAAAATAAGAAACTGAAAAGATTTGATGCATCTTTGATCAGGACCTTGGCGCTTTTGAGGTACGAATTGTCGAATAATTAAATACATGATGGATTTTAAACACGACCTTACATAAAATAGGGAACTTGAAGTGTATGCATTGCGGCATGTTAAGACATGGAAGATCTATAGTCTTCAAGACATTTCTACCGCAAGTTGCTAGAATCGTAGAATTAGAGGGCTTTAGAGAGAACTCTTCAAATTATCACCTAATGAGAAACTTAAAATTTATTGCACAAATTATCGGAAAATTGGGTCTTGAGTTTTTTGAAAGAGAAATTCTCAAGAAATGGAAAAGCGCTCTTGAGTATCCAAACAATAAATAAGGCTCGAATTATCTGACACTTCTTCTGGTATTTACTGACGTCTACCTACACGATGTTTAAACAATAACTTGCGATTAAAATGTATTTCGCATTAGATTACAAAATTATGTCACCAATGGTGGCGGCAGATCTTCAAGAATCACAGGAGTGGAATGGAATGGACAACCATTCAGGAAGCTTTGGAGAAAAATAAGCTGATATTAAACTCAAACCATATCAATAATTTCATGCCCCACTCTTACTTATCGTCTTGAAGAACGTCGAGAAGAACGTTTTCATTTCAATGCGTCAGACCGATTACAGATCGAAGTACCTAAGCGCCAGCAGTTGATTCATTGAAAAGAAATAAAAAATCGTTAATTCAGTCAACGTCAGCTAAAGTCATCATCAGCCATAGTATGCTAATGTTAAGTGCGTGAGCGTAGTTTTATTGACGAGATATTGGAAGAGATTGTAATGTGATGAGTCGTAGATAGTACGGATACTTTTCTTTAGTTCCTGGGCTGGAAAGTGCTTACTATTGATACATACGATGTGCACATTACTGGTTGATTTGCAAAAGAAAAATGCGATAAAAGGACACTTGCTTTATGTGGAAAGGTTGGGCTAACTATCAATGAACGTGTTGTCGGTCTCTAGTCGTTTATCTCTTTCAGGCAGCATTAGGCTATTCAAACATGGAATAGTTTTTTTGAATCCCGCGCAGTGACAATGTCTGGTGAATATGGCGCGGAGGGTAGCTTTTCAAGCTTAGTACTAGTCATGTTTCTTTGGTTACTTTTGCTATATAGGGCAGAGTCTGGTCATCCTGAAAACTCACGATATCATAATTTATGGCACAATGACTCGGTTTTCTGTTCCAATCGCATCAATTGTTGTTGGTAGCGGCGGCAGATTGTGGTTAAAAGTAATCATAATAGACTGCACCCAGCTGCCAGCAGCCCCAAAGGAGCCACCAAGGATATTCTGCGTGACATTAGGGTAGGCTTACGTTTTAGAAATCGTTTATCAACCAATAACGATTCAACAGGTCTACCGCTCAAGTTAAGAAGGTAAAATAAAGATTCCCTGAAATGCTTTTTTGATACGAAACCTAAAATGTTCAATACTATGATGAAAAAGGAAGCACTGTTGCACTATAGGCAATGCGACAAGCATCCAATTTCAAGCTGGCTTATAATACCGTCCATTTAGATGCGCGGCCGTCTTGAAGTACAGGCGAATAATTCCGGTGGGGCTATCAGTTCCGGAAATCGATATTAATTAAATTTATGTAAAAAAATTTGTTTTTTATTTCTGTTTTCTTTAATTTACAAATTCTCACTTAAGACTTCAAGTTTTCTTTTTAATTTTACATTCCCCTCCCTACCTTTATAAATTATTTAAAAACCTTACCGGCGCAAAACTATTCGTCTTGAACTTTAAATTCACAGGATTTCTTGTTATAGTTAAGGCGACGTTGTTGAACTTCAATTTCTGCCAACATGCGTTCGCATAATAAACCCGTGAGAAGCTATCTGCAAGCGACTTTAGTTTTATATATGTTATATCGTTATATCTGTCAAGTAGGGATTATACACTAATTTGCAAGAGAGAAAAACAGAAGCGCGTCTTCAAGTCTTCTTCGCTATATATTCACTTGAAGTCTTAAAATCGTACCGAAAAGTTGGACTATAACTAACAAAATCCTGACATAACATGATCTCATTTGCGTAAATTATAATCAGGCAGAGAGAGAGAAATGCCCCACTTTGCGTGTATCTCCTTAGAGACATTACTTAAGATAATGCTGTTCAAAATAATTCTCAAATACTTTTTTTTTTGCTTTCTCGCTTCCCTATTAGACCCCATTTCTAAGCTAAATAAATGCAAGTCCTATTCTTTTCTTTTTCTTTTTTTGTGTTTTTTTTTTTAAGAAACTAAATGCGGAAAGAAGTGAGCCACGAACAGAATGAATAATGAGCACAAACTTGAAATATTTTGCTTACCACTCTACACTTGGGTTGAGGTTCTTCAAAGCTTATAAAATGATGTTTAAAATGTGCTTGTAATCCATTACAAGTTTTCCAGCTTCTAGTTAATGGTCAGCCAAGATTCGTCTTAATAGCTTTCTCACTTGTTATTCCGTAAAAATGTGTATCTGCGCGCACATCCATGTCAGTATAAGTGGTAAACCAACCATGTAAGCTTTCAAGCAAAGCAAGCAATATCGTCTTAAAAAAAAAAAAAAAAAAAAAAAAAAAACAAGAACAAAACAACAAAAACAAAAAGACAGAGAAAAACTCTGGGAAGGTATACACTTGTACCACTAAAGATTACGCTTTCAAATTGACTTTACAAGCAACGTTCGTGTTTTTGCCATGTGATGTGATGCGATGTTTCATGATAACGAACACACCAAGTCAACAATATTCGCATTAAAACGAATCTCGGATCCTTCTCATATAAATTTAACAAACAAACAAATGTTAAGTCAGTGAAATAATAATATTGAAGAAATGCGTTTACTCCACCTCTTCTTCTTCATCATCTTTTCTCCAAATTATCATCGGGCACTAAAGTAGACAAGGTCCAGTGCGATATCAAATCTTCCAATAATAATGACATTTTAAATATTTTCTCTCAAATATTAAGAAATCCTTGTCGTTAGTGCATCGTAAGGGTTTGCTCTATGGACATCCCCGGATCACACAAAACCAAGCAGGTTGCAACAGGACGGAAAGGTAATGAGTATACGGAGACTCTTTTACTAATGTACAAAATAGATGATAAAATGATTATACCGTGGTCTGTGGTGGTCGTGGAATGGAAGAGCAAAATATATATTTATGTATATATATGTACACACCAATATGAAAACAAGTTTTTCCTTTGTAGCAATTGGACATTCACACGCATCGCATAAAATGTCCACAATTATTTGTAATACGATACGGATTCTCTAGCTTCGTTGTTTGTTCGTTTTGTTTTTGCATTTTTTTTTTTTTTTTTTTTTTTGTTAGTATGCTTGCTCAGTGCTCTCCGTCATCTAATTTGGTGGCAGCTAACAGCAACTCATTAGATATCTTTAATTTGACAATTTTGCCAATTTATATGGAAATTAATAATCTGATGAACATGAAAGAGTGTTACATTTAAGTCGTTCTTGTTGTTGTTATTTTTTTTTTTTTTATTCTTTTTTGTTTTTCTTTGCTTGTGCTTAATAATGAGTTTTTATTATAATTCCTTTTATAATAATTCCTTAACTAACCTCCCATGTGGAAGCCCTAGCATCCTGCAAAAAAAAAAATGAACTTCTCTACTACTCATGCCCCTCTTGCTTCTTTCCATAGACTAGAACTACTTATCCATTTAGTATTTCTAAATGATGAGCATATAAGGGCTAGTCAGCTGGAGCATTAAATAAGGTCTCATCTGTTGAAAAATCAAGTTTTATTGGGTGATCGATATCGTGGATGATTATTGCATAATACTTAAATACTTTTGAAAGGGGTATAAAGAAAGCTTGAGTTAGACATATGAGAATTCGAAAATTTAATTAGTTTCTACGTATCTGCTGCAAGATCATGAAATGAAATGTGCATAAGACGGCCAGTAAAGAATTAGTTAACCGTTCAGCGCCAGAGCGAAAGTATGCTATATGGCCGGTTTTCGGAGCCTGAGTGAGAAAGAGACCTCAACTTTCTGTGGATAATGTCACTTAGTTGCAATGCAGCCCTATCCACGCTCAGAACATTGAACTTTTCTGCTTAGACAAAAGCTTCGAGCACCATGCTAATGGAACAAGTTTTTAATGAAACTTTCGCATCCATGTAATCTTGTGATTGAGAAAGATAGATAAATAGGTCAGTTGAAAAAATAATAGCCTAGATTGGATACGTATCTTATACGATATCGATCCGCATGAGTGGTCGTGTAAGTAAGAATAAGCGCGATACAAGGTTCACTTTGGACAGTGCCCTCCACCCCTGTATCTCTTTTTCGTTGCTCACTACTTCCTGAATAGGGAAAATCCCAAAACCATTTCGGAACAAAATGACGGCAAAAGGGTGACAAAGCACCGTTAACCGTGATGAACGAAAATGAAGTTCACAGAGAAACGCATGCCACGATTACACCAAAATAAAAATACATACATATACATATGTATACACTAGCGCAAAAGAATTTCCTCCGGCGATACTACGCCAAATCCGCTGATTAGGAATTATACATACACACACACATCATACATACATATGAATTCGGCTAGCAACGTGAACTTAGTGTATGAATTCATGATGAAAAAGTGGTGGGGAGGAGGGGAGGGGTGTATAATTTATGAATTATCGAATCCGCGCACTTCTGCGTACAACCTAAAATACATCCTGTATGCCAGATATTAAATTTGTTATTGCCATTTTGCAACATACTAAGTTAAGATCGAAAATTTGCTACCTATACTTCGAAGCTAGAACAACTGAAAGTGTTTTTAGGCTTTAAACATTCAGGACTGGTTATTATTCGTTTTAGTATTAGTTTGCCATGAACTTTGAAAAGAAGGGAACTTCTTCTTGGCAAGGACACACTCATTCTGGTATTTTATGGCTTAAGACCAACATTTTATGGCTTCAGAAAAGCTCTATTTGCACTTTTACAGGACACTTTTGTTTCCTATTGTTTTCGCTTTCTCATGGGCAGAAAACTTCTTTCTTTCACTCCATAAATTTTGATCATTATTAATGGTGGTTCTGTTTCCTTTATATCCGCTACATATATTTATTTATACTCATTTATTTGTCTCCCAAGACAAAAGGAACTAATGTATTTTGAAATTAAATAAGTAAAGTTATTAATACATTTGTAAACATTATTACATAAAAAGTGTATGTTATCTCAAAAATCTTTGAATCTCTGTTAACAGCATAATAAATGCGAATTTTTATGCTAATAGTCGTAGATAAAACAGTTAATAATTAAATGAATTTCTTTTCTTTTTAATTAATTGAAAATATTTTTAGTCAGATTTTACATGAAAAAAAAAAATTAAAATTATGAAAATGAATTCAAAATAATAATAATAGTAATAGTAATAAAAAATATGTTATTAAAAACATGAAACTTATATATATAAATACTAAATTAATTTTAATTAATTATTTTTATATTACTTTCATAAATTTTTTTCATTCTAAAAATTTACGTAAATATATGCACATTGTGTCTTAAGTTATGGTGGTTTCTTTTCTCAATTCGCTTTTTGTACACGATTAGTGTAATAGTTACAATTTTAACAATTTGTTAATACTAATATACGTTCGCCTTCGATTTAGAATGTTTCAGGTGTGTGTAGTTACAACGGGCACCTGACAATATGGACATTCCGTAATTGTTGTTGCACACGTATCGCATAATATGAAATGATTGCATGGCTCTAAAGTTACCGTACGATTATTCTCTTCACATTTCATACATTTTTTTGCATTCTCCAAATACAAAACTTTCTCCACATCTTCTAAATCTAAACGCAGTTTTGCCTACAATATTTATTTATTTGTTTTTTTTTTTTTTTGTTTGTTAAATAAATAATATTTATTTGTGCTTGAAATATGTCGCATAAGATCTATAAAGCGACTTACCTGTAATTGCTTTAATTTTTGAATTGATAAATTACGTAATTCTGATGATAAATTCAATTGAATTTGTGCGGACTCGTAACGTTCCTTCCAATCTAATACTTCCTGTTTAGCTAAATTTAACTTTAAAGATATTAAAGTTAAAGTGAATTTTTTTTTTTTTTTTTTGTTAAATTAAAAAGAAAGAAGTGCGATCAAGAGTCAGGCAAATCCGTTACCCAAACATATTTGAAGCTTTCCATTCTTTCAATTTGTTATTCTACATAATTTCGGACCTAAACGTTCCGTTATTAATGAAGTAAAGATTTAAATTTGTGACGACGGTCACTGGCTCATCTTGTTTACACAGACCATAGAGCGTGCACAGAGGAAAAGCATAGAGTAGCAAAAGTCAAATGGAAACAAATGTGAAATTATATAACATTTGAAAATCGCACAACCGATGTGATAGTCGACGCTTCGTCGTCTTGAAAAGATTTACTTGAACATATTTATACCTGTCTACCTCTAAAATGAACTCTGTGATGATGAAAAGCTCACGTTTTGATTCCTCAAGTTTCTGAATATCTGAGCGTAACTTTATGCCTGCTTCTAGATTAATATGATATTTTTGATTGATTATGCATACCTTACGGGTTATATCTTCTATACGGCCAGACAATTTTAAAATCTGTGCATTTTTAGTCATTAATTCAATTGTTAAACGACCCACATCGCTACTATTTTGTGTATGAAGTGATTGCAATGAAAATGCATTTTTATTTGTAGTTAAATTATTTCCAGCAGAACTGCTATTTAAGTCATCAGCCATTGCATTCAATTCTGATATTCGTACGGAAGGACTAATCGGTAAGCTGTCATTAAAACCGGGCGAAATGACATGCGACGAGAAAAAGAAATTATTACTGCAATCATTTTGATTAGTAGCCGTCAATGAATTGCTAAATTTGTTCGTAGTTGAGCAACCATAATTAAAAGCATCTTGAACACTGAAGAGACTCGCATGATTGTTTGGACTGTATGGAATGTTTACGGCAAAGTTTCCAGAACTAAAGTCTATATACAATTTAAAAAAAAAAAAATCATAAACTTTTACAAAATTTTTCATATATTGGTTATCTTTTTTTATACTTACCATTTATTGAGTTATTAAGAGCAGGATTCGGAATGTTAATAGGAGCCGAAGTGCGAGTAATAAGACTGCTATTGGCTAAACTTGCCGATAAGCTATTGTCACGCTGCTCGTCAATCGTACAAGCTGCTCACCCATTCATTAATTTACATTAATTGAAAAAAAATAAATGAAAAATAAAAAAAAATTTATGCAAAAAGATTTTTATTGAGTTTTTATACTCACAAAGCCTATCCATGGGCAAAGAGAAATTTAAATATTTTCCCTGATTAGCAGACTTTTCTAGAGTATTTACCAGCATACTTTTCGAAGATTCATTATCGTCAATATTTAATAGCTATCAAGAGAAAACAGAATACATATACACATATAAATATAAAACAAATAAAAAAACTAAAATAATTTAAGAGCAAAAATTGGATACTTAGCAGCACCTACCTTGTACATATATATGCATATATATATGTCAGAAAATGATGGCCAATTTCTTACTTTTAGGAACGTTAAGAGACCGTTCAAATTTTTATATTCCATAAAATGTAAATATTTCAAGAGAAAGTAGAGCCAAAGATCAATTCTTATTATAAGAAATCGATTGGATTGAGGTTATGACAAGTATTCTGACAAACTTGAACCTTTTTTTCGAACTTTCGGCTCCGTAAGAAGTCCAAGGATATCCTTGGCTTTTGATCGGCTCAACAGGTTGCTCTCGTTAAAAATGCAGTTAAAATAATATATGATTTGACATTTGATTGAGTAATTCCGGAGAATAGAAATGTCGTCCAGGTAGCATATATACAATCGAAACATTTCTCAAATACAACGCATAAGTGTTTTGCCACACATTAGTGTTGTGGGTATTAATTAATGGATCAAAAATTTGAAAAAAATCTACCTGCTACATGGTTTGACAAAAACATAAGGATGTTCAAAAAGATGATTGAACGACTTCACTGAAAATTAACTAATAATTGTCATACTGATTGCTAGTACGAATTAAAAACTTGCTCTAGCTTATAGCCATCATGAAATACTAGGTGGTAAGAAAAAGTATTGGACCTTTGGCTTGTAGATGAACTAAGCCAAACTGCTTAGTTAGGCCCAATTTTTTTTTTTCCATCGAGCTAAAAATTGATAATAAAAACAATTATATTGAGGTGATACATACATTCTCGCTAATAGCTATTAGTCCCGACTTGCTACTAGTATCTTGCGAATTGATATCTGGCAATGCATTCGTTATGAGATCACTTAAAGCTAAATTTGTTGAAATTCCGTCTACCTCTCGTGGCTTTTCTTCAGTGACAATGTAGGCTACTTGGCGAATTTTTTTTACCATTACCGTCAAATGAAATCAATTTACATATATCGCGCATATAGAAATAAAAAGTGGAATATAGAAATAAAAAAAATATTATTATTATTATTATTATTATTGTTAAGTGTTTAATGTAATAAAATAAAGGGGTTGATTAGAGAAAAAAATAGTAAGGACTAGATATATGTCCCTCCTTAAATTAAATGATTAATATGATAATTTTAAACATCTTTTCAATAGATTCATTATTGAATTTATTTATGAGTTAAGTCTCTTCTCTTAAGACATTCGTTGGGTGTAAAGATGTTCAGCCTAATCGAAAAAACCCTTGTATGTTCTTGTCATTTTAAAACTTTATATATTATACGAATTTAATTAATTTCGAAGGGCAAGTAAAAACCAAACACATACAGTATAGGGGGGCGTGCGCGCAAGATCAATCCAAACCTAGTTTATCTATAAAACTCTGTTACTTCTTGTTTGATTTTAAAATTTCATCTGAAGGATTTGGTGAAAATTCTGCACCGTTTTTTCTCTTTCGAACCAATGATTAAGATTTTGCAAAATTTCTTCCAAACCCAAAAGAAAATCGAAACGTTTTTCGCTAACAGTTAAGTAAGAACAATAAAAAATATTATTATAATTACGTTCGACATGTGCGAAAGCACAAAACACACTACGGGGACAATAGCCAGCTTGTTGCACGTCGTTACATTTTGTTGATTTATAAATTTCCGGATGAAACTGCTGTTCGGTACGCGTATGACAATATTGACAATTATCACCGGACTCGCAATTACTTGGCTCTCCCCATTCTTCGCCATGTTTCACATTTGGACAAGGGGTGGACCTGTAAAAATTGATTACTATTAACTTCCAATAATAAAATTTGTTTCTAAATGAATATTTTATACCTATACTTTACTTTCCGAGGACTTCGTCTTTTATCCTTGCTATTATGGTACTGCGGACAAGCGTAACCTTGACGACATAAACGCGGTGGCCGCTTGCAAGGCTCAGTTTTGTAATTAGCCAAAACGTAGTTAGTATCCTGCCATTTGGGATCTTCATTCATTAAATTACGCTCTCTATCCAAAGCGTTTTGAGCGTTCGCTCCATCTAAGGTTAATTCTGCATTTTGCAAAGCTTCTAATTCCTTAATATCATAAACGGGTGGACGTTGATCTTGGGCACCGTGAGCGAAGGCGCAATGATGACCATTTTTTACACAATATCCACGACTATCTGTGTCATGCACACACATACAGGTTTTATAGTAACGCAAATGATAACGTCTTTCCGTATCACCAGCAGTACGATGCAGAAATGGACATCTGGCAAAATAAAATTCAATCAATTTTAAAGTTTTCTTTTATTACCAAGTGCTTAGAAAGTACTTTACTGAAGTCGAACGAAAAGCTCAATGATTAGATTCAGAAAACCTACGATTTGTATTAGATTCTATGAAGTGTTTGTTGTTACAAAAATTCCTATGAGATTTCATTATGTAATTGAAGGTTTGGAAAAAAAGAAACAAAGCTACTTGTGTTTTTTGACATAACATAATAATAGTAATAAGAAAAAAGTCCTACCGGGAATGGCCCAAAAATATGCTTGATATACTTTCCTGAAGTCTGTTTAACTTAGTTGCCTGTTCTTTAGGATACATGTAATGGAAACCAAGTTTTTAAATTTCCTGCCCTCATAACTAAGTTCACATTAAACTTCCATACATGACAAATCAATACTACTGAAGCACCTTTACTCTATAACTTACTCATCTCCATCTGGGCATATTCCTGTTGTCTCGTCATATTTTGTACAGTAATTATCGGCACTATAATTAAAAGTGCCATCCCGTTTCCGTATTGGTCTGCGGCGTCTCTGATTCTGAAAATGCCAATTGAAGCATACAAAAGGACGATGTTGATTACATTTGTGTTGTAGAAACGATTGACATTGCTCAACGCGAAACTCTTTCAGGTAACTGCATAAAAACAAATTTTATCATTTAATAAACACATTTTATTAATTACTTTGATAAATTAATTGTTTATTTACGTATAATGATTTGGTTTTTCCTGCTGTGTAGACAACAAAAGCTTATTCGTTTCAATCGCCATTTTGAAATATTGTATTGTTCATCGAAACATTTTTTGTTGTTAAACGTTTGTTTTCGACGACTATTAAGAGATTGTTCTCAGCGAAACATTTGTTTTCGACGAATAAATTTGTGCGCAATTAACAAACCGCAACTAATTAATATTACAAATCAAAAATAAATTCGAAAATTAGAGCAAAAATACCTATCGTATTTTGCTTTTATGTTAATCAAATGAAAAGTTGAGAGTTTCAAAATTTTTTTAAATGCTGCTTTTTTGTAACTCGGTAACCAGCTAGGGTCACACAAATAAAAAAAAAAAACAAATATCTATTAGTGAGCATGGAGCCAATAATCCATCTACGAAAAGCTTCATATCGTTTTCATATTTTCTAAACTATGATTACGAGGAATGTAGCATATGTCGCTACATCTATGCAATCGGAATCGGGTAAACTTCTGATTGTCTTATAAATTGTAAAAGTTTGATTGATCGATGCTGGTATCGTCCATGCCTCGTATATCTTTGAGTCTTGATCTTCTTCACTCTACGCATGACAATACCCACATTTAGGACATGTTTGAGAAAACTTTGTTGTGATCCGAAATTCCTGATCCTGATTTGAAATAATTAATCCCCAAAAAGTTCTAAGTATACATTTGCGTTTTACTTCTTGAAAACTATTAGTGCTTTTTAAATTGATTATTGTTTGGTGCTCTTTTTGCATCGATATTGCGCTCTGTAACTGATTTTACAATGTTCATAGGATGCAATACTTTTAATAAAGGAAAAGTTAACGCAGTCACAAAGAATGTAAGAATTTGTCCGCAATTGCTTTGGTATAATTTTTTTTTTGCTTTTACGTAATTCAGAATAGAATTTGAATAATTAAGAAAGTTCTAATCTTTTATTATCTACACATTAAATATTCTCGAATCATTTCTCATAAATCAAACCCATGTCCCATTTTAAAGCCATGAAAACGAAACATTTGTTTACGACAACACCGCTGTAGACGCTAAGTAATGAGGTTTAGTTTGTCATTTTCGTAATAATGTAACGATTGATGCTTGTTTATACCGATTGAGAACTATTTGCAACGAATAAGTAATAAAAAAAGCAGCTGTTATTGCACAAAACAAGAAATTTTATTTAGCAAACAAAAATTTTCCAACAAAAGTTTAGTAAATAAAGTCATTTTAAAGAAGTAGAAAATTAATTAAAAATCATGGAAGCAAAGACATTAAAAAATAGTGAAATTAAATATCTTGAAGTAAGTAAAGGGACTTTTTCGGTTCATTTACCTTGTGCCGGCAAGTAGCTTTCCTTATTTAATGTGTGTTAGTGATTGCGGTTGAAGAAGTGTTTGTATGTTTCGTATATAAACAAGTCTACTTTTCTGACCTTAATTTGCCTTTTAAGTTAGTTCACGCTTAATCTCTATTCTCTAAAAGAAAACAAAAAGAAGAAAATTCTAAATAAATACAAAAAGGATTTTGTTTTTGTCAACCGCGCTTATATGTGTATGTAAAGCTGCTAACTTTCGCTATGAGAGTTAAGTGCGTTACGTGTGGAACGAAGGAGCACTTTTTGTGGAACGTAGTGTGAAGACAAAACTTTTCTTCGACTTCAAAAATAAACTATTGTTGTAACATAACATACGGACGCACCTAATTGTATTATAATCAAGTGTAAGAATTTAAATTTGAGAATAACTGTTTGTTAAATATTTCAGGCCAAAGTTAAAAATAATTTCGCTCATCTTTGCAAAAAAAAACTTATTTGCCGGCAAATAAATATAGACGCGTAACTTGAAAAATTTAACGCAAAAATTTAATTGCAATTGAAATTGAATTGAAAGCCTGCCGAAAAAAGTTGTTCAGGAAATGTAAGGGTCTTTAGTTTACAGAGAAGATGTAATAAAAGAAGAATTGTTACTTGGTTTGATTTGGCAAAAATTTGATTTAATTAAATCGAAAGTTGATTGCTAATTTTATTAATTTTTCCATAATTTCCTTTCATTTTCGAAAGGACTGCAACGGTTAGTGCGCTGTTAAGCGTTGTCATTGTTTAAAGAAGGATCCTCTCGCAACGTTTTATCCTTATCATCGGAAACTTCAGTCGCGTTTGGTTGCTTTTTACATAAATATTCAATCATTGGACAATTTTTTAAAATCCTCATATTTTCAAACAAAACGAGTTTTCTTCGGCAAATCATTTTGTAGTTAGATTGAGGAAGAATATGGCCAACTGGTATAAACTAAGAAAGATCAATTTTTTTTGAACCCCTGTATGATTACGTCATAAATTTTCCATATCCAGACGGAGAACAGTGGTGTTTATACTACAAGTATCCTTTGGCTTCTAGCAACCAGCAGTACAGCAATATTCTCCCACTGCTATAAGCGCTCACGATCGTAACAATTAAAAAAAAAAGCTGACACTTGCAAATTTCAAAAAAGCAAAGTTAGGGCTTTCCGTTCATAGCTAATCTTAAAAGTGTATGAAGAAGAAGTGTTAAAGCAGTCGATGTGGCCGCTTTTAAAAATTCTTACATTAATACCGGAAGAAATGGATTCGCGGTATTTGGGTTTGGGAGCGAATCGCCGTGCAGAGGTACATTTGCAATTGGAGGCAGCCGCTCCAAAAGTAATAAAAAAATTAACAATCGGAATGTGTTCTCATACATTTCTGTTTTTAAAAATTAACAATCGGAATGTGTTCTCATACATATGTTTGTTGCACACCTTTTGAAGTGTAATATTTTATAACGCATTTGACACGAATAACTACATGCACATAGCCTATGTAATCACCACGCATATGGTCGTCTCTCTAATTACTCTGCTAAATGCTCAAGAGTTGTACACCGCATCATTAATCATCAACTATTGTTTGACTGTAACAGCCGTCTAGGGTTTGCAATCGAATCGAGATATCGTTTTTCTAGGCTGAAATGCAAAAAAAAACTCCCTTTCAATCAATTGACATACGTCTATATTTAACAAAGTATTTTACGATTGTGAAGCATTGAGGTCGTGTGGTCATTTCTTGTTTCTTTTCTTAAAGCGTACAAGGTATAGGGCAATTATATGCAGGCATTTTTTCGATCCATCAATGATTACTTTGTAGATCAAATATTTATTGATTTGTTTAAGGGCAATGAAGGGCGATTTCAGCTACATTTGCATGCTTTCTACTTCAGACATTTGCGTGGCTCGTCGTACATACTTTCCACTTATAAAATTGAACGTTTTATTCAGAAAGTTTAAAAGAAAATGTTTTTTTCCCTTTTTTTTTTTTTTCTTGAATATTTTAGGAAATTCGTAAAAAGACTTTGGGAAAAGATGAAGCCATTCAAATACTGGAAAACATTAAGGATATTATCGATAAGGAGTTGTGCAATTATGAGAAGAATCCAAATGTCTTCAATCTATTGATTATTAATCTGGCTACTCGAACATATTTTGAAGCCGTTACAAAATATGAAATAAAAGAGAATTATTTTGATCGTATATATGACAAATCGAAGTCGGCTTTAAGTATTAAAGATTTTTTAATCATACAATCTCTGCTACAGACTAATCAGTTCAAGGAATCGGAATTTGAGTCAATGAGACTACTATGCCATGAAGCTGTCTGCAAAGCGATAGATGAAAATCATTCATCATTATTAATCATACTGAGATGTCTTAATTTGTTTTGTAAAAAATTGCCAGAGTCGAAAATGCCAAACTTACGTTTGAATCAAATTTACTTCTGCTTACAATGCGGTCAAAATTCTATCAAGGATGAAGTTTTACATCTATTAAATAATTGTTGCCTTAATAAAGCGACGGCACTCGCTTACTTCGTGCATATTGTAAATTTTTGGCCTTGGACAAATCGGAATAAATTCTACGTACTTGGTAGTATATTTACGAAAAATTCTTTACAAGAATTTTTGCTACTATCGGGCTACGATAAGAAAGACTTCTTAAATGGAATACGTGTTAGTCTCTATCATAAAAATTTACTTGCTCCTAGTCAATCCCTTATAAAAAAGCTAAGTGATCGTGCCTCCGATTATATATTGCCGTTCATTGCTGATATATTAACTAAAGGTCCGGAAATGGAAATTCGAAATTTATATACCCATTGGATACCATATGTATGTAAAAAGGATCAACTATTTCATATCATTCAACAAATATTGAAGGAAAACGATTATATAGAAAATGATTGCAATTTAGAGGATAATTTAAGCGTTTACCGTTCAATTATATTACTTAGCATTTTTTCAAAGCATGTTTTTAATTTATCTAAATTATATTTTTTTAAATTTAGTACAGAATTGATAACAAATTGTTTTCAATTTAATTTAGAAGTGCAACTGCATATATTTGCATTTATTGTCGACAATTTAGAAAATTTCGCAATCGAAGATAGTTTAGAATTCATTTATCATTTCGTAGAATCCCACAAATCGGTGGAAAGTTCACATTTTCGTAACAGCATTTTCGCTAAAATGCCAACCGTTATTAATTATACGGCGAAAATATTTGCAAGACTGGGCGAGCCATCATCTGCAGCGAGCATTACAAAATTCTTCAAACAATTGCAAGAACTATGCGAGCAGAATATGAATAAGACTTTATATCAGCCAAAGATTTTTTCATTGAAAATGATCGAAATACTTATGAATTCGCTTTACATCGATAATGTGAAGAGAAATGCGAAAAATTGCCAAATATGTGAAAATGAGAAACTCGGTTCCTTTTTGAAGAGTCACAACGTAATTAATATGACAGAAATGTGGAAAAGTTTATACATATCATTGGAAGATACTTCCACGGCTTTCGAGGATACCCGTGAAACTACATTAAATCTTATGCAATTAATGCCTGCACAAGAGTCTAATAGCTCTACGATAGAAATGTGCAAGAAAATGTTTTGTTCAGACGATATCGACAAGTGTTATTTAAGTTCGATATATGCGCGAATACTTTTACAGAATGACCCCAGCTCTGAAGACATTCGCTTATTAGTTCATGATATTATTGCTCGCTTGGACACCAGTATAAAATCTTTTAATGAAGATCCTTTATTAGCTTGTAAGAGTAAAGCCGGACATTTGTTTGGCTATATAACTGCACTTGAAACAATTGCCAAATCTAGAGCAGATTTAATATTAAAGAGTATTTCTAAAATTTTATGCATTTCCGAGTCTATTGTAAATACCATACTAGATATGCTTAGTCTTTCGAATACAACATATAAACAATATAATGTCACTTTCGAGGACATGGATCAGAGCCTTGAAATGTTGATTGCTCGTAGTGCATATATAAGTGAAAATCATGAAGAAGACAGGAAATTTTTGATCACCTCTTTTTGGTTTAGTTTAAGAGCGTGCAGTGATATTGCGTCTACTCTAGGCTGTCTTATGGTAAAAACTAGTGAAACGTCTGATGACGATTGGAAATGTTTGCAAGCTTGCTTCCATATTATTGAATCTATATTGATACATACAAGGCACAAGGGTGCTATAGAAGCGGCTGGATCTTCCATTGGTCTGCTGACAAAAAATATTACATTACAATTGCCTAGCAATTCCCGGGCTTATAGCTTATTGTGCACACGCGTTCAACATTTGTATCAATTAGAAGATAATTTTATTAGTACTAGCCGAAGAGGAGCAGGCTTCTCAATTATGATTTTACATATTGTCAAAAACGAGAATAAACGTTCCGGATATATTTTGCAAAAAGCAGTTACCGACCTTCTAAAAATATTGAATCTACAATCGTTCGAGGCCTACAACGATTACGATAAAGCAAACTGTGACCGCATTGAAGCTTTGGTTCTTCATTACCTTTGTGTTTTAGTCAAGGACGCTGAAATCAAAGAAGCAATGAGCCCATATTATAGCGAAATATTAATGGCTACTGTGAAATATATCGACAGCGCTGAGTGGACTACTTACAATGCCTCTTTGCAATTGTTTAGCTCTTTAGTCAACAAGATAACCGCTCAACGCAGTCAATGCGGTCAATGCGATCTTGAGGATAGAACTTTAAATTGGGAGCCTTCAGATATTACATTTAGCGATATTTTGCGTAAGTTTCCAATCGTTTGTGATTACATTTTAAGCTATTGTTTATCAAAAACAACTTCAACGCAATCCATTCTTCTGTATTTGGGATTTTTACAAAAGGTGGAATACCTGAATGAGAATAAAACATCTACTCTTCCTTTCTTGCAATCATTTCGTCAACTCACTTGGAATCTGCTTAGTCATCAATGTGAAAAAATAAGAAAACTCGCCTCGTCTTGCTTTATTAGAGCTCACGAGTTCACGCACGAATTGCCCTTAATTTTGCTTCAAATATCTGAAATTTTATTTAAAGTGAAAAATGAAAATTTCTTCGAAGGCTTAATACTTACAGTAAAGGAGGGCTGTTTGAAAATTAAACATGAATCGCGTTTTATGCCTAATATTGATAGCTACGATTATTTAATGGAAAAAATACGTAATGTTATTGAAAGTAATTGTAGACAAATTAAACCTTGGAAGGTCTATACGCTATGTAAACTTTTCGATTTGCTTTTATTGCTTAACTTTGATCAGAAAGGAGTTATTATTAAAAACGTAATTAAATGGAAAACAAATGATAAATATTGTATTGGATATGATTTGTGGTTAAATTGCATAGATAATTCGACAATTCGCCTTAAGTATCCTCCTCTCATTACATGGTCCGATGCATCGTAATCGTAATATAGCATATAGATTTTATAAAAATACGAAAATTTGAATGAAACGTTAAGAAAAAAAAAAAAGAAAAGATAAAACTATAAATGGCTTAAGTAAAAATAATAAAATCACAGAAAATTAACTAAAAGTAAGGGCGGCTTGCTCGTCCATATCAGATGTTTCTTGTGGGGATTTCTGCTTTCGATTCTGAGCAGCTTGCTGCATCTGCTGAAGCGTGTAACTTAATATATTTCTTAATATGTGTGGTTTGCAATGCTCTTCCAACCAAGGAATAACACCGGCTATAAGTTGCTTAAAATTGTCCATTGGAATATGTTGAAATGTTATAAACATTTCGTCCATCAAAGCTTGAAACTGGGAGAAAAAACAAAATTATTATTAAAAATTTCAAAATTGTGTTGCGTTATGTTTTAAATACCACTTGAAATTTTGCATCATCGGTAAGGCGAGCTTCTTCAGGTCCGGGATTAGCTTTTTGATGTTGCAACATATGTTCGTAACTATTTTGTATAATACGTAAGGCAATTACCTCCTTTTGAAGAGCTGCAAATTCTTCTTCTTGCTTTTTCTTTTGCTGATTTAGATATCCAATATAATCTATCGATTTTTGCAATATAAGTTGCTTACTTAATTTGTAACCCGAAGCTGTGTCATTTTGCTGACAATTGGGTACCAATTCTTGCAAATTATCATAACCCTTTTTAATGGCATCGCGACGCTTTTGTTCGGCTTGCGTGTGAGCTTCTCGACGCCGTTCCTTATAACTTAATGTTGTGGCAACCGTTGCGCCTGCACGTCCAATACTATTATCGCCGCTATCATCATCATCATCTAAAATCCATAAGATGCCATCATTGAGGCGATGTGTTAATATTGATATTTCCTACCTGTGTGATGGGGTGAAGAGTTCGGCGTATGAATGCTACCTGCGCTGCTGCACCTTGAATAGCGTTTTGCACTTTCTTTGTTCGCATTATTTTGATCTTGGTCACCTATCAAATAGTAATCTTCATGGCCACGTCCTATTTTAATCAAATTTCTTAAAGGAATAGCTTAACACATCTAATAATATTAGTTATTTACCCTGGTCTTGTGTTGTTCCCGTTGTGCCTTCTGCCATGTTATTAGTTTACGCAAGGAAGTACGTTATTCCGACATCAGTAGAATCAAAAACAAAAAAAAAAATAAAAAAAAAATAAGAATAATTTTGAATCGTAAAAGTTTAGTTCTTAAATGCAAACACATGAAGATAACAACGCGAAAACAAAATTAATCATCAAGAAATCAACCCTGTTTTATGAAAGGAATTCTTATCTTCTTAGTTAAATTAAATTTCTAATAAATGGTTTATTGATTATTGATATATAAAAGTTTTCTTTTAGCATTATCATTAAGCAGATCTTATGCTACATACACCGTCGAATTTTTTTAAACGATTAATTCTTACAATCGCATATTTCGATAGCTAGATTCGCATACTTCGATAGCTAATAGTCTCTCCGAGAGGATTTGTTTGATTACTTGGGAGCATTGCCATATTGCTGTCATTGTTATTGCAAAATTTTGTTTTACTAATATCTGGAGAAGAGAGAAACCAATAAAGAGAACGAGAGAGAGAGAGAATCACCACTTACATGAGTATCGCTCTATACATTTTCAGTCTTTCTTCTTCACTAGCTATTTTTTCTTATCGGAAAGCTTGCAGAAAAAACACAACACACAATAAATGGAAAATTGTTAAATGTCATAGAATCAAAATAGAAAGATAACGCGTGTCATATACTTGCGATTTTTTTTCTATAGTTCTGTGTTTTATTTTGCGGACTTCTTTTTGGAGACTGTGCAAAATTTTCGCAATGTAGTTTCGGCGTTCCGAAGAAAATTTCATAGTATATTTTATATTTGGCAAAGAAAAAAAAAGGGTAAAGAAGTTGAACGACTTGTTTAACCGTGTGTGGACAATTTCAGAAAAATATATATTTTCGGCTCCAAAGTTCGTAACAGTACATATATATATATTTTATATATGCAAATTTTTTTGAAAAATTTGTAGAGTGAAAAAACATAATAATGGGTTTACTGTATGGATTGGGAATTAGAGCCGTAAATTTTATTGTTGTATTTTTAATCGTATGTCTTATACCCGGTTTACCGCCACGTACGACATTTCCATTTGTGGGTTTTAAGTAAGTAATCGCCGAAGAGACATTAGTTCTCATCGGTTAAATAATTTGCGCTAAAGCAAATGCATTCATGTACGATTGTTCCCATAATTTAGACTTGCAGCGAATAAAGACTTAAAAGGTGCTTTAGAACCAAATCATCATTTAGACAATGCCGAACGTTTGCTGGACAATCGCGTTTATGGCCCGGAATGTTTAATAGCTCGCGAGAATGAAATTTATATGGGTATTCATGGTGGTGAAGTTATTAAAGTAAATGGTGCTCATATAACGCATGTCACCAAACTTGGCCAAGCATGTGGTACTTATATAACTTTAGTGTGATTATTCACATTTATTATAGTATAGAATTTTTTTTCCCCGTAGAAGATGTTTTTGAGGAATCTCGCTGTGGTCGACCATTAGGTTTGGCTTTCGACACTAAAGGGAATAATTTAATTATTGCCGATGCGTATTATGGAATTTGGTTAGTCGATCTTAAAAGTAACAAGAAGCAATTATTGGTTTCGCCGCAAAAGGAGCTGCCCGGCAAAACAATCAATCGTCCGGCAAAACTATTTAATGATGTTGCCGTGGATAAAGAGGGCAACATATATTGGACAGATTCAACTTCTGACTTTTTGTTACAAGATTTGGTATTTACAGCCTTTGCGAATCCTTCCGGCCGGTAAGTTCTGCTTGAGCTGCACTGTTGCAATGAATATTTAAATATTATTTATTTACACTACGCTATCTCGAAGTTAGGACATATTAAGATATCAAATTGTGTGCTGACGTAACCCATAGAAATAATTATCAAAGTATTTATTTATAGGGCACGACAAGAGCCAGCCGCTTTTTAAGTCTCGATTTTTTTATTTTAGAACACATGAGCCATAAATTTTTTTCTTCACATACATGTAGCATAGTTTATACCTTTCCCAAGCACGTACTTATTTATAGCACAACAATAGTTCCTTAATACATTTCAATAACGTGTACTTATTACGGTAAGAGTTGTGTAAAAAAGTTCTTTCGAGAAATCTACCGCTAATCCGAAGTTACTTTTTTCGCTGCAATACGCATGGGTTTCATTTTAAAAGCCCGTTGTTCCCTTGTACGAGGTTTCGTGTAGAACAATGTATAATGTAACCGTTATATCCGTAATACTTTCTGAAATTGGACTTCACAAAATTTTCCGAAATATTTAAAAACTAATTTGATGGAAGATTGTAAAATATATTAATTGGGGCGGACAGTCTGGCACAAATTTTGACTCAAAACGTCTAAGTTAATAGCAAATATATCCATATGCTTGAAGAAGAATTTGACTTTTTATAGTCCGCCTTAAGTGTACCGTCACGTTGTCTCGTTGTAATGAATTAATAAACTGATCCTGATCTTTATGGTTTTGATTTCTCAATTTATATTGCTTTTTGTTCGCGTACATATATATATATGTGTGTGCATTTGTATGCTCGTATAAACATAAATTAAATTAAACATTCCATTTCAGTCTTTTTAAATACGATCGTGTAAAAAATGAGAGTAAAGTACTGCTTGATAATTTATATTTTGCAAACGGTGTTGCTTTAAGCCCTGAGGAGGATTTTTTGGTTGTTGCAGAAACAGGAGCATCGCGCTTAATGAAATACCATCTTAAAGGTAGCAATGCTGGCAAAGGCGAGGTCTTTGTCGAAGGATTGCCTGGATTACCGGACAATTTGACGCCAAACGAAGATGGTATTTGGGTCCCGTTAATTTTGTCGGTGGACAGTCAGAATCCTAGTCTTTTTGCCATCTTCTCGGAATTCCCTAATATACGTTTATTTTTGGCTCGTATCCTATACCTGTTCGAGGCGCCATTTCGTGCAATCAACAATATTTACCCGAACAGGATTTCGCAACGTTTTGTGCACTTTATTGGCCACGGCGAAAGTGTCTCGTTTATGATTCCCAAGCGTGCTACAATTGTTCGTCTAGATTGGAATGGCAATATAGTGGGATCTTTGCATGGTTTTGATAAAAGTGTTGGAGCCGCTTGTCATGTGTTAGAATTTAATGATTATTTATATTTGGGATCACCGTTTAATCGTTTCCTCGCTCGCGTTAAATCGCCAGTGCAAAAAAAGCCAATACTGCAGGCGCGCATAAATAATGTGCGTTATGAAGGCATGGAAATTGAACCGTCTTTGAAACCACGAATGGAAAAGACGACAACAGCGCAACCAGTCGTTACCAAACCCACAGTTACTCATGCCAGATCTACTCCGACAACACCGAAACCCCCCGTTATCTCAGTAAAAACAACCGGCATCCCTTCTGCAAGCACGACGACAACGACGAAGCCGACAAGGACGTCGTTAAAATCGAGCACTACCGAAAAACCGAGCACAACCAAAACTGTAAAAAGTCCATCGATGGCGGGAACTCGAATACCGAAAGAACCTGCCCCCATAAAAGAGAATATTCCGGGTGATAATGCGGCGCCGAAAAAGGAAAAACTTAAAGTAATTAATAAGCATGGGGAACATGTGGAACTTTAATAACATCAAAGAGATGTAAAAGATTTTCCAACACCACAACAACATACATTTCAAAAGAAAAGATTCTTTACTTAATGCAAGCAGGGATAATTGGGATTATCTATCTATCTATCTATAAACATTCGAAATTTTCAAAAAGTCAAAAGCCAAACGTATCTTATGTCAATGTCAACTGTCTAAGCATGAAGGTAACGAGCTTTAACGAATACTTATTATTATATATACCTTTCTAGTTACAGCAAAGCAAATGAAGTTTTTAGGTTTACATTTTTTTGTCTGTTTATTGCAAAAAAAAAAAAAAAAAAAGGATGATGAAGAAACATTTATTACTCAGCGAAATACTACTTTTGCGTTACTGTAGCGCGCAATGGGGATTTGGATCGATTTAGATGTAGATTTTTTTTTTTGTTTTTTTAATTATAAATAAAGTCAAGTCCGATAGTGCGTCATCGTATATCTGTCCGTAACTACCTCGTAGTAGTAACAAAAAAATGAGAGAAAAAAAAGCAAAACTTTTTCCCCTTAATTATATTACCAGCTTTCAAACTGATAAGAGCTTAATTTGAAATTTTTTATTAAAACTTTGAAAAATTATATATTTTATTTACTTACAATCAAAGCAATTAGAAAATCTAACTCTAGCTAAACATTCCGAATAATACTATATTTCTTAAATATTATTTAAAAAAAAAAAGAAGCGAAAAGGTGAATAAACGCTAAAATTTAATACTAATAATAAGGATTTTTAATTAATGGTAAATTAAGCAAAAAGCCGTTTTCTTCTTAAGCCACGCTCGACTTTTCACAAACTCCACATTTGGAAAACCTACTACACTATATATGTAATGAGCATAATATTTGAAGAATTATTTTTTTCGTAAGATATGATATAAATTTGCCGAGATCTGTAAAGAGCATTGATGCTAGATGTATGAAAAGTTAAGTTAGGTTAGCTTAGGTTATGCCTATGATCGATTGGGTCCATAATTGGTTCACCATACATACATGTAAGGAGCATAATATTTGAAGAATTATTTTTTTTCGTAAGGCATGATGCAAATTTCTCGAGATTTCTAAAGAGCATTGATGCTAAGTATATGAAAAGCTAGGTTAGGTTAGGTTATGCTTATGGCCGATTGGGTTCATAATTGGTACCATAATTTTTATTAAAATATTTTGGAAACTTTTTTTGCCCTTAACCTGCAGTATAAATATGAAAGTGATCTTGAATAGTTTTCATATATGTATGTACCGAAGAGATTCTTATTAAATTTTGAAAGTTTCTATTATGTAAATGAGTTGAAAATGCAAATTATTAATAATTCACATTCTTTCTAATACTAATAACTGCTAAACATCATAACTATTTATCATGCGATCACGTCGTTCACTTTGACATATACATATAAACCGATTAGCTATAATCATATTCTTTTGACAGTATTTATGTATTAGTGCAAAAATGGAACATCGACACGAGAGTACTAAAGTGATCTAACTCCATTTATTTTACAATCGAAATACTTAAGTTATACTTTGCATACTTAAGTATAATACTTTGTTTTTTTTTTCTAACATTTCACGTTGCTCCCGTATTTATGTATTAATATCAAGAGAATCAACTTGATAGGTGCGAGAAGAAGTAAAAAGCTACTTAAACAAGCAAAGTTTCGAAAACTTTCATAAATAATTAACGAACATATTGTACTAATCCTACGAAGTTACTTTTATAAGGGAACTGAACACGAATTTATACCGGAACAGGTCGAGAAGGGAATAAGTCAATAATTTTAGTGACAATGCCAATCTATGTTAACGACTAACTGTCGAAACAATTAAATGACAATTGATTGAAATGCCGCATTTGAGCTCCGTGTCCGACTTCCCACAACATATAAGAGGGAAAGCTAAAATTTGACATAATAATTAAGCTTAAGAATGGCTGCGATCCGTTTAGAATAGTTAAAAAACTGGCATAAGTATTTCTTGTTGTCTCGTCGGTCATCATTTAACTCCCCATAATTGAAATATAGTGTGACAGAAATTTGGACATTCATTTAATGTGTAAAGTACTGAAGATTTGCCCAGATTTGTGGCGCAAGAATTTATTAAGGGTGTGCGGATGTACGCACACCCAGAGTGGGTTGACATAGAACCGCCTTTAATTATATGGAGCGATTGAGAATCACTCTAAGCTTGTCTGTCCATCCGTCCGCGTTGTTTTTGCGATATTGCGAAGAAATTCGTTACATCGATTTGCTTTGGCTTAAGAACAATGATTCCAATCGGACCATTTTCTCGACCATTGCCCATATAACGTCTTATTTTGAAACTTGTTATATGAATAGCTGTATTAAGTGAAGTGGCGTAAGGTATTTAACAGTGCGTTGTTTTTACTTACTTTGCTTTACTTGTTTTACTTTAGGGTAATTTTTACACAGTAGCAGACAGCGATTTAATGCAAATGCATGATGCAAATTTTGACAAGGACCAAATAAACAATGTATGTTAAAATGGGTTCGATCGGGCCGATCTTTTCGTCAGCCTCAGATTAGGCACAAGTTATATGAATAACTTATATGAATCTTATATGAATAAGATCTTTCAACAAGAAGTGTTAGTTTAAAACTGAACTATCATCGTCATAAAATGGGACAAATGACAGCTAGGAAGTATTCAAATCGATATACACACACCACCAAGGCACTGGTGCAGCTATTCCGAATGATGTGAGGCTTATTTTTAGCCATTGGTATATAGACTTAGTCAAAACTTGAAGCGAATTTTATGCAATTTTATCTGGCAATACAGCATTAAGGCAGCTGTGTTTCTAGATGAAAACCTCTACAAGGACAAAGGGACGCTTTCGAAAGACTGGACAAAGGCGTCCTTCATTTTTATTTAAACCATCAACGCAATAAATGCTTGCATAAATTATTGTTTGTATGCATGATCCACGACGACTGAAATGACGACCGTAGGTATAAGAATTGAATACACGGTTAAATCCATCCATTTACAGACATATTTAAGGTAAGAGCTCCACTATTTGGTAAGAGAGACAGTATGAACCGTAAGAGAACAGTGTGATTGAATGCAAACACGATTTTATTTTAGTTTTTTTTTTTTATTTTTTTATGCTAAAAGCTTAAAAAGTTATTTACACTTTTTGTCCAGTTAACATTAACATTAAGAAATCCTTTCGCTTCAGAAAATTTTTTATAAAATTAACTTTTTTTGTTGTTGTTTACCAGTATCCACTATGAGCTTCTTCTCAACTTATGGTTGCAATAACAACGCAACTCCTCCTAAGATCCATTTTGCTGGTCTGTCACATGTTTTTAAATTAAATGTCCATACGTAGGTACTTTCACGAAATCTAAAATTATATGTATGTAGAAGTTTGAATCTTGCAAAACATATACAAACATATGTACCGCAAAAGGAATTAAAGCTAAAAACTATAGTCGTCTTAATGCATTAAATTGGAAAAATGTCCGCTTGAGTGGCCAAGTAGGCAAAGAATCTCGACCAACAATTCAATGGTCGTTCAAATCTCAAATGCGATACGAGTTTTCAATGAAGCCGTTGGCCTTAGATGCCAGTGACTTTAGTGACTTGGATGCTAAGACTTTGGTCGGGAATGAATATGTTTTGTCAGAAATAAAATTTCTATTAAATTTTGTTAGCGATTTCAACTTTTTACACACAAGACGTTTTGTCATCATTTGATGCTGTTTTGTCATCGTCGAATTGGTTTACCTTCTCGGTGAAGCTTCAAGTTATGCTTATTGGTTTTAATTGAAATTTTTTTAAATGTTTCAAGAAATCATAGAAAACGACCGTTATTTGTTCTGGTCTCTATATGGCTTCTGATAGCTACTTGGAGTCTTTAATAGCCGTGATATAAAAACATATCGCAGAAATTTAATGTTTTTCTTCGTCTTATACGCATTTAGGGTAGAAGCGTTTATCAGAAGCGTAGAAGCGTATTATTTTCATGTTCATACTAGACGTTTGCCACGCCCTCCAAAACAAATTAGTTCAATTAATAACATACCGTATGCCACATGTAATATATAGATGACGAATAATTGGACCTAAGAGAAACATACCTAGTTTTATAAAGAGGACATTCGTATATATGCAGCAAATCGTGTTTACTTTGCACAACCGATTTGATGTAAATTATTGGCATAGCGCAAAACAGTTCTTTCGGGTGTAGCGGAACGATTGAATTAAGCTGACAATCCCAACTTGCACCATCCAAAAAGAGTCCATGAACAAATGCACCTTCAATAGGCGGCAAACTAAGATTAAGTATAATAAATTAGTATATTCCTTATATGTATATATATATACATATTCCGATGATTTACTTTAACTTACGTAATGGAATCTTTATCCTTTTTGGTTACGTCACAATGTAAACACATACGATCTAGCGGTAAGTCGCGTTTTCTTGCGCTCTCTTGCATTATGGCTGTAAGGAAACTCTGTGGGCTGAATAGTCCCCCCAGCCAAATCGTACATGGTAATTTAAAGTCATTAAGCCATAAGGATAACTCTTTGATTCTATGCAATAAGTCGGCGAACCAACTTTGCAGATTTAGCATACTTGGATATGCTAAATTCATCCAAGTCTCGGGTATTTGATCGTAAAATATGGCATGATCGAGTCGTTCCATTTCTGTGGTTAAAGTAAGCTCACCCTTTAAACCTAATAGCAATTCTCGCAAGGAGCGTTTTATTTCATGGATTAACATGTTCATGCGTTCCGATTCTTGAAGTGCGACGACAACAAACGGGGTTTTGCTTTCTACCCGATTCAGTAATGCTTGCAGATTAAATTCATCTCGCAATTTATCAAGAAAATCGTCAATCATTATTCGAACTAATTCTTCTCGAGGCGCTCCATAGTTCGTACTTAAATCGGATTGCCTTGGTTGCAATTCGAATATGGTTTTTAGCATTTGCTCAGACATGTTTGTTAGGAAACCGATTTCGGCATTAGGATGTAGACCGTATAGGGTCGGTGAATCGACAGGTAAAACTTCAGAGATATAATCATGATATCCTTGAAAATCTAAATTCGGTGGAGAAGGGAATCCTGGGCACAGCTCAAACTCGCCGTCAATTAAGTCCTGTTGTAAAATTTCCTCCAAATACGTTTGGCATAAACGTCGGTCCCAATCATCTGTAATATGACCGCCATACATGATCTCGCCGAATAAGTATCGCAAGTCTTCCCACGGTATATGACTACACTTTTCAAGATAATTACGCAGCACAGATGCCGATATTGTCAGATCACCCATATTAAACGGATATGTCTTATTCCAACCTAATGGACCAAATTTATATCGTTGACTGCAAACCGA
This sequence comes from Glossina austeni, assembly GCA_000688735.1. Classification (NCBI taxonomy): domain Eukaryota; kingdom Metazoa; phylum Arthropoda; class Insecta; order Diptera; family Glossinidae; genus Glossina; species Glossina austeni. The sequence goes on from KK502458.1 coordinate 642,704, forward strand.
ATGGAAAAAACAAAGAGCGAATAATATGGATTTAAATTCCGCCTCTTGAGTACATGTTTCCAACGTATCGGGAGAGAAATTATCCCAAGCCTTATGCAAATTGGCAGCCATTCCCGACGGCGGTTCGTTCACTATTTTTAAAGAAGACTCCAAAATACCTTGAGGTATAATATGATATTGCGGATCTGGAGCTGGTTCGAGACTAATAAATAATCTAAAATTTGATTCCGCTATCGGCAGCCTTTCTGACGAAATATTTTCAATCAATTTATCTAAAGTGGGCAACCAATGCTTAACAAGATGTATATTTTGCAGCACTACCCATTGTTGACCTGTTTTCAAGGCAGCGCTAATAGCTTGTTCAGCTACAATTTCTTGTCCTTGTCCAAGTGATATATTTATTAGAGTGCCTGCTTCCGAAGTGAAGCCCAGCTTCGAGCCAATATATTCGACATCTCTTATTGGATCAACACCAGGTGAGAGTATAAATACCACTGGAATGTATGCAGAAATTTCCTTCAAAATCTCTCCGAGTGGATACGACCTGATAGTACCGTACTCTTTTCCCATGGTTTGCTCTACAAAATCTCTGTAAGTAAATATTTTCATTAAGAAGAAGAAGAAGAAGATTGCAAAAAGATTGCCGTGAGCGATTTACCTGAGAGCATTGCTTATACGGTCGGGACGCACTGCCCGTAATATACAAAGTTTTTGTAAACGCGTACGATGTTTCCATTCGCCCGGTAATTGTTCCAATTCGGGAGCTTCGCTTGTTATAAATTTGCGCCATCGTTTCGGACATGTTTCGATGTCCTTATCCAGACCATAGAAATCCTCTAACAGCGATAAGGATTTTATACCGCCCCATGAATTGGAATTGATAAAATCAACCGGGGCCGAAGTATTGGGATCGTGTGGATATCGTAATAAGAAATCGATTTCCTCTGCGCAAATATATTTTGAATTGGCCATCAGTCGAAGCGTCATATGCGTTGTAAAGGTGAGTTTATCGACTTCGAATAGTCCTCGAATAGTGTAATAGAACGTTTGCAGCGTAATCGATTCGACAAGCAGAGCTACGCGCTTATTTTGACGACTTTCGGGCGCGGCCAGTTTTATCGCCTGCTTAAAGACATGCATATAGGACTTAAGAGAAAATCGATAAATCGGATTAATTCGTCCCAAATCGAAAAGAATAAAGTATAGTAGGGAAGCCCGATTTGCAGCCGGACGATACATATTGCGTGCATCGTCAATTTGCATGGCAGTAGCGCGTGTTTCATTCACTTTTATTTCAATATCGTCCGTAGTACGTTTAGTCGCCTCGAGATTTCGCACCAATTCATTGTCGTCTAAAATATTCTCTTTCGCTGATGCAAGGCGCGCCAATAAATCATCTTCTAAATCTTTCAAATATATTTTGAATTTATTTTGCTGAACTGTAAGCTTAGCTTTCATTTCTTCTAAATCGGGTCGTTCCATTTTTACAACTTCTGCCAAAAGTTGCTCTTCAAGGCCATCCGGTGTAACCGTGAAATTGATGAGCGTCGTTTGCGCTTGCATTTCGGGTTTAAAATGAGGATTCGCCAGCTTTGTTTGCAAAATTAAACGAAAATTCGGATTGAATTCCAATTCCTTATCGCCGATACGTATATAATGGCCTTTCTTAATAAGAAAGCGACTCATAAGAGGATCGAGGACAGTGTCTACAGTTTCTTCAATTTGTTCCATCAGAACTGTATCACCTTTGGTAATTGCGCTCTCGAGTTTTTCTAAAAAATTCCTCTCTGAGAGGCGTATAACAATTAAAGCTTCGCCAAAACGATTTTTAATCCATTTGATGCCTTGCCTGGAAAGCAAATTACTGAAGCTCCTCGTAGCGTATACTTTAACTTTGTGTTTTTACACTTATCGCTTAATAATTTAAAGTCCGATTGTAATTTGATTTTTATACCCATCACTGTAAGAAGGGAGTGTACGCGTTTTGTTTTTTTTCCAAAAGGAAGCTTCAGAGACCTTATAAAGTATATATATTCTTGATCAGCGTGAAATTGTAAATTGATTTTTTCCGTGTCCGTCCGTCTATGCGTCTGCGTGTGGTACTCTCCTGGTCGCAAAAGTGAAGATGTCGACTTCAAATTTGCTAGAAACATTGAAAGTTTCCGCACGCAGGTTGGGTATTGAAAATGGGCCAAATTGGTCAGAGCAAAAGTGCGTAATGAGGCGTAAACTGAACACAACTCGGTTTTTTCTAAAAAAACATTGTGGATTTTTGCTCATTACTTGGAAATTATTAAAGCTAGAAGGCTGAAACTTTTCACATTTGCTTTATGAGACACTCGCTCTGTCTCTAGGTTCAAAACTGGAACCAATCGGCCGTATCCGCACCAAGTTACGAGTAATTAAATTTTATTTTTCTTCACTTTTTTGAGGTTTTCTGCTTATAAGGCAAACAAGACAAAAGGTTTAAAACTATTTTGCATACTCCTCAAATGGAGATATATTATCGGCCTAAAAATGGGTTATATATATGGTAGACACCGCGATTAATTTTCTCTTAATAACATCAGCGATATAGGTATCAAATAGAAGAGCGTGGGGCGTAGAATGCGAAAAGAATAGTGGTGGGTGTACTTTACATAGAGTAGTATTCCAAATGACATTTAATTCTTAGTGATGACTATAAAACTCTTTTCAAATTGATTGTTAATCTTGATGCTCAATACAAAGGTTTCATGCAGTTCTTACAATTGTGGATCAATCATTAGTGGCCAGCGAGTAGAATTCACCAAAATTGTAGCATTTTCGGTTGACATGCGATCCATTGGTAAACCTTCGTTATTCCAAACAGCAATTTGTGCATCGTCGGTAAATAACATAAGAAAATTTTCGGCGTCTGTGTGAGGAACAGCAGGCTAAAAGGTAATAAAAGAAAGTCCACTAAGCCCTTAAGTTGATAATAACACAAGTAATTATTATTAATACCTGAAGCTTTTTAAAATTCGGTATCCAAAGTTTTTGTTGCAGCTCATCACGATAGCGTCTAGTAAACGATCCAACGTAAGACAAAAACGAACATATCAATAGCATATCTCCGGGTAATGTTGCAATTTTGGCAATCAAACTATTTGGGATAACTACAGTAATTAGTATATCATATCGGTAAATAGATATCTGTGTAAATACTCGCACCTTTGCACAGATTGTTTCCAGCGTATATTCTCATTAACCAATCCATTTACTAGGCGATGTGCCACATCGATGGTATTCGCCGTTTTGTCAGCTTCTGCTTGGCATTTTTGTTTAGCATTTACAGCCTCTTCGAATTCGGCTTGTATCTGACCGAGTTTATGTTCTAAGCTAATTATTTTGCTTTTTAAAAAATGCAAATGTTCCCTCGCATTTTTCAATTCCTCTTGAGAATCTTTCAGAGCTCGTTGTTTTGGTCCAACAAATAAAAAGATTTGATAATAACGATAAATGTTTATAACCCATGCACAAAGGCCCGCGGCTGCTACAGATTTTTGCACAACCTTATCCGGATTAAATTCGGGATCCTTTAAAACATATATACATACAATTTTAAAATATTCGATTAGAGACGATTCAAAAAAAAATCCGATTAGCGACGTTTCAAATGTCGAACTTAATGTTAGTTCGATTTTCTATAGAAAGCGATAAAATCCAAAATACTGGCATTGCTATCTTTGAGGTTTCGAATCCTACACTCTTGGAGATACCATAGGTTTATACTCGTTGCAGGCGTGGCTTCTTGCGGCGAATTTTACACAAAGGATTGCATGGCCCACCGTTAATTACTCTACATTCGTATAATGAGTTTTCAAAATAAGGCGTTGTATGGGTAGTGCTCGAAAAGGTGGTCCATTCCAAAACATTTTCAATAGCGTATGTCCTTAGGCGAAACGTACGTCTGGTGCACTAAATTTCATCAAAATATCTCGAAAATGGCGAACCGTAGGTTACATACAAGAAAGCATGATGAACAGACGAACGGACAGAGAAGCTTAAACCGATTCAGGAAGTGATCGGTATAATAAAATGTGGGTCTATTTCAAATCCTTGTGGGTGTGCCATACATTCAAACAAATTTAATATACGCTTGCACCGAAAGTGGTGTAGAATGTAAAAACGGATCATACGGCATAATTTCGTTACAATGCTCCTAAATCAAGCAACGGACAACAAGATCATTTTTAAAGCACATAACTGGGATGACACGAACTTTTGGTTCGGTGGTGCCGTTAAAGATAGCAACATTCACTTAAGCAGATAGAAAATGAAAAGCAATTGCACCTACCAAAATTGATTACTTGATCTACGGTTCCATTTGCGGGCATATTTTCTTTTCAACGAGCCTAGGCCAAGCTGTAAAATATCAATAATCTTCGAGACATTTTACCTGGGCATCTTCGAGTCGAAGTGATAAAATGGAACAACCTTTACGCAGGAGGAAGTTTATTAATAAATTACTTTGTCCCTTATTCAACTGCGATCGCCTCTTATTCAATAGTTCAGATATCATATTTAAAAAAAATTTTTTGTATATACCTACCTCTAGGTATTTTTCCAATAGATCAATTATGTTTGGATGTATATTTTCTTTGTTGTAATTAATTAAATCATTTAGAAATTGATCGACTCGTACCATCATCAATTTGGCCGCTTTCCAGCTACGATTATGAGGTATTTTCCCATTGACAGCCAAAAGCACCATGACGGCGGCACATACATTGACTACAGCTTTTGGAGGTGAACCGAATGATTTCAGCTCAGTTAAATTGTTTTTGTTAAGGGTATTTAAAGCTGCCTGGGCAGCAACTAAGGCTGGTTCGGCTTTTCTTAGATCTTCTTCGCATGTTTTTGTTTTAATTAAGACGTCTTCCTCAATTATTTTTACACGTTTCTCCTCCTCCGAAGCGATATTTTTTTCATTCCCAACTTTTTCACTTTCAGAGCTAATGACACCGATTAATTTATCGGCGGCACTATTTTTTGCATTAAGTTGTATTTGTTGCGTTGCAAGTTGATCCTATAAAAAGAATGCAAACAAGTTTAAACTATATACTCGTACAAGATTTATTATAAAAGTATCTTCCACCACTACTTTCGCCGAAATTTACACTTTATTCCCCTATAAGGATGTGCTTTTCATGAGGACTCTTGTGGGGCGTACACCAACATGCACCAACGTAAATGTGTATGTCAGAGCATTATTCTGGTCTACATATTAGTACATGATGTCGGTCCCATTTGGTTTCGTTACGGACCGATAATCGAAATTGTTGACTGCGGAACGCTAGTTGGGAGCAAGACTCGTTCTCGTTGCTTAGAAGCGAAGCAAAGAGTTGCTTGCGGACAACTGAATGTCGAAATCGTCTATGTTCGTCTCCCTATTGTTCCCACCTGTTGTTGTTTTTCTTCTTCGTCTTCTTCGAATGTAAAAACTCCTTTATCTGTGTATTATCTGATCGAAATTCTTTACCTTTAAAATTTCCACTTGAAGTGAACATTCCGCTAACTTTGCCATACCGCTTTCTAATCGATTAATGCGTTTGGTGTACTCGTCGCTTGTATCAATTAAAAGTTTCCGATATAAAAAGATGTACTCAAGAAATGTTTTCGGTGTCGTATAATTGAATCGTTTTTCATTTTGTTTAAATACTTTGGAAATTTGATTTACTGTCCCATGTACGTAAGCCATAAATTTGCTAATCGGTTTAATGAAATTGTGCTAAAAATGATGAAATATTTCGATTAATTCTCTAAAGCATTCATTAAATCAAATTTAATATTATTTACCGGTAAAATGTTTTCAGATACTTCGTTTAAAAATTTCTGAGATACTGATTCCAAAGCTGAATCGGGCCATTCATGAAACCAATCAATACTTGTATGCTTTATTATCGCTGGAAATTTTCGTGCTCTTCGACGGAAACTATGGCCGACAGGTGAAAAACATAATACGACCTTTAAAAGCCGGCGGACTTTCATCACAAAATAGCGCCAACAATTTTCCTTTATATCAAGTATACCACTTTGTTTCACTTCGCCGCGTATCGTATTCATTATAGATTCTAATTGATCGTCACTGAAAAGATCGGGTATTTCGCCAGAGGCCAAAAAATCATTTATATAAATTAATATTGATTCGTCGGGTATTTGTGTATCCGATATCAAAAATACTGTAGCGATATTTTTCAATCCAACTTTCATGTATAGTGCAGCCATCTCATCTTTCATGTCCTGAGAACAAAATCCTCTCTTTATTTGTACTTGAAAGATACTCAGTGATGATATAAATGAAGCCAATCGAGTTAATGTTTGTTTCCCGGATCCTCCCACGCCAACTAATAAAGCATTAGTGCAGGGACTCTCTAAAATTCGATTTATTCTGAATAATTAATAAAATGAACTTAATTTCTGGACAATCACTCACTCTATCTCAACACTATTGGCACTTACCGGCACAAATGTTTCATGGCGTCTTCAAAAAGAACCAAATTCATGTGACCGGAGACGTCATTATAACTGATTAAAGCTTCCATAAGCGATTCATATAAACGCTTCCAACCACTAATTGGCATATATCTTTGGTCCACTAGTGATTGCGTGAAGTGACAATATATTAATGGTTCTGAAAATACATATTCCTCATCAAAGTCTTCAAAATCTTTTTTAAAAACGTCTCGAATTGAACTCTTGAACGATTTGATATCGAATTGATCCACGAGTCGATCGTGATAAACACGAAATGCTTCGTGAACATACAAGCGAATAAGATCTGAAGGTTTACTGCAAATTGTTCCAGTGAAATTTGTCAACGCTGCATTCGATCCTGCATTACTAACGCCAACACTGTTCACTACATTCTGATAAATATTTGTCAAGTCCCTCATATTAAATGTATAATGGAATTTTAAAGCTGTTGCTGGAAAAAGATATTCAACTCGTCGATGCAGATATATCCCAACGCGTACCATCAGATCGCCGATCATTTTGATTTCCTTTGAAAAATTATTGCTTGAATTTTCCAAATGTGAACTAAGAACTGTACCATAGATGTAATGAAGTGTCTGCTCACTTGGGGCGGCTAAAGAAAATATGCAAAAATGTCGTTGTAAGCGCGGATCTATGGTAAAGGATCCGGCCGTATGATTCATACAAGCAACGAACTGACATTTACGTATGTTTTTCAGCCGTAAATGTTGGCGATCGTACCTGAAAAAAAAGCCAAAAAACTTGATAAGAAATTTGAATATTAAGCCAAAGTTCCTACCATTGCCTATAATCCATAAATTGACGTATAATGGTGTGAGCTTGTACAGTACCGTAAGCGTCGACTTTTGGCATATTTAAGTCATTGATAAAGTAAATTAATCGACGATTGGAACCTATGGGTCCGTAACATTTGCCCGATTTTTTTTCCAAAGGATATTCCAAAATTTTCTGCAGAATCTCTGAGGTCGTATAAAAGTTGAAATGAATTTCTTGTATAACAGTTGAGGCGGATGAGTTCTTTATAGTGATGGCATCTTGATAACTAGTGTATTTTTTAAAAAGCTCCCGAAATATAGAGCTTTTACCGCATCCCGATGTCCCAACTAACATGCAAGGCAAATTTCGCTCCATAAGTGTTTCCAAAAAATACGTGAGTCGTGTTGTTTCCGCGGTTCGAATTAAAATATTCTGTGAAATGATATCGAACAATATAACTGCCATAGAGAGAAAGTGTCTTCATCTAAATTGGGGTATTTAAATGCTCTTCACATCTTACGTAAAGGGCTCTTTGTGACTTTGTCAAGCCAACGTTCCAACTATTGATGGATTTTGATTTTGAAAGTTTCAAGAGAACACAGATATAGTCGACGGACGAACAGACGGACGAACGATGAAACTGAGAAAACTGAATGTTAAAATTCGTTGAACTTTCAAGCATTTTCAATTCGCCCTAAAGCGAATGCATCACTGAAATTTTCTTAGATTTTTGTCAAACCAAACCTGCAGCGGTGTGTCCAAATCAATTAAATTACAAGGCGTTTGGCAAGCCAAGTCAGCCCAAGGTGTAAATTTTTGAGCTTGTACATCCAGATAATAATCAAATATAGTCCCGAGCGAAGGCAATTTGATGTCCTTAAATTCTGATGTCCACCATTTATGAAATTCGCGACGCCAATCAATGATTTGATCTTCATGCAGAATGGACCCGAAGCCCCACATAGTGGCATAAGTGAACATTAAAGCTAAATGGGTCTCCATAGTCTCGGCAGTATTATTGTTATGCTGAGAATTGGAAGGCTGACTAAGCCGCGATGTCTCAACTACAATGCTATTCGACTTGAGTGACGTCTCAAGCAAACTCTCTAACAAATGGCATGATATTTGAATCATAGCTATCACAGGTATAGGTATAATGCGTTTGAAATTTTGCTGATGTTGCATTAGTCGAGGATAGTATTTTTCGAAAAGCGTTGTCAAAATGCTGCGTTCAATAGGATCGGTGCGGGTTTCTAGCCACGATAAGACATATCTGGAATTAAAATGGATTACGTACCGTTCTGTTCATTTATGTTCATTTAAAATTTATCTTACGATGACCAGCTCAAATCTTGCGTGTTAATATATAATATTCCGGCACGAGATACTGTCGCCGGTGTGGCTGCTTTTAAGTGACCGACTTCAAATATTAGACGCATTTCTTTCTTTAGCGAAATGCGTTCATTGCTAGCCAAAGTTAAAATCCTATTATCATCCATTAGTGTATTAAGACTTTCAATCCACATAGGATCTATGTCACCATCAAGCACAATCCATTTAGGATTATTCTGCGTCATATTGGCCTGATCTCGCATAATCGATGAAAACAGGCCATCTTTCCATTCTCGCGTCTTCGCATTAACAATACCGAATAGTTCATCGTTAGTTAAGGCTTTTGGATTGAGTACATTGCAAACCGGTTTCAATCCCTGCATATGATAGGTTTCATAGAGAGTTTGCCAAGTTTTTGTTTTGCCTGTTCCCGCATTTCCTACTATAAACACAGAATGACGTACATCGAGTAACTCTTGCAGCTGAACCACTTTCATAAGAAAACGTTGCTCCGGTTGCAATTTCATTTCAGTTATGGCAAGTCGTACGGTTTTTTCGAAATCAAATCTTCTTTTACGCGGCACATCTATTGCTGGGAAAAGGTCTCCGATAAGACCCGTAAATATTGATACATCTTCAGTGACAATTTTTGGTATATTGAAGTCACGTAGAGCTCTCATCAGCACTTGTTCTTCCGGTCGGCTACGATCGTCTCGTTTTAGAGCCCCTGCTACCACCAATACCGATTTGATGGCCCGCAAACCCCAATCATAGTGATCTTGTTTCGATAGCAACTCTTTGCACAACGTGTATAAAGTGATGAATTTTCGAGCCAATCTATAAGCATCTTGGAATCCTTCAGCCATTAGCATTATCTCGCAAATTAAAGCGAAATCCGGCACAATCATGGCACACGGACGAAATAAAGTTTTTAGATTTTCCGGTAATTCCGTGCGTCCAGCGTAACCCGGATTCATAGTAATAAAGATGCCTACCGAGGGCTTGAGCGCTATTTCTTCGCCCATAAACATAAATTTTTTTTTAAACATCTGAAATAAAACGCAGTTAAAGCAAGTAAATGAAAGCAAAAGAAACTCAGAGTTTAAAACGAAACCTTTATCGCTTCTTGAATAGTTTTAACCTGGATCGCAATAACGGAAAGTACTTCAACTGAGATGCGATTAAATTCATCAAAACATCCCCATGCGCCGGTTTGCGCCAAACCTTTATAGATATTAGCGCAGGACTTGTAATCCATTTGTTCGGAGCAATTGAAAACATAAACCATTACCCCTAAGGCCCGTCCTAGATCTTTTGTAGTCTCTGTCTTGCCGGTACCAGCTGGGCCTGCTGTCGCGCCTCCCATCACTAAATGCAACGACTTAAGTGTTAAAGGGGAAAACATTTTCTTTCTTAATAAACATACCGTCGATGATATGAAAATTGAAGATTTTACCTGAGTTAAGGTGATGTAGCAACGATCTGTAAGTGGTGTAATCACTAAACGTGTAGTATTGCCGAGATATTCGTAAGCGTACTGAAATTCTGCATCACAAATATTCGCGAAACAATCCATAGCATAGCCTGCTGAAGCTGTACCTTTCCAATCATCATTGGAACTCCATCTGTGACGCAATTGACTTTGCCAAGGAAAAGCTGAAGAATTATCGACCTTGCTCGAAATAATTTTATTAACAACATCCCGAGAGTGGACATCTATGGTACACATGGTCATGATTTTTTGACGATCTCCCGGCTTCAAGTCGCTCATTAGAAGACTTATCAAGGCGTTCAACTGGCTTACCTGCTGCTTATGAAAGTCTCGCATCGCAGCCTCGTAACCCTCTTCAATCCAGGCGAATGCTTTATTTACTTCGGCAGTCCAATAGATTTGGCTGCAACATAGGGCGACTTGTGCGGGCCAATCGAAAATCCAATTTTCTCTAGGTTTCTTCGCATACGCATTCAATCCGCGATCGAAGAGTTCGTGTAAAGTGTAACGCATTTCTTCGATCAGATTTGTTAGCCACAATTCCACCTTACCGGAGCACTCGATATGGCTCGATATAAATTGAACGTACTCATCGTTTTCTTTGGATATAACGCCTATCGCTTGGGTGGTACCAGCATTGTATTGTAACCGTAATATTGAATCGAAAAGTTTTATCAAATGTTGATCGATTATCTGAGGATTACTACCGTTCGATAGTATATGCAAGAGATCAGCAGATGAGATGAAATAGAATCGGGGAAATGTCATACGCTTTGTCTCTAAATACTCGTATAAAGCTTTCTCGCAAAGCGTTAACTGTTCCTGCAAATGGATCAATGTTGCGAACATGTGTCCATGTTCCAAAACAATTGCTTTGGCAGTGCGTACCGCAACAACTTTATTAAGCAATGATCTGAAATTTTCATCAATTTCTTCGAAATGCATTGTATCTTGACTAAGCTGTGCTCTTATATCCGGCGAACCAATAAATATACTTTCCAAGTACATCCATTTCCTCTGCACTTCCAGCCAACTATTGATAAATATTTCCACCTTAGCCAAGATATTCTGCCAATAATTGATTTTTTCACTAATGTACGTCCCATGCTTCAATGCCGTCATATTTTGCAACTGAATTTGATTATCATCTAGAATTTCTATGAATTCTTCAGACACCTTTAGCATGTTTATTTCTTGGCGACGATGATGAGGTTCAATATAAAATTCCATAGATGACCAGGTTTTATTAATCTCGTCCAACATTTTAACTACAGCCATCTCTTTAACCGCACGATCAACAAAATTCTTAATTTCCTCTTCATGCTTATAAAGACCCAGTGATGACAGCTCATCGAGTGTGGTATGTGGATTTATTTTTAAGGAAAGCTTTTGAAAATTTTAAAAGAAATGTCGTTAACAGATAAGAATGCTGTGCTTCTAGAAGTTTAATGCGGATCCGTGCCGTGAATGCTTAAGCTTAAGTGGCTGCAGATGGCTCACGGCGTTAGAACACGCCATTCGCCCACCCTATATGGACGTACCATCCTGCCCACTTTGTTGGGAACGAAGTTTATCGAAACGCACTGTCTTTCTAAGTGTTAAGACTCCCATTATAATGAGCAAGCAAGCAAACTCTCCCGGTACCGCGCAATAGTTCCGTTCGATGCAAATTTTGAACATATATTAAAATATTAACAAGTCCAACAACTATAGTGGGATACGGCCTGCCACTTGGGCTGCGCAATTTTTCCATTCGATGTAAATTTTCAACATATATTCAAACATTAACAAGTAAAAACATTATAGTGAGACACAGTCCACTATTAATCCAGTTTACTTAATACAGTTATTCATACACCGACTTTTCAAAATAAGTTATTATAAGGTCAGAAAAGTGGTCCTATGTGAATCATTTTCAATAGCGTTGATCCTTGTGTCAAAATATATCGGTGTACCAGATTTCCTCAAAATATCTCAAAAATTGTGACCTGTGACCGGTTCAACACAATAAACAAGAAGGACGGACAAGCAAAGAAGCTTAAATCGAGTCAGAATTACTCGGTGTAATAAAAGATGGGAGAATCTCAAGTCCTTCGGGGCGATGCACACATCCACGTAAATTTAATATAACCTTGTATCAGGTGTAGGGTATAAAAATTGCACTTTTGCAGACTTTTCTTAAACTGGGCATTATATGGTTAGAGCTCGCAAAAAAGGTCGTTTCATTTTCTGCGGGAAAAATATGTCCACCAAATATCATCAAAATATTTTCTAATTTACGACCTACAGCTTGAACGCAAGAGTTCAGTGAAGGACATCAACCTCGTACTTAAAGGGTAAGGTCTTTGACTGTTACAAGCAGAACGGCGAAAACATTATTCGCCTCTCCCTCCCTTTTATGCTCTAGTTATGGGTAACGTAAAATTGTCTTCTTCAACTTACCAAATAGTCCGAAGAATAAGTTGTTGACATCTTAAAAAGCAAATCAAATGAAAACAATGAATAAATTTCGCACTATTTCTTTTTAAAAATCTTGATCGAGATCACTTCATCTCACCTTTAATTCAGTCATCAATTCCATCCAGTGCCGTTCTGTCAATGCCGGATTTTGAAGTTCGGTAACAGTTCGAAACGAAGAATTTAATTCTTTTAGCAATCTTACGATATACAAGTACGGGGCCCAATCTCGTATGCTCTTATCAAGCGAACGTAGATCGCGTGTAAACTGCTTGCAGTAGTTCTCTATGTCATCAATGTCTAGTTTAAGCCAAGACGTGGTACGCCAGTGATTAACACTAGACTCAATAACATTAACATAATCCCATAGTTGCTTGCGTAAAGTAGAAAAGGTAATCAACATAATTAGTCGATCTGTTTGTCTATAGACATACTTACTTACGCACTTACCTTTATATGCTTTATTTGTGTTTTGCATTTTTGCAAAACATCATAGTCGGGCGGTTCAACTTCAAGAACGCTTGAACAATTCGATATTTTTCGATGTGTGGTGAAATAATAATTTAATTTTTGACAAATCCTATCGCAGAGCGAATAAACTTCGGGACATGGAACTTTAAAAAACTGCAAAGAGAATTACAGTTAATAAGGCATAGACTTGGAATGCATTACTAACCGCATTTACTAACCGTCATTCGATGGAAACGTTTAGCAAATGATTGAACGTAGCAAGAGAAGATCATTGTAAGAGTCGCTATCCTTTCCTGCTGATATAATTTAGTTTCACGTAACGCTTCGGATTTTGTTGTGGCTAACGTTTTAAGTTGATTCCATTGGGTGGGCAGATGATCGATTTTTCGCAAGAATTCCGCATTAAAACACACACCATAGCTCTTCAGTAAGGCAACGGCCTCTTTCAATGGCTTAAATATATTATCAGTTTCAGCTTCATGTTCATGAATTTGCCTAATTATTGTTAGTATTTGTAAAAGTGTTCCTAAATCATCACGCTTTATATGCATCTGCAGCAAGCTGAAACCCCTTTCAATGAAATTGTCATACTTCTAAAAATATATAAGCAAATGTAAAAAATTATTATTTAAACTTTTAAAACTAATTTTATGATATCCGATCCGAAATATGCGGGAAAATGTTCTTTTCTTTGTCTCATTTTTTTTTTATTCCTTTGTCTTTACCTATCTGGCTCCAAAGTTATAAAAGTAGACAGCGTACAAGTCATATATTCGCCTTAGTGCTTGGACATTAATTATCTTAAGTATACATGAGACAGAAATAAGGGATCAATAGATTTATTGGAACAAAACATCAAATATCGGCGTAATACGTTTTTTATCTTTTATTCTTTTCGGGGATTCTTTTAATTTTGTAACCTTTGTTGGGTTACGCTTTCCTCCAATTTGTTCTGTACGATTGCGAACACGATTTCTGCGGTACGAATATTGTAGCGCATTCCTTTCCCATCCATCCCACATGACTTAGCAACAGTATTCTCCGAAGATCAACAGGCAGGCTTCTCGCAAATGTCTTTGCTGGTACACTACAATGCATTGCGAGTTACTGTTTATCTTAACAACCATACGTAAAATCTATCCAACTTTAATTTACATTTCATCACCTTTTTGGACAATGAACAAAAGGAAATGGGAATCCGATAACTATATCGATCTAGGCAATCTACTGGCTATGTGCTCTTTTAAACTCGTGTAATAACATGAAACAAGGCCGAGCATGTTAGTTGCATGTAGCATGCATGTAGCATGTTATTACTGCCTTAAACATTCCGTCAGAATTACACGTAATGACAATTATTACGTTTACATATCAAGTCACTGCAAGTGCCTAGTGTGTTCTTATATATTCTAACGAAAAAATCGCCAAAATATAATGTTTTTGTTAAAGTGAGTTATTCGTACTTTTCAGCTAAACAAACTGACAAATAAGTTTGTGAAAATACAAACAAAATGAAAAAAAAAATTTAATGCAAACAGTTTAAAGTGGATTTTAAAACTTACTTGAAGGGTTTTCTCCATGTATTTGAATAAGCGTTCTTTGAAATATTCAATCCATTTACAAATCGAATTTAATAAGCTGTACTTAAGAGGTTTCACATTTATTGAAAGCCAGTTTTGAATGCAATGTTTTTCTTCAAGTTGGTCTATATTTTCATGTAGATCTTTATAATATTCAATCTATTTAAATAAGTAAATGGGAAAATTGTTTAATACATTGTGTGCATTTTAATTGTACTCTAACAATAAAAATTAATTCATAACCAATTTGAAAAATCTGAAATCTGAATGACTTTTTTTGACTATTGATAGATATATGTATACAGCATAAGAGTTTTCAGTTGTTTTAGTTTTTTTTTTTTCCTTTTTTGAATATTCACCAAATTTTTTAAGATAGATACTTACAGATTGTTTGAAAACATCCAAGATATAGTAGCAAGTCGAGTCGACATTACGAGCATCTTGTAAGTTTTTCTTAAGAACATCAATATACTTTTCGTTCCACAAATGTGAGTAAATTTCAAACTGAGAGGCGTATAAATTGGCGGCACTTATTGATCCATTAAGCTTCTCTCTAATGGCAGATATTCGTTTTTTCAATAAATCTAAAATTTGGCAGTCGATTTAATTAAAAACAACTAGAGAAAAGATATATTTATCTAATCGGAAATAATCGCTAAAATAGGTGAGAACTTAGGTGAGAGAAATAGAAACGATTATGCAAGTGAATGTATGAGTATATAGAAGAAAACGGAAACACAAAATTGAAACTAAATGAACAATAAGTTTCTCTCTCTCTTCAAAAAACATACGACATTTATTTTGCCAAAAGTTCTTTTCAATCTCAGTTAAAAGTATCGTCGTCTCTTCAATTGGTTATTTAGTTTTTTTTTTGTTTTTTTTTTGATTACTCGAAGTACTGTAAAAACTAGGAAAATACATAAAATATTTTAAGCATATGTGAAAATTTCTGTAATTCCATAATAATAATTTATTAATTTATTACTTTTGATTTTGTAAATGGTAAAAAGCAAAACCGCGCTCTTTTGTCTATGTGCGTACGATTGTTTGCATTGAAAGGCAAAGATGATTAAAAGTGGAGTAAATAATTGTATGATTGTTTAGTAATTTGCGCGCACAGTTAACTTCTATATTTGTGAGACGACTTAAGAGAAAGAGAGAGAGAGTTAAAGCACAATGTATGTAGAGCAGCAAAACAAATTCAAATAGATAAGAGTTACAGAAAGAAAAATATAAGTTTGATCATTCATTCATTTCAGTTATCCAAAATTTATCAACTTTCATCAATTAATCAAGTTAATAAAAAGATTTAATATAAAATAGTTCAGTAAATGGTATCAAATTATCTAAGAAAGCACATATTAATAAACTAAATTCACTTGCCTTGCCTTTTTGTTAGAAAAAAAAAGGGGGAAATAAGACAAATAGAAGCAAATAATAGTTGTAAGTAGTTGCAAAAAAGTTTCATTGTGTGCGCGAATAGTTAGCTGAACATTCTTATTACTCTCCGTATTTATGAAAAGAAAGAGAGAATTGAAACCGAATTAACGGCAAATCAATCAGAATGAGCAATTAATTTTGCCGAAATGTCTTTCCAATTTAGTCAACAAGTTGTCTTTGCTTTGATCAGTCGCGGAATTTTCCATATTATTTAGCCGTTGTAAAGAGTATTTTTTTGCACATTTTTTTCCCCCAAATTTCTTCATAAAGCGCTTAAATCAATGTTAAGAGAGAAAATTTCCAAAATTTATATGAAATTGTTTAATACTTGATCTGTTATTTGAAAAACCTTTGACTTGAAAAAATGAACAATTTTTTTTGGAATTATTGTATAAATATATGTGTGTTGTTGTTGTTGTTTGAATTAAAATATGAAAATTGAAAAAAACTAACTCAGCGTGAATGCGGAAAAAGAAAAATGCCCATATACGAATACTGATTGAACGAAAAATTCTAATTTGCCGAATGGGGCCTTTCTCACCTTAATCGAATGAAATAAGTGACTTATTGTATATTACAGGGAAACATTTAACGCGGGCTTTTTTCGGGAAATTTTAACAATTATTTGAAATATTGGAAAACGTTTGTTCGCTGCGGATGCTTTCCACTTAAATCCTTAAGAAAATGTTAAATTCTTTAAAAGTTATGTATGGGTGATCAATATTTCTAATTATTTAAAATATGTAAGAAGAAAAAAAGCAGTCACGAGTCCACCTGTTGCGTAAATATGTCCACCTGTGCATTGGCCTGTGCTTTCGAGAAAAAAAAGATTTTCCAAAAATAGTGTTCGTTTTTCTTCGTCTTAGGGTTTCGTTCGCTCCGTAAATACGTGTGCGCGCCTAAGGGGCTGTGTGTGTGTTTGCCACAAAAAAAAGTTTATATGCACGAAAAGTCAAGTTTTCTGCTCTCTTATAGATATATATATATATACATAAGCAAGATATGAAAGATAACATTTAAGAGCCGGTGTTCGCGTCGCGTAATATCATCAATTACATGAAATATTGGAAATCTTAGATCTCTGCGGTTTGTTTAAATGAGAACTTGCGGAAAATCCTTAAGAAAGTCTTAAATTTTTTGAAAATTACGTTAATTTGTTTTCTTTGTCGTTACGTTCGTTCGTTTTCGTGTACGTGTGTGCGTGTGCGGGTGTCATCTATATTTAAGAACAAATAATCAGACTTATATGCGTGAAAAGTGAATTTTTTGTTTTCTCTCATGAAATACCGAACATATCTTATATGCCTATATATGAATATTCGTTTATGAATAGATCTTCAACTGCCGTAGAAATGGGTGAAATAGAAAAAAGAAAGGTAAGAGCATTTTATAATATAACATATCAGAATAATTGCTTTAAATCTTTCCTTATTTGGCAATGTATGTAAGTAAAATATATAAGCAAAATATAATTTTAATTAGGAATAGGAGAGAATTGTAAAAGCCAGTACTCTGTCTAATTGCTATGAAGCATTCTTTCACAAAGTAGAAAAGTGCTTACATCGCAGCAAGGCTCTGCCAGGGAAAGAATGAATTTTATCTGTATTGTTGTCGATATTGCGGAAACAAAAAAAAAACAACAAATGTACTCTGATAAATGGTAGCTTTCACTTCGTTATTTATCGTCTCGTTAGATTTGCGCTTAGGTTTGCTCAAGTTTTCGTTCACTCAAAATTCTGCACAGAGCGATTAGTCTTGTTTTGAATATAAAATGTTCGATATAATCATTATTAATATATAACTATTATCAAATATGTTCGATGTAATTATTATAATAATAATCGAATTGACATTTTATGCTTTTTTATATATAAACACACAATTGGGTAAATAAACGCAAATTATCTCTACTTTTACTCTCAAGCAGAATGCTTTTAGTCGTTTTCATGCTTACTTTCGTGGTATATATAGGTTCAGGTGTACATAGTTTTCAAAATATGTGATTTTAACGATGGTTGTAGGTATTGCCATAATTTTTATTTTATTTGTTGACATCATTGTCCTACGCTATTAAGCTCTTAAGCCAGAATATATTGCTTTTTTTTTTTTATGAGCTATCCTTTAACTCAAATAGGGTAGATAAAATTAAGAAGGTGGCACTCGAATATCATAGTATAAGTTATAGAAGCTTCTACAAGAGGTGCTCGAAAATCATCGTATGAATTATAGAGGATTACCAAGAGATGAAATATCTTTTAAATTTGATAATTTTTCATTACTATTTTGAAGAATTGTGCAAAATTTTATCCTACTTTACGTAGTATTTCGTCCTATATGCGAAATGGCTACTATATGAATGAACTTTCAATAAAAGCTTTAAAAGAATATTCTCAAAACGACTGGAGATCATGTCCTAACAAAGCTTATGAAAGATATATGAGGAAATGGTATACATTTTTTTTTTATCTTTTCTGAATTGACGGAAAATAGTTATTATCTAATTCTGTAATGGGCAATGTAAAGTTTCTATGCTAGATACGAAGATAAATGTATACTAAAGGAGGATTTATGAAGATTTTAATGCGCCGTCGCGAACCGAATAACGAAACTAGTATATTAGAGAAGCCCCATACTTTTTTAAACCTACACCATTTGTGGTACAGTGTATATTATACCGATCGAATCATTTTCTGAGTTGGTCTAAGCATGTCTGTGCGTCTGCCTGTCTGATGTCTGTCCATGTAAATTTGTGTTCAAGCTACAAGTCGCAATTTTTGAGATATTTTGATGAAGTTTGCGTATATATAATTAACGTAACCTTGTCTTGAGATGGCAGGTTTAATAAAATTAATAACATACATAAATAAATTGATATACAAACCCGACTTAGTCATTGTGGCACTAGGTGTTGAATTCATTTCCCAAGCTTCTACCTCTGCTCGTAATATTGCAATTTCATTATTATTTTTGAATTGTGATAATAAACTGTCGCCATCGAAGCTTCGCAGCAAGTATTTGTACGTTTCTTTGATATCATCAAGTAATTGGTTGAAAAATTGCTGAAAATTATTTTTCTCATTTTCCTCAAACGAGGGTTTGAAGCAAATTTTTATATCGCTTAGTTGCAATTCGACCTCAAAAAGAGGTGTTTGCGCAAATGTACGCTGATCACATAAACTCGCGTTGTATTCCATTGCCCATTGATTTCTGCTGTGCTCGGAAATTTGTCGATTCTTTTGTATTTTTCCGATCACAGATGGTATACGCTCAGTAGGATTTGTTGTATTAATGGTCATTTCATTGTAAAGATATTCTAAACTGAAGGAAGTCGTAAATGTTACATAAATTCATTGAGAGAAATTTAAAGCATTTAGCACATAAATGAATGTTAATTGAATGAATAGTTAAGCCGTGAGTTTTCTGATGATATTTATTTAGCGAGAAATGTTAAAATTTTTTTAATAAAACAGGAAATCGAAAAAGACGATTATGGCAAAGATACTAGACAAGTATGAGACAGAAATGGTGTATGAATCGTGTAACTAGTCTAGCTAAAGTTGGTAACTAAGTTTCAAATACGAGTAATGAAAATTTCTTAAAGATTTCACACTTTTTTTTTTTTTAAAGGACTTTTAAGAAACACAGTAAGGCTGTACCTAATTAAAGCCTTTGGCGAAGTCTAAGAAGTTTTCTAATAATACTTTTGTTCATCCCGCTAGTAATAATATTGCTTTTTGGTGAACAACCTGGAAGCACAGGTGGCAATCAGGCAGCTGTACGCAAATACTCCAAGGAAACACTACACCCAAACAAAGGAAAAAAATCTTAGTGAGACGTAGCTCACCGCTAAATGCCCTACACCACTTCGTTTAGTACAGTTAATCATTTTTAAAATAAGACTTTATATGGGGAGTGGTCGAAAACATATAACGAATCGAACCATTTTCAATAGGGTTCCTCCTTGGTCCAAGACATTGCTCAGTATATCAAATTTCATCGAAATATCTCAAAAATGACGACCTGTAGGTTGAACACAAGCAAACGAGACAACCAGACGGACAGGCAAGCTCGATCGTTCAAGTCCCTCTGGATTTTCCATACGTTCGCACAAACATAATATACCCCAATATCACAAGTGGTGTAGGATATGAAAATAGAACCTACCGAACCCAGGGGATGTTAATTTCATATCATTTATGTGCAACGTTAGTGAAAAGCTGTATTAGTTCCTTTCGGCCGCTACCTACCTGCCCGCAGGCTTAACAAAAAGTTTTAAATTGGTAAAGCTTTGTTTCGGGATACAGCTCATCAGGGACAGGGACCCAAATAATTCCGAAATAGCTTCTGTGAAAGTCAAGGATGAAAATCATGTATATGTGTACCAATTATTACATACATTTATTAAATGATTTAATGATAAATTAATTTATGAAAAAGAAAATGAAATAATTATTTTGCTGTCACCATGAAAATGCTTTGCTTCTAACCTGATCTTCATGCCTTCGTACACTTCGTTGCATATTGTTTCGTAAACATCAATCAAATGTTTATTACACTTTTGTTTTTGTTCATCAGGGAGGGACAATAGAAACTAAAATTATATACACATATGTATATTCAAAAGCTCATAACAACCATTTGCTTCTTGTTAAGCACTCCTTTTCTTACCTCTTGAACATTACAATCGCTTTCCAATTGCCCTCGGGTTTTAGAGCATAATAAGTAAAGGTTTTCTTTTAATAATTTACTGATTAAAAGTCTCGATTCTTCACATTGCGTTAAACGGGCTTTATAACGCTCCTGTAAACTTCTTATGGTTAACAGCTTCTTGGTGTTAATGAAAGTTCGTTGATGTAAAGGATCACGGCTCCACCGTCAAATGCTTGCAGCAATCGATTCTAAATTATCATGACAAGTTTTTAAACGAGTATACAATTCTTGGCATTCACAATAGATTTTGTCGATTAAATCGTTATCTGTAATAATAAGAAATATATGTAAATATAATTTCGGTTTTTTGAAAATATAAAGCTAAGCAATCAAGTAGTGTTGGTGCTTTTCAGGAAAATTTAAAACTCGCACTTATATAGTTTTAAATGATCGAACTATTGTAATGCTACGATTATCTGGACGGGAGTCAGAATGGGTAGGAGTAGCCTAACACGCTTTGAAATTGAAATTCATTTAATGCTAAACGGATATTGTGTGTATGATGTTATGTGGAAGGGGTGTGTTACGTTCATAAGAAGCGTTTTGTAAGTCTTTTTGACTTTTAAACTCTTGATGCTTCCCCGTATAGACCACATTTTGACGTGCAGGACTACCATCTGTTTCGCTCTATGAAGAAGATTCTTATTGTAGCCCAAAGTGATCTGTAAAAATTTTTACGTTTAATTTTTCGCCCAGAAGTCCCAGAAATTCTAGAGTAATGGGAAAAGGCTGTCGATGAATCAGATTTAATGAAGCTCATAAAAAAACGTGTTTGAGTTTTGGAGAAATGCATCCAGCTTTTTCCCTCACCGATCGTTTGCTTTCAAGCGAATCCTAGACACATGCCATTTCAAAACAATACATTGAAAAGACTTCGTTGAATATGGGCGTGTCGATTAGTCGGTCGAGAACATTTGTATAAAGGCCTGTTAGCAAGCGTTCTCATCAGATTTTAATTATAGACTGTTATCTGTAGCCCTTTTTCTACTTCGAGCATGGAGAATCAAGTCACTGGCATATTATGTGGCTCTCATGTGCTATTAAATTTGTTCTTGTTTATGGCGAAGTCGACTAGGTCGACCACGCCCACTGGTTTCCTATGCTAAACAGGATAATTATTCCTTATATTTTATTTGGTGTCACAAAAAGGATAATCTCTATAGTATGCCATCATTTTTCTTTTGCGTGTGCACAATACTTCAGGTATTAACATAACTGGATTGTTTGTTCGTAGCTTGTATTTAAATTAAACATAATTAATAACTGACACTCTTAGTAGAAGGCTTAAAGCGCGATAATTAAATATTCCGTCCATTGAAACGATATGTTTGTCATATTCTCGAGTGTGATGAAAAAGCGCTATTTGTAACGTATTGGAGGTTATATTAGGCTTTTTAGTGTTGCTTAGTATATTCTTGTCAACAATGTCAGTGTACCAAATTTCATTAAAATATCGCAAAAACCTGTAACTTGAAAGCAAGAAAACAAGATGGACAGACGGACAGGCAAGCTTAACTCGATTCGGAAAGTGATTCTAAACTTACCGGTATAGCAAAAGGCGAGTCTATCTCAAATTCGTCTGGTCGCTACACATATCTGCACAAACTTAATAAATCCTTGTACCACAGCTGGTACAGGGTATAAAAAGCCTCGCATTGAAGCATAATTGCTTCGTGTTAATAGACATGACGTCTATACTTAATTTTAAATTTATTAAGTTCACCCAAATATCGGCTTTAGTACTTACCATAATTTTGCCATGTCACAGTTTGGCAAGCCTTCGCTACTAAATTGTTAATGGAATCTATTTCGGACGCAATCAGTTTAAATTTTCCATCATTGAATATCGTTTCTTGTATGGCATTGTAATAGTGAATAATTTTCATTAGTTTAATTTTCCTCTGCCATAAGTCATCACGATCCTCATAAAAATCCCACAATACTTGAGGAATATCTTCCAGAAATGTATTCCCTTCAGTCGAACATAATTGTCGAAATGCTAGTAAGTAGTTAATTTCGGCTAGTAAAGTAAATAATTCATAGCTCGGGTGAATATTCAGCATTTTGTTATTCACTCCACCATCGTCGCTAAACGCGAAGCCATCTTCTTGTTTGTTTTCATTCTTTTCATCCATCATGGAAAGCAGTACAAAGACGTTTGACCGAAGGCCAATTTCAAGGTTTTTGTCAATTTTTTGCTTCCAATCAAGCCAGATTTTTACTTGTAATTGTTTAAGTTTTGTTATTAAAATATCTCTTCGACTTGTTAATGTTTCATATCGCGATTTTCCAGAGTCGTCGTCCACCTTTAAACTTGAAAAAGGTGAATGAGAAGGAAGGCAAAGTTTATAAACGCATTTCAGTTTTAAATAAAAACAAGTAAAAACACTCTAGCGGGTCACGGCTCGCCGTTAAATAGCTTACACCATCCTACGGTTACTCATATAGCTAGTTTTTAAAATGAAGTGTTCTATGGAAAGTGGTCCAATGTGGACGATTTGTAACAGTGATGATCTTTGGGTCAAAACTCGTCAATGTACTAAACTATATCAAAATATCTAAAAACTGCATCGTTTGGGTTAAACACAAGAAAATAAGACTGGCAGACAAACGGACACACGGACAGACAAGCTTAATCTGGTTGAAAAAGCGAGTCTGAATTCGACCGGTATTATGAAAGCTAAGCCCATGTCAAATTTTTCGCACAAATAGCCTTGTCCTCGAAGTGGTGTAGGGAAATTTGCATTAAATTAAAAGAACGACGATGTTGGTCTTGGCGCGAATCTTTGCCAGCAAGAGTTTCTTTTTATAAATTTTTCAGACCTTTAACCAGACAAATTGTTTATGGAAGATCGCTGAGATGGCAGACTTTGTCAAAAATCTGATGGACTGGTAAGCAGGCGGACCATTTCTCTTGGATGACATAATCAATTTCATGTCTAATATTAAGCGGTCAATAAAGGCAGATCGCTTCTGGGTGTCGTAAAGGAATTGTGAAAGGAATTCTATGTGCTTACATTCTACTCTTGTAGGACCAATCCTGCAATCTGGACATCAAGCTACAGATATCACTGTGACCTAATAAAATTCATGTAAAAGCTTTTTACCTTATACCCTACGTGGCTTGGGGCGGGATTTTCTTTTAGAACTTTCGCATTGTGAAAGTAGTTTAATGTTCACCGATCTTTTTACGTAGGGTGTAGTTTTTAATCTAAAACTGACTAAAGATATATGAAAAGTATCTCCCCCGTTCCTACTGCAGAGAACGTCATTTAATGTACTTTGAGGCATGATGAGCCGATTCACTTATCACAGTGCCGCACTAACCCATCAGCTTCGGAACGTTTTCCCTTCGCGTCTTGTCTTCTTCGATCCGTCACTGCATTCTATTAACTCTAATCCTCTCACATTACTTTCACCTGCGTCACGTATGGCTATCCTGGGAATAATTAAAATTTATTTTTGTTTTCGTTTTTGTTTATTGTTTAAATTCATTTATATATCCCAACAAGCTAAGTACATTTACATAAAATATCATACACAGGCAGGCGGTAGAGTTATTAAAAATATAATATAAAATAATAGAAAAACATGCGTTAAAAAGCGAATCAAAGTTAGAACGTACGGTGAGAGAGAGATAGAGTTAAAGCTTGTTGTCCCACGGGCAAGCCATTAATAGACAGCTGATTACTTTAATTTTTTATAGATATAACGATATTTTCATTCGCGTCCTAATATCGATTTAATTGGCTTACTTTATCAGTCAAGTACTCCCTTACTATAATTAATACACGTTATTATTATTGTCAATTCGTTAATATTCACTTCTGTTTGGTTGTAGTAATTATTTCGAAATTTAAGCACTTAAAAATCAAAATATCATTCGTTATCTCTATTTAGAATGCTATTACAATAACTACTCTTGAAAATCTATTCTATTCAACCATTATTTCTATTATTTATATTTCTATTTACATATAAGGATGAGTTAGTTTAAGACGATGCATGAGAATCGGTTGGGTATTGAATAATAAATCAATAAATAAGTTGATAAGAAGTTAATGTGTGCTATACTTACACACACACACACATATACAATCGTTTAAATAAACATACATTATCTTTAGTTTGAAATAATACTCACAGTAGACTTATCAATTCATTTATCTCATACGCATGCAATGCATCGCATCGTTTTATATAATTTTCTAACCACATTAAAGCGCCAGCTACTGGAGGCAAATTGCCTAATAATGATATGGCATCGATTCCTTTTAGCTCGAATCCAAGTAATACGGGATTTATACTGTTTTCAATGCTTTTCAATTCATCTGCATAGATATTAAAAATATGCGGTAATATGACCTTGAATTCACTGCTGATGATATCACCATGCAAAATATTACCAAACATTATTGTAAGCTAGAAATCGGGGGGGAAAAAAAAACTTCAAATGAAGCGTTATAGTGATTGAGTAAGTGAGTGAGAGAGTGAGTGCTGTGCTATGCATTACCTTCGATATCTGCTCCCAATTCTGATAGCCATTGAAGGCTTGAATTAGAACATTAACTAAAACTTTTTTTAATATACGGATGCGTTGAAAGAATATGTTTTTTTCCCGACGAAATAACTGTCAAGATTTATTACTAAAATATTGTTGACCCATTTGTGGAACCGATTGTCCAAAATCCAGTCGTGAAATGGTTAATTCTTCGAAAACTATCTTGAATTCGGAATGAATCTAACGGGAAAGAAATGCAGATCAAGATATCATTTCGACAAACCAATAAAAATCTCCATTAGTTGGGCGTACTTTTTTAAGCATTCGAGTCAAAGTCTTGCCACGACTTCCACCAATTTCCAACTTTTCCAAACATAAAAACAAATTCGCGACATCAAATATTTCCCGAAGTTGCATTAATTGATCCAAAAATTCATCCATTGTAGGACCGAAAACTTCAACATCGGAAAAATGCCATAACTGCCGTGACGGAAACGAATTATTATTGTCCTTAGTGACTTCGAGGGCTAGCGAAGACAAAGCCGGTAAAATAGTTTGATTGTTACTATATTTGGCCTTGTATTGCGACATAGTTAATCTACGTAACAAATGAAATCGTTTTCTTAACCCGTTTTTATATAGTTCCAATACACTTTACGACTTGTACGACTCACTTGAATAATTCCAAAATTTCCAACGTTTTACTGATTTTCTGCAAACCTTCATCGGCATCTAAATTAAACAAATTCGCCACCTCCAAGTCCTCTTGAGCTCGACAAACTAGGAAATTACAAATGCATCGCAACAACGTAGCCATACGTGTAGTGCTTTTATAATAGCCTGCACCCGACCAGATCAGATGTATAACATGTACCAGTGGCACGATTAAATGATGAGCATTATTAAAGTGGACTGAGCTAAATTGTACTGTCTGCTGCAGTAAAGGCTTTAACCATATCGATATCTCGCGAGATTCCTTCAAGGCGTAAATTAATTGCTCGAATATTTTCCTAAAAGGTGGACAATAAGTTGAGTTTATCGCCTCCAATATCTCGGTTACGGCCTTATGTGTCGAAGTTGTTAATTGATTGTAAATATTTTGCAAATTCTCTTGACGATTTATCCAAAAGTTTACTTCATGTACCGGTAGACAAACATTGATGATATCGTTTTTGACCCGCCTTGCATCCACATTATATTCTGACTTTTCTTTGAGAACACCATCCATCTTGGCCAACCAGTTTATGATCATTTCTTCCATTAGTAAACGTACCTTTGGCTCCGTAATCTCGTCAGTTTTGCTGGTAAAATGAACGAATCAATGAATTAATGAACGAATTAATTAAATTTTTTAAAAAATACAATATTGGGCTGTTGGGAAAGTCATATCGCTTATTTTTTTTTTTAATTGAGATCAGAATGGAAGACGACGAAATTTAAGCTCTCAGCGACCTAACGAGTTCGAGTCATTCGACCGTTTGTAACAGTTGAAGCCTTTGTTTTGCTTTCCTCGACTTTCCAGATCGCTTCTTTTCTTCTAGGAACCTAATTTTCACGCTGGCCATCTGTCAATACATCCTCTTCGTATAGATTTATTTTCCATAGATTAATTTTTTTCTTGCTTGATCAGTATTTTTCAATTGCAAAAAAGTAAAATAGGCCGAGAACCGATTACCGGCTTTACGCGTCGAAGAAAAAATGCGTGAAGGAATTTTCCGAACAACCCATTTTTGCCTGAATTTTAATTGGCACTTGTGGACTTATTCTCTCTCTCTTAAACTCCTTCAAAGCGTTCCGCGCTTTGCGCTTGGATCTTAGATAAAAAATTTAATCGAACTGTTGAATAAAGTCTAGGGAATCTCCTTCGAGTCGAAATGTTTTTAAGAAGATCTTAATAAGCCTGAATGGAGGATAGAAGGAATGGCGAATGATGAAAATAGTTTTTATTTGACTTATCATACGTTAGCTGATTAGAACAGAGTTTTTAAATTTTATAATTTTCTATATATATAGAACTATAATTAAACACGCAAAGGTCTACTGAAGATATATGAAGAAAAGTCGCCATCAAATGTTATCAATAAATTACGATTGGTGTAGACACACCACGATTGTGTGGTCGTAGGTACAGTGAGTATTTGCTCGGTAAATGTATATCACACTTACATCTCCTAGGTTGCAATGATCTTTACTAACTCTTCCTTCCCCACTTGTTTTTGATGGCGAAGAGGTTACACGTATGGGGGTCAGGCCTTGAACAGAAAACATCTGCACAACTTAAAGAATACCATATGGTAACGGAACACCAAAAACGCTTTTGAATTTGGATTAAGAAAACTGAAAATGTTATCAGAGTGAGTTGACTTGCACAACAGCTTTTTCAAGCTTTGTCAAGGTATAAATTAAATGTTTATACAGTATTTTATGTGATGGCGAGAGTTGAGGAAGAAGTCTTGGAACTAAAAGACTATTTTCATTAGCAATCCTGTCATAAGTAGCAAAACAGATTTTCTGCCCCTTGTGTTCATCGTTCAATTTACATGGCGATCGCTTTTATCCTTTTAAAGTTAAGGTATGGTAAGGATCAACCATTGATGGGATAGATCTTGATTCGCATTTTAAGGCAGACTTAATATTGGTAAACTAATTAGATAAGAAATTCGATTTACGATTTAAAAACTGAATAATTTTTTATTTTTATGCCCATCACTGTAAGATATATATGTAACACCCAAAAGAAAGCTTCAGAGACCTAAATAAAGGATGCATATTCTTAAGCAGCGTGAAATTCGCAAATTGCTTTTTCCATGTCCGTCCGTCTGTGTGTCTATGTGCGGTACTCTTCTGGTCGCCAAAATAAAGATATCGACCTCAAATTTGGTAGAAACATTGGAAGTTTTTGCACGTAGGTTGGTAATGAGAATGGGCCAAATTGGTCAAACCAAAAGCGCGCAATGGGGCGTAAACTGAACGCAACTCAGTTTTTTTGTAATAAAAATGTTTGGAGTTTTGCTCGTTATTCGGAAATTATTAAAGTTAGAAGGCTGAATTTTTCCACATTTACTTTAGGAGACACGTTACTCTCTGGGTCCAAAAATGGAAGCAATCAGCCATGCCCGCACAAAGTTGCGAGTAACTAAATTTAAGTTTTTTCAGTTTTTTGAGGTTTTCTGCTTATTTATCATAAATCAACCAAGACAAAGTGTTTAAAACTGTTTTGTTCACCCTCAAATGGAGATATATTTGCTGTCTAAAAATGGGTTAATATGGTAGATACCGCGATTACTGTCTTCTTAATAATCCTGGCGATGTGGGTATGGAAAGTACAAGGCGAAAAACATAGCGGTGGGTATGCGAGATTCGGCACCCGCCGAATACAACCTTCTTACTTGTTTTTATTTATCAAGACCTTTCATTAGTTATTGCTGCGTTTTTTTATCAGAGGCTTGTACGTGTTAATATTATTATCATTGCTTTTGCACACATACAGTGGGCATTAGTTAATTCAAATAAGAGAGGGTATGAATCTCCCCTAGAAAGTTGCCAAGCATCACGTTTGCAATATTTCGCATGAATAAACATATATAAATGTCTGCAATGAAAAGCTTGCAAGAAGGAATTATAAGTCTTTAAAGAAGTACTTTTCCGCCTTACTACGATTAATTACACGATTTGAGTCGAGGGAAGGCACGAAATCAGAATAGAAGGCAAGGAGATTTGAGATAGCGCCAGCGTAAATGGCTTGAACGACTTAAACAGGGATTGGCATAACGGTTATATCCCACCCTAACCAACCTACTTTGCAGAAACTTATGTGCATATGAAAGCTCCACAAAAATCGTGTTACGTATGTGAAAATCCTTGATTTCTTTTTGGGGGAATTTGTCCTACCAGATATCGATTCTTTCTGGCTCATTTTGCTTTTCAATCATAGGCGTATCGTCCAATTCCTTTTTGACTTTAGCACTAAAATTTATGCCTATTTATCAGCTGTTTGGCACAAGCTATTTGTGGTCCAAAGATTTGCTTGCTATAAAACTTATTCATAACCTATTATATAGTTAGGAGCATGTCTAATTTACAAATACACAAGTATGCAAAAAAAAAAAAATTATATAATTTACACTTTAATAATATTTCTTTGTACCCTACACCACTTGTGATACAGAGTATGTTCAGTCAGTGCGGACGTACGTAACATGAGGAAGGCCTTAAGATAAGCCCACCTTTAATTACACCGATCCATTCAAAATCGTAATCCGAATTGGTCTAAGGCGGTCCGTCCGTCTGATGCTTGTTTACGTCGCAATTCTTGAGATATTTGGATGAAATTGGATGCAGCGACATATTTTGAGCCAAGGACGAGCGCTATTGAAAACGGTTCGGATCACTCCACTCTTTTCGACCATTTCCCATATAACGCTCTATTCTGAAAGGTGGTTATGTGGAAAGAAATTGCAATTTTCAAAATTTTTCTGGATTGTAAACTGCTATCTAAACTTCGGACCGATTGGGGCATACGACAAGAAAGATATAATTTTCAATGCTTCATGATGAAAATGATACCGTAATAGCAATCTAACATAAGAAAATTAATTCTATCAAATTTGGACCCTCTCGGCCTATTTTTTGCATCCTATCCCATGTTAGGGTTACATGAAAATTGATCCTTTAATATGTTGTGATGAAAATTAACCCCTTATAGCAATTTGTCATAGAAATTGATGTAAACAATACCTCAAATTTTGAACCTCTTGGGCACAACCATTCTAACGCAAAGCAAGACTTCAGTTGCAAAGAGGTCTAATTTTTAATATACAGCCCCATAATAGTATGTTCCGGTGTAAAACGGTATAATTTTTGGGTTATATGGCAAAATTGGGAATTGTGTTAGACAATGTGATGTAGGGTATTTGATAGTCGGCCCAGTCCGACTATAATGTTTTCACTTATTACTAACCCTTGTTTAACTTGTGTTAACATGTTTCCGATAATTGCCGAGGGTAACAATAATGATAAAATGGTTTTGTTGTTCATTTTGCCTTTAACCTGCAAATATAATAATGATGCATAGGTAAGGTATCAGTTTTCTTTATAAAAAAAAATTATTATATGTTTAACGTAAACCAAAAAATATTTTCTTTTTTCATATAAAAGTTGCTTTGAAGAGGATTCGAAAATGATATATAATACTATTGTGACCGATTTCTTTATACTTGCAGCTTTTATCTCAAAAAAAGTAAAAAGAAAAGAAAAACTCGAAAAAATGAAATTTTTCTATGCTATAATATTGAGTGGGCGTGCCCAATTTTTTTCCAAGAATTGCTTTCAAAAATGAAGATGTTCTCAGTTTACATTTCACTGTAGGCGCGGCTTTGAACTGATTTGAAAGATTTTCGTAATCAACCTACGTGATTTTGTTGAATTCGTTTTTCAATTCAAGATCTCAATTTTTGCCACTAAGAGAAGGTGTATAAATCCATAAACCTAGATGAGGTCACAATAGGGTACATTATAGAAATATCGGAAGCTTCCTTCTGATCTTTGCAAGAACAAATTTTTCTATAACTCTTGTTAGTTAGGGGAAAACAATTAATCGAAAATGGTCAGGAATAAAATATGAGTGGATGAGATTATGAAGAGCAGTGCAGTGCAAGGCGTTTAGACCTAAATAGATTTTATTAGCAAAGCTTTTCAGCAAGAATACACGCAGTTTAGAGGTTTCTGATGCATATTTTTAATCTTAAATCAAGTAATCCCAATGAAGGAGATTTTCAGAGTAGCTACGGCATTCATAGCGAGGGAAGTGAGCTCGATACTTTAATTCATTTTTGTTAACTGCAATCTTGTTTAGCTTTTTTTTGGAACTAAACTTTGCGAGAGTAAAAAAAAAAAATTTATAAACAAGTTAGGGATCGAATCCGCCATTTTAATGGACTGAAAGATAGACTGACATTTATTTGGGCAAATTACTTGGATGTACACAGCTTACGAAGCCTTCAATTTGTTTTTGTATGCGTTAAAACATTTAAAAAAATTAGATCAACGATTTCTAGAAGGCGCTGAGCATCTTGCGGATCATTAGAGAGGAGAGGGGGCGATTAACTGTCATCATAATCTCAATTGGAAATAAAAAATACGACAAAAATAAATTGTTGATAATAGTGAGAGACCTATTGATCTACGGACGGATGGATGATAGGTGATCGAAATATAAATGACTTTGATAATGAAAAGCATTAGCTTAGCTTGCGAAATGGACCGATATGCTTAATACTTTTTTGAACTACTTGCTATAAATAACATTTAGCTTCATTTGTATTTACCTCAATTAAATTGGTATGAATATCTTTGATACGTTCATCCATGTCCTTATTTTGCATGTCGGAATGGAATTTTCGATTTTGTGCGCATTGCAACAAAGGTTTTATGACTTCTTCGAATATTACGGATAACGTGTCCATTTTACTGTGTATCGGGAAATCACCAAAAATTACATGCTTTCGAAAATTCTCATTTATCAAAGGTATGTTCAGTTGCTTGCGTAGAAAATAAATGCATTTTCCACGTGGCACACCATCAAGTGTCGAAAAGCTGCTGGACGTTGCTGGTATTGGTAATAAGCAAGCGGTTGCATTCATTGCGGCAGTAACGGCCAATAACGACGTTGATAACTCTGTCGATGTATTTGGCGCAATCAATGCCGCCTTTTGGGTATTATTGGGTACAACATATTGCTGCGATATTTCGTTTATTGAATTTGTGGGTATTAAAGTGCCATTCAAATTGAGAGTCACAACGAGTACACGATGTTGTCCGTTTCGTAGCCAATTTAATAGAATTAACTGCGATATAAGCAAACAAGACAAATATACAAACACACTCGATCACTTCTTGGCCTATCAAAATGTATAAAGTATAAATTTGATCCTGATAGCTGCAGGGATCGAAATTAACGAACTTGCATATTGTCTTTTTGAACTATGACACGTACATTTTTCTCATCGTCTTAAATGATCTCTTAAGTGTCTTGCGTTTTCCTTTTAAACTTTATGCAACCCAACAACAGATGATTCAGAATAGGTTCAATAAGAATGCGAAGAAACCTTAATAAAGTTTTTTGATTACATTGTCTTTGAAGTGAAAGAAAGTGAAATAAGGTTTCAAAAAAAAAAAAATTGAAGTTTGAATTTTTGCCAGGGTTGTATGCAAAGCGAGTCGTAGTTGGAGGACTAGTCAATGCCATTATCTGTAGAAAATTTTAATACGAGCGGTGCATTCGTTTCTGAGAAAATGTATCTACTGCAAGGATAACAATGAAGGATTTTTTAAGAGAATTTACTTAAACTCAAAATTGTCATTAGTGATAACTTAAATAAGGATTTTTTTTTAAGACCAGCATTCCTCCCATCACCATTCTGTAGCTTCGTGATAACAGTCGGCAAACAGAATTTTTTAATGAATTTTCTTCCAAAAACCAAAAATTCCTTAAAATCATCGCCATTTTCTTAAAGTGATGCTTCAAATTCGTCGCGCTTCACTGTAGGATGCGATTAACTTAAGAATTGAGATATCTTAGAGGTACTGCCAAGCAGACCTATCGCATAACACTGATGTTTTAGGAAGTTGCTGCGTCTTTTTGCAAATATCTGAGTACGTATACAGACATGTGTGGAAATTTTAATTCAATTTAATGTTCGAATCCCTTGGAAATAGATTCGCATCCATGTGTGGCGGTTCCATGCTAGCCTTACTCATTCCACGACATCAACAACCAGTGTAATTACTTTTTAGCAACATTTTTCTTCAAATTTTTTCAAATAAAATTTTTTTTTTTTTTTTTGTAATGGACTCGCTTCCTCTTTAAGTGTATGTACCTGTATATCGAACGACGTCAATAACTTTAGAATATTTGATATACGCTTGCAACATACAATAACATGCATGTGCATTTGTATTTGTATATGTGTGCACTAGTAACATCATCTATTGAAAAATTCTTCATTATTAACCGGAAGAGTAAATATAATATATGCATACATGCATGTATGCACGCATGCATGCTTGTCATGTAGCAATTCATTATTCACCCTTATACTATACGGTGTTCGTTGGTATATGTCCTCTTGTAAACTAAACGTTGATGGCTATCAAAATAACATCAAAATAACTATTTCTATATGTATATGTATGTATATGTATATGTGTATGTGTATTCATTGATTTATATTTGTAAATTATTTCTAATCTGTTATTAAAGATGAAGTTTTGCAAAACTCACCCGAAATCTGGGATTAGCCATCATTTGCTCCCATTTATCGGCTTTAAGGCGTAACGTAGTTAACGTATAATTACATATATGTTCCAAAACTTTGTCATCCTTATTATATGCAGTAATTGTTTTATTGCCATTTGTTGAATTAATAGAAGTAATATCAGGTGATTTACTCATTGTATGTCCAAAGCAGGCGCGAATGAATTTTTGCTGTTTAATTTAAGCGTATTTGTTTAACTTGTATGCCCTGCAGCGATTGTACTGTTATATTGAACTGTTGAAAACTCATATATATTTAATACTTACGTACTCAGTTACTTACTGTGCCCCATAAGCATAATGGTAGTTAGTTTTTTACTACATTTCATTAAAATTATATAAAATATCGATCAAACTTTAAAACTTTAGAAATTAGGTGAATTAGACGTTTATAGATTGAATGTGGTAAGCATAACTGTATATGTGGGGTTAAGGTATTGAAATACATTTAAGAAATATCTGTAAATGAGAGAAAAGCTTTACATACATGTTGTTGTGTTGGTTGGTTGAGAT
Source organism: Glossina austeni (assembly GCA_000688735.1). Lineage (NCBI taxonomy): Eukaryota > Metazoa > Arthropoda > Insecta > Diptera > Glossinidae > Glossina > Glossina austeni. The sequence continues at coordinate 676,789 of KK502458.1, forward strand.
TGGCTGAGATTGTTTGGTTCGTTATTTTTACATAACCAAAATCATTAGAAGGATGGATTGCAATAATTATCAGGGAAATTGTTATGGAAAATTTTCTGTGTTTACTTACGTACATTGCGTCGACGAGCGTTAGGAAAACTTCGTTTTACAAATAATAACACTCATTTAACTGAGAATCATAGTTCAGTTTTCATTTAATTTAAGAAAGATTTTTTTATCATAAATATTTAAAATATATTCTCGAAAATCATTTGAGATATTTTGTTGTTGTTGTTTTTCAGTGCATAAATCATAGCTAATCTAATTTACACATCAATGCCAGGAAAGATAAATAAATTTATGTCATAATAAGATTGAGTTTTAAAGATATCGCGATAGGCCTGTTCTGAGCAACCTAGTAGGTACACCATAGATCACAGGGCATTTCCCTTTGTAAGACTTGCGGGCCTGAACATGTCTGTTTTATAAAAAAACTTATGGCGAAGCATTTTCTATACTCGTCTCTCAACTTTCCAAACCTGGTAGCTGTACACGATCGAAGGAAACTACAATCTTATCATAGTCAAACCCACCCTTCCGGGTGGACGCACCCCCTAAATGCTGCGATATGAGCCAGGCAGGCTGGTGCCGGATAGCAGACCGTCATGTTTCATCTCGGGAACATATGCCACACATTATAGGCAAGTTTTTGCAAGATCGATATCAAAGTTGGCATCATCCTCGATGATATCGTATCGTGTTGTTCTAGCTGTGCCTTGTATAGCCTTATGGCTTATCAAAAAGAACTGTTTTTCATTTGGATGGACATTGTATCGATCCACTGCTGCTGCCTGTTCCACGTTATTAACATCTCTTCTCTCTCCTTTCCTTGACGTAGAGGAAAGAATCGAGTGTGATGTCGCTTCACGACAACCATGCACTCCTATGGAATAATGAAATTTTGAAGACAGAAGAATAGACACTGTTTTCTTTTATGACTAGTGACTGACTGATCACATCAATTCAAAATCAAATCCCATTTTTAAAATATGCTGCAAAGCGGGTATTAGTCACTAAAATTACACGCTAATCTAGGTATGGATGCAAACTGTTAATGAAGTTTAGGCAAACGTAACTATTCGGAACGATCTGCAATTACTAACTACGAAAAAGGTAAAACTAATGAAAAGGGATGTACACTTGGCTTGGTCAAGGCGTTGTCTCTTTCATTGTACTCAGTTGAGATTTCATTCCTATAAAAGAGGTTCCCAAACTTTGTGCTACACCGCTGAAAACACAAGCGTGTGTTAAGCTTGAGCTAGACGCTCCTTTTATTATTATACGAGCGTGTCTGTCCATCTGTGCGTCTGCTTTTCTTGTCTCCGATCTGCAGGCTGCAATTTTTTAGATACTTTCCGAGATATTTCTACTCAAAAGAGTGCAAAAATTCATATTTAATCACTTTTAACTTTCTGTGTGCATGGCCGATTGGTTCCGTTTTTGGCCCGAGATAGTAAAATGTCTAAATTGAGCCTTCTAACTTTAATAACTTCCGAGTAACGAGCAAAAATTCAAAAAATTTTATTAGAAAAAACGGAGTTACATTCAATTTATGCTTCACTGTCGACTTATGCTCTGACCAATTTGGCTCATTTTCAATACCAACCTGCGTGAAAAACCCCATTCTATGTCGATAGCTTTATTTTTTTCAACAACAAACACCGCACAGACGGACGGACATGGCTTAATCAATTCAGAATTTTACGCTAATCAAGAATATGTATGAAGTTTACCTTTTAGGAAAGTCGACAGTGTGAGGTATTTCACGCCAGTGAAATTTTGAATTATTAAAGTGAAGGTCATCTAAGCTAGAAGTGATTCCAATATTTTGTAGAATGTTTCTTAGATCTAACAGTTTCGTATGCTGTGATTACCGCTTGCGAAACTTTTCGAGAATTTTTTGAGGACGAATATAAAGGCATTAAGTTTTATAAAAATGAAGGTTTATATAATATATTTATCGCAAATGAATGTCTAAAAAAAATTGTACTATAAAAAAGAAAAAAAACGATATATAAAAAAATAAATGACATATATATATATATATATATATATATATAAAAATAAATAAATATATATTTTGTTTTTCTGGTTAGATTTGTAATAGTAAGCATACGCCGGCTAAGGTCCACTTTCCTGGTTTCTCTTTCGTTTTTAAATTAAACGTCCAAACATAAGTGGGGCCACGTTGTCTTTATACAAATAAAAATAAAGTAATATAAAAACTAACGATGCTGTTAACACTAGAACTACCGAGTTTGGCAATTGAAACTTTTAAGCTTAAAAAGAAAATGGTAAGGCATTCAAAAATTTTTTTTTGATTTTTGTGTGCATGACATTCAAATACATAGGATAGAAGTTTTTTGAAAAGATAATAAACTTTCGGTTCCAAATTCATTTCCAATTCATTCTAATAGACACTACCATAGTCTGTCTCTCTCAATAGAAACAAATTGGAAATGAATTAAAATTAAAATCTTGGCATTATTTGGGGATATATAGGGATATACAGGGAGCAGGTTTTCGCGCTCGAAAGTTATAGTAGGAAAATATGAAAATATTGCCGATACTCTTTCAAAGTGTTCTCGGTTTCTTTTATATTGTGATTGTATCCCTATTGTCTACTCCCAGAAATTTCGGCTTCGGCTTCCTATCTCCACAAAAATAATGGGTCCAATTAAAGCATTTCTGTAGGTTTGCGCGGAAAAAGTTGACAGTTCTAGTGTTAAATGCAAAAATATTTTTATAGTGTTTGTACCGGATTTTGTAAACCGGGCATTCATAAACATTTTTCGTATCTTGCTTGTCTTTTTGGACAGCCTTAACATATATGACGGGCATGGCTGGAAATAGCTCTTTAAGAAATGCATCAGCGATTGTGTTCATATTCGTGTCCCAACGCGCACCTTCCATATACAAACCATTTATATAAGCTCCTTCACGTGGGGCCGATCTGAAAATACAAGCGGAAACACAGAGTTGAATAACTTGCTACCTGTTGTATAAATAAACGAGCATAAAAATGGAGTCGAGTAGTTTACAAATGGATGCATCAGGTAGTGAAAGGGTGTCTTTTTATTCTTTAATCGAATGGCATCCATTAGCGAATGTGGGTGAATAAGACCAGATATAAATTATTTTTCCTACGAACATAGACATGGATAGGCCACAACAACGGGCAACGACTAGTATATGGCCACACTGGTAGACTATTTTAAAGCTCAAGTGGCAAAATTGGGTGAATCCGAGATGTAAAAAAGACTCGGCCCATGTCGAGGACAAATTCACTGGGAACCAGTCTTAATGAAAGGCGCAATGTTTTTGTTTCTCTACACTTTCTCTTGTACTTTTTTGATCAGCCACCAAGAGAGCCTTTCCCTATACTGATGTTCGAAACAGATTCAAGTACAGGAAGTTGGTAACAAACTTGAATAAACAAATGTTTGTTTCTATTTTAGGTAGTGCTTAGTGCTTCTCTATCTATCATATTTGGAAGAAGTCTTTTTGTATGCCATACATTTTCCAAAGTTCTTTCTTTAGGGATTTGACTCTTCTTCAAAGTTCACGCCAAAGATCATCCATATTAAGTATACTTGATGAGTGTTCTAAAGCACATATGTCGACTCAAATTTTATTATAAAGTACCTGCATGGGTAAAATTTTAATATAAAAAATTTTTTTTTTTTCGACTTGACGTGCGGAGAACATCAAAGGAAACTGAGAAACGCAAAGAATATGACGCTTATATAGAAAAATTGTGTGTAAAGATTGTGAATACAATAAACGACTTACGAAATTTCTTCTTTCGTTTTCTTGGTAACATCGGTGTTTAGACACATTCGATCCAAAGGCCATTCATTTTTACGTGCTGTCTGTTGCATAATAGCCGTTAAGAAACTCTGCGGATTAAAGAATCCACCCAACCAAACTGATGATGGTAGACGGAAATCAGCAACCCAGCCTTCTAACTCACGCAATCGCAATTGTAAATCGGCAAACCATGATTGTAAGCCTAAAGTGCTAGGATATGCTAATTTAGTCCACGATTCCGGCACTTGATCCATAAAAAGTGATTGCATTAGATTTTCCATTATTGATGATATCGTTAGTTCGCCTTTCAAGCCCAAATCTAATTCGTTAAGCGATCTCTTCAATTCTGCCATCAATATATTCATACGTTCACATTCTTGGAATGCTACCAGAATATAGGGATTACGATCCTCGACACGCGCCATCAATTCATATATGTTAAATGGCGCTGGAATTTTGTCAATAAGATCTTCGAGCATGCCTTTAACTACATCTTCTTGTGATTGGGCTTCGCCGCCACCAGCATCAGAAGCACCGGCGAGACGGGGTTGCAGTTCGAAGACTGTGCGGAAAAGGCGATTGGAAACGGTTGTTAAGAAACCAATTTCTGCATTTAAATGTAATCCGTATAAATTGGGGCTTTCGGGTGGAAGATTTTCATCTATGTAACTATGATAGCCGGCATATTTCAAAATACCAGGCGCCGGGAAACCGCTGCAAAATTCTAATTCACCGTCAATTAGTTCAGGTTGCATAAATTCTTCTAAATATGTGCGACATAGACGGCGATCGCGATCATCTGTTATATGACCGCCGTACATAATCTCCCCAAAGAGGTAACGTAGATCTTCCCAAGGTACACGACTATTTGCCTCTAAATAATTGTAAAGGACATATACTGATATTGTAAGATCGCCCACATTGAACGGATAAACACGATTCCAGCCTTGTGCTCCGAATTTTCTACGCTCGGCTACGACAGCATGAAAATAGCAGAGGGAGAACAGTATAGCTTTAAATTCAGTTTCCTTAGAACACATTTCCAGTGTCTCGTCACTGAAATTATCCAAAGCCTTATGGATATTAGCTTGCATACCGGTCGGAGGTTCATTGGTTATCTTAATCGCCGATTCCAATATACCTTGGGGTAGTATGTGAGCGGCAGGATCGCCAGCTGGTTCTGCACTCAAAAACAGTCTATAGCTTGGATTTACATCCACTAAGGACGCTTCCATTTTTTTCTCCAATGAAGGTAACCAACGTGCCACCAAATGAATATTTTGCAGAATAACCCAATGACCTCGCTTAGATGCGGTATCAATAGCATTTTCAGCAACTATTTCCTGACCCTGCCCCAGTGAGACGCTATGAAAATTTTCATGATCACCGTGAAAGCCCAAGACTTTTCCCAACTTTTCAACATCTTTTAAAGGATCTACACCCGCCGAGAGGACGAAGAATATATGCGTTTCAGCGCTAGATTCCTCAAAGGTCTTTGCGAATTCCATCGAGCGCGCGTCAATATATTTGGATCCCAATTTTTCCTCGATGAATACCTTCATTGAATATGACATCCGATCTGGCCGTATACATCGCATAATACAAAGTCTTTGAATCGCTGATTTGCCCTTCCATTCGCCCGGAAATTTCTCTTTCTCAGGACACTCAGAATCGATAAATTTTTTCCATCGCTTATGCGAACCCTCTATGTCTTTGTCGAGACCTTTAAATGCTGGTAAATTACTTAAAGCTCTAATGCCGCCCCAGGCAACATTTGTAAGGAACGCCAGATTCGAAGTAACGTTAACCATATATGGAAATCGTAGCAAGAAATCAAGTTCTGATGGTTCGACTTCACCAGCGCTTATCAAAACCTGTATCGTTAGCTGAGTCAGAAAAGTTAATTTATCAGCTTCAAAAAGACCGCGCGAAGTATACATGAAACTGCAATAAGTAATTGAATCAATTAGATTTTCAACTCGATCTTTTAGTTTCTCAGCGGGCGTTGCTCGAAGGATGGCATTGGAAAATACCACTGTAAACGCTTTCAGGGAAAACTGATAAATCGGATTTATTTTAAATAAATCATTCAGAATGAAATATATGATGGAAGCGCGTTCTGAGGCAGGACGATAAGCTTCGCGTGCTGTATCTATTTGAACGGCAGTAATTTTCGCTTCGGCCACTTTCACCTCGATTTCATCCGCTGTTTTCTTGGTCTTCTCTAAATTCATTACAAGTGAAACGTCTTCCAAAACATTCTCGCCCGCAGAGGACAAACGTTGAAGTAAGTCATCTTCGAGAAATTTCAAAGTAATTTTAAAATGATTCTGCTGCTGAGTAAGGCGAGTCCTCAACACCTCCAAATCGGGCCGTTCGGCTTTAACAACTTCGGCCAGTAATTGATCTTCCAAACCATCGCGTGTAACAGTGAAATTAATTAGTGTCGTCTGCGCTTGCATCTCCGGCTTATAATGAGGATTGGCCAGTTTTGTATGGAGAATTAAGCGAAATTTTGGATTGAAGTCAATTTCTTTATCACCCATCTTCAAACAAGTGCCCTTCTTAATCAACCTACGACCAAGCAATGGATTTAAGACTGCGTCTACATTTTCGCCGATGTTTTCGAGTAGCAGAACGTTTCCGTTACTAACCGCATGCTCGATTTTTTCCATATAGCCTTTCTGTGTAGTTCGCAACACCACAATATTGGAGCTATATTTTTGTTTTACCCATTTTATACCTTGTCTAGAAGAAACAGCAAAATTAGAACAGATTAGAACAGATGTGTAATTGAATGCTTTTTTTTTTCTCAAATCACAATTGCTCTCTACATATATCGAAATGTAATTTGTAACGAAGGCGGACAATAAAAAATTCGAATTAAGCCGAATACAATTCTTCTACTTCTACCAGACTGGACTTACAATTGAGGATCAATCATTAGAGGATATCGATCAGAGTGTACTAGAATTGCAGCATTTTCAGCCGACATTCGATCACTGGGTAAGCCTTGATTATTCCACTCCGCTATTTGAGCATCATCACAGATCATTTCGAAGGGATCGCTGCCCTCACTGGACGGAATTTTCGGCTTTAACGAGGGAAACGTATAAATGATATTTTGTATATCAATACATAGATATATTATTTAAATTCATACGTCGCTGGCCTTGAAAGCTGGATGCCACATTTTCACTTGCAATTCGGTCCGATAGGGGCGAGTGAAGCAGCCAACATAAGAAATAAAGCATGATATAAGTAAAATATCGCCCGGTAATGTAATTTGGCTGTTCAGCAAACTGCATTATCAAAGAGAGAGATGAAATATAAAATTATTACGCATTTTAGTGGACTATCGAAATAATCGCTTTACTTTTTCACCGATTCAGTCCAACGGATTTTTTCAGATGCCAAGCCGCCGATTAAACGATTTGCTAAATCGATAGTAAAGGCAGTCTTATCTGCTTCATCCTGACATTTTTGTTTCTTCGCCAATGCTTCGTCGTATTCCGATTGTAGGACATTCAATTGTTCTTCCAATTCAGTAAGACGCTTATTTAATGCCGTCAGTTTGTCACGGGCATCCTGTAATTCTTGTTCAGCTTCGACAAGGGCCCTCTCCTTAGGCTCGACAATTAAGTAGACTTCATAGAAACGATTAATATTAATAACCCATGAACATAAACCGGCAGCGGCGGCTGACTTGGCAAGAATTTTTTCGGGATTAAATTCTGGATCGACTATGTACGGCTGCAAAGCTTTTATAATATCTGGATGAATATGCTTTTTGTCATAATTCACTAAATCATTAAGAAACTTGTCAACATTTCCCATAATGCTGCGACAAGATTTCCAACTGCGATCCTTGGGTATCTTTCCTTTCTGCGAGAATAAAACCAATACGGCAGCGCATACGCTTACCACAGCTTCCGGAGGTGAGCCAAAAGATTTCAATTCAGTTAAGTTGTTTTTGTTCAAGGTATTTAAAGCCTCTTGAGCTGCAATAAGTGCCGGCTGAGCTTTGCGGAAATCCTCCTCGCAAAGTTTAGCTTTCGCTCCGACGTCTTCTTCAATTTGCCGCACATTTTTTTCTTCTTTGGTAGCAAATGCTCTTTCTTTCGACACTTTTTCATTTTCAGTACTAACAACCTTGATCAAGTTGTCCGCGTCTTCGTTTTTAATCCTCAACTCTACTTCTTGAACTTTAAGTACATCTTGTAGGGCATCAACTTCTTTCGAGCAACTGGCTAATTTAATGAGACCATTTCCTAAGCGTGTACGTCGATCCTGATTTGCTCTTACTTTCTCTTTTAATAATTTTGTATACAAACTAATTAACTCTAGGAAAGATTTTGGAGTCGTGTAATTGTAACGTTTGTCATTAAGCAAATAAACATTCGATATATCATTGACAGTTTTATGCACATAGGCCATAAATCGGGAAACCGGTTTAGAAAGATCTTTAGGCAGAACATCGATTTCCGATAGAAAACTATATGACACAGATTCCAAAGCGTCACGTGGCCACTCGTGAAACCAATCAATTGTCGTACAATTTACCAACGAGGGGAAATTACGCGCACGCACACGTAAAGTGGTTCCAACCGGCGAAAAGCATAGGACAACTTTTAACATACCGCGCACTTTCTCGATAAAATGTTTCCAACAGTTTTCGCGATTGTCGACAATACCCAACTGTTTAACTTCATTACGGACGGCATTAATAATATTTTCGATCTCATCATCCGGGAATAGCTCGTGAATTTCACCGGATGCCAATAAATCATTTACCAGAACCAAAAATTGCTCCCTTGCCACTTCGGCATCGGTCATCAAAAAACAGCATGGTGAGGTCTTCACGCCGCATTTCATATATAGCGAAGCGATGTTCACTTTCAGATCATTGATGCTATAATCTTTGGTTAGCTGTATTTGGAAAACGTCAAGCGATGAAATGAAGGCCGCAAGTCTTGTTAAAGACTGCTTGCCAGAACCTCCTACACCGATTAATAATGCGTAGCCGCGTGATGATTCGACAATTCGACTAATGCGGCATACATGGGCCATGGCGTCCTCAAAGAGTACCAAATTCATAGCACCTATAAAGTCATTATATCGTTCTTGGGCTTCCTCAAGCAATTTATGTAATCGCTCCCAGTCAGGTATCGGCATATACTTAATATCGGACAAGCCTTTTGCAAAATGACAATATATAAGAGGTTTCGAAAATACCGCATCTTCACTAAAACCTTCGATACCCTTCCGCACCATATCCATAACAACTTTATTGAAGGTATTTATGTCACTGTAATCAACTAACTTGTCGCCATAGACGCGATTACACTCGTGCACCCACAAGCGTAAAAGTAAGTTTGGATTAGGACAAGTTTCAAAATTCGCGTATAGCATGCCCTAAAATAAAGGGACATTAATAATATTTACGGTAAAGTAAGCAGGCGACATACCGTAAAGATGTTGGCAATGTCGCGTAGATTGAAATTGTAGTGAAATTTAACGGCCGTGGGCAAAAAGGTTGTTGCCACCTTCTGATGTAGTAATATCGCGGTCTGTACAAGGGGTCCACACAACGAGATCACAGACTTGGCAAATTTATGTGTCGGATTATTTAAATGTTGCGACAATATCGAATTCAATATATGGAATAAAGCATCCGGACTGGGCTGACTAAAGATACAATAAATATTTCAATTTAACTTCGTATCGATAATTTAAGGTTCAACTTACTTTACCGCGAACGAACAAAAATGCCGTTGGAGGCGTGGATTGATGGTAAACGAACCGGCCGATGGATTCATGCATGAAACGAATTGACAATTATGTATATCACGCAGTGTCATTTTCAAGCGATCGTACCAATGATGGTAATCCATAAATTGACGTATTAGTGTGTGAGGTTGTACGGTACCGTATTTATCAACTTCGGGCATATTCATATCATCTACGAAATACAACATACGTTTATTTCCTTGTGGTCCATAATTGCGACCTGCTTTCTTCTCCAAGGGTTTCTCTAAAATACGCTGCAACATTTCAGATGTTGTGTAAAAGTTGAACGGTACGTTTGTAATAGCGAATTTCTCTGTAGGCAGTGAACTGAGTTTAGAATTCATTATAATGGTTTTACCGGATCCAGGAGGCCCAATAAGCATAACAGGATAATTATCCTGTATAAGAACGTCCATAAAATAGCGAAGACGTGTTGTCTCCGAAGTGTGGACGAGATTTGCTTGAAGCGGTATATCCGGATCCAATTCAAAATCGGGCACCAATCTTGTCCAAGGTTCAAATTTTTTCGTTTCATGATCAACGTAAAATGCAAATATATTTCCAGTGCCGGGAAACTTGACAGCTTTGAATTCATTTAAAAACCATTTACTAAATTCATTACGCCAATCGATGATTTGATCTTGGAACAGTGTCGAACCAAATCCCCAGACGATAGAAAAGACGAAATATATTTCATACCAATCCTTCGGACAGTCGGCCGGCACATTTTGCGGTGTTAATAAGCTATTTAACAAAAAGCAAGTCATTTGCAGCATAGCAATATCGGATATTGGAGTTATTTTCTTTAATCGGGTTTTAAAAACGTCCAACATCGGCGGCACATACTTATCGAATAGCACATTCAGTGTTGAAATTTCAGATTGATTGGTTCTTGTATTAAGCCAAGACAATATAAAAGGTGTCCAGCCCAAATCTTGCGGATTTATATACAAAATACCAGCGCGCGAAACGGTAGCTGGCGTTGCAGTCTTTAAATTTGCGATTTCGAACAGTAAACGCATTTCCTTTGTCAGCGCGATCCGTTCGTTGCTAGCCAACGTTAATACCTTATTATCGTCCATTACAGTATTCAAGCTCTCGATCCACATGGGATCAATGTCACCATCTAATACTATCCATTTCGGACCAGTACCGCCCAAATTTGCTTGATCACGCATTATGATGGAAAACAAACCATCCTTCCATTCTCTTGTCGCTGGATTAACTATCCCAAATAATTCGTCATTTGTAACAGCTTTCGGATTCAAGTCGTTATAATGCGGTTTTCGCTTTTGATTCGAATAAGTTTTATTTAAAGTCTTCCATACTTCCGATTTGCCAGTGCCAGCAAATCCTATAATGAAAACTGAATGACGTACAGCGAAAAGTTCCTCGAGTTGAACAACTTTTAAGATGAAACCATCATCTGGCTGCAATTTAAGATCGACTGCCGATCTTTTAATAACCGCTTCAAAGTCTGGATTACGTTTTCTCGGAACATCCAGAGCCGGGAATAGATCACCAATTAGACCCATAAATACGGGCACATCGTCGGTAACAATTTTTGGAATATTGAAATCACGCAAAGCTCTCATTAAGACTTGATCCTCTGGCCGATAACGATCGTCACGCTGAAATTGCAGAATTTACATATGTATGTCACATGAAGATATTGATCATAGTGATGATGATTGAACTTATGACAGCTCTACCAAGCTAAACTGAAATTGGAAACTGAAAGTGAGCCCACATTTTATTTTGCTAGATCAAGTGCACAATTTCTTGTGCTGCGTTCCTATTTCGTGCCGACTACTACTACTATTCTACTCGGAAGAGTTAGAAGTCGTAAACTGGACGCTAATAGTAATAAATCGTTTAATGAAAACATACCATCTGACCAGATGAAGAGTTTGTAGGGACGAAATAATTAAAAGGACTGAAGCTGAGTGCACAGTTCTCCAGAACCAATGTACATCTTATCTGTTAAAATTTTAAAATATAAATTTAAAATGTTTTGTTTAACTTTACCCTCAAGGCACCGGCGACCACCAATACAGACTTGATGGCTCTCAGTCCCCAATCGTAGTGATCTTGCTTTGATAATAACTCCTTACATAGTTCATATAGAGCAATGAATTTGCGGGCTAATAGACGCGCTTCTTGAAAGCCTTCAGCAACGAGCATAATTTCACTAATTAATGCAAAATCAGGTACGACCATAGCGCATGGTCTATATAAAGCCTTTAAGTTTTCCGGTAATTCCGCTCGTCCAGCGTAGCCGGGATTCATTGTAATGAACATGCCAACAGTGGGTCGCAACGAAATAATTTCACCCAAAAAATTGAAGATCACTTTTTTCGCTTTAATGGCATCTTGTATGCATTTCACTTGAACGGCCACCACAGATAAAACTTCGACCGAAATGCGATTGAACTCATCGAAACAGCCCCAGGCGCCAGTTTGGGCAAGACCTTTATGAATATCACCAACTGATTTGTAGTCCATTTGCTCGGAGCAATTGAAGACGTAAACCATAATTCCTAAGGCTCGTCCCAAGTCTTTAGTCGTTTCAGTTTTACCAGTACCGGCTGGACCAGCCGGCGCTCCACCCATAATCAAGTGAAGTGATTGCGTTAGTGTTATATAGCAACGATCCGTTAAAGGAGTGATAACCAATCGTGGCGTATTTCCAAGATATTCGTAATCGTATTGAAATTGAGCGTCACATATATTAGCGAAGCAATCTTCGAACTTAGTATCCCAACGATGTCTCAGTTGAGATTGCCACTGGAAAGCTGTGACAACCTCAACTTTAGCTGCTATTATTTTCGCCACCACATCTCGACTGTGCACGTCGATAGTACAAATGGTACAAATTTTTTGTCGATCAGAAGCGGTAAGATCGGACAACAAAAGATTGATGAGATGATTTAACTGAGTAATTTGCTTTTTATTATAATCTTTTAGCGCGTTCTCATAACGCTGCTGTACTTTGGCAAACGCGTCGTTAGTTTCGGTTGTCCACCAAATTTGCGTTGTCACCAACGCAGGTTGAGCTGGCCAATCGAATATCCACATATGACGTGGCTTTTCCTCGTAAGAAATTACCGCCCGTCGAAATTGATCACGTAACGTTTCGCGCATTTTATCGGTGATCCGTGTTAGCCATGCTTCAACTTTGCCACTACAATCACACGGTTCAAGGAATGGAACATATTCTTGATGCTCCTTAGCAACCATGCCCGCAGCTGATTTTGAGCCAACCGCAATGTTTAGTGAACCAAGTGAATCGTACAATTTTGTCAAGTGCTTCGCTACCATTCTAGGATTGTTACCGTTCGATAAGATGTCTAAAAGATCAGCGGACGATACAAAATAAAATCGAGGATATGCTAAGCGTTTCGTTTCCAAATAATCGTTTAGCGCTTTCTCGCAGAGCAGCAACAGATGGAGTAAATGCTCCAAACTCTCATACAATTTACTGCCAGGCCTATTAGTAGATCGCACTACATTTCGGTCCGCGTTCATTTGCGTTAGCATAGCTTTAAATTCCCTATCAATAGTATCGAATCGTTTTGAGTCTTCGGGTAGCTGAGCTCGTATATCTTCCGAACCAATGAATATACTCTCCAAGTAAACCCATTTACGTTGAACCTCGAACCACGATCCAATAATCTGATCAGCGTTCGATAACTTTATTTGCCAATTTGTAACTTCGGTTTGAAAATACGCTATATATTTCGATGAGGCCATGTTTTGTAACTGAACTTGATTTTCTTCAAGAACTTCAATCATTTCTTCACTTGCTTTCAACAGTTTTAAGCCGGTGCGTTCATGAATTTCGTTTTGGAACTCCATTGTGGCCCAAACATTGTGCAAATCACGTAAAACTTTTTCCATAGCCATCTCCTTAACGGATTTATCTACAATATTTTTCACTTCCTCTTCGTATTCGTGCAGATTCAAGTCAATTAAATCTTTTAATGTGGTCGAGTCGTCCATACTGAATTTAACTTTAGTAGTTTGCATAAGCTCGATCCAATGACGATCGCGTATGGCGGGATTCTGCAATTCGGTGACGGCTCGCAACGAAGTCATCAGATTTTTTAAAGAGTTCTCCGTCTGCAAGTAAGGATCCCATTTGCGCATTTCCTTATCCAATCCACGCAACTCTTTACCAAATTTCTTGCACTCTTGATCCATCGATTCAATATCAATTTTTTTCCATGGCGTCTTCTTCCAATCATCAATTGTCGACGCTATTGTTATATTGAAATCCCACATAATTTTAATAAGTTGCAAGTCTCGTCGGCAGCGTTCAATTTTCGTTGGATCAGGACCTTGAAGTTCGAAGAGTACAGCTGAACTGGTAAGCGATCTGTGACGGTCCTCAAGTGCGACTATTTCAAGATCAGCCTCATCGATAATTTCGTATACGTTGGGACAGAATGCATTGAAAAACTACAAACATGATGTAGTAGTAATAGTAAAGGAAAATGGGATATACTTAGGCATGGTTACCTTTTTCTTTAAGAATTTCTTGCGATAGGTTGTCGCCATATTGTCGCATAATAATATTCGCTTTTCAATAAGATCGACTTGATACGATTGAATCGGGGCAATAATTTGTTTCACAGTCGCAGCTTGTTTCTTAATTTTAACCCATTTTTCCGGTAGCTCTGTCATCTGCAAAATATTATAACTGAGATGGCTGTACAAAGTAAAAAGTGGCCCACGGTTAGTACCATAGCTAATTCGGTGTCCTTAAATTCGTAATTGTATGTCTTTAATAGATCAACAATTTCTCGAAGCGGTTCAAACATATAGTCATAGATAAATTGCTTCTCATTGATTGTGTTCAGGACGGACAATATCTTTAGTAAAGCATCGAAATCGTCTTTATTAAGTTCGATTTTGAGAGCTTCGTTAGCTTCTTCAACAAATATGGCCAGTTCCTAATTATGTAATAAAAAAAAGAAAAAAAAAATGAGTAAAATATCTGCTGAAAACTTCGCTTTTCAACTTCTCTTACTCTGAGAGAGTTTTTAACTCTATCTATCAAATCGGTCTTGAACAGACTAATCCACTTAGCAACCTGATTTAAAACGGCATTTTTAAAACCCAACTTATTCAGCCGCAACCAAATATTAATATCTTGATACGTCTCCCATTGGCTAATCTGTTCTTCGAGAGCAATAAACTTGTCTAACTGCAATTGATTCAAGTATTCGATCATTCTATATATATATATGTATATAGAAAAAAATCCAAATTGTCGTATTTACTTGTTCTTTGTAAACACTAAGAGGCGGATATTCATCTTTTAGTGGCTTTACTCCGGATGCACCTTCGGCTTCGAGTTCTGCTTCTCTTTGAGATAATGTAAGAGGACGTCCAAATTTTTTCACTTCAGCTAGGTATTGTTGCTTATCCAACATCCATATATAGCTGTAGTCCATGAAGGGCTTCGAATGCGTTCGAACAGACTGCAAACCGAATTTTACTTTCGTTAGTATGTCGGTGCGGCTCTTATGAATTTCCGCCTTGTCCGCTATCTCATCTAAACGAAGAAAACCAAAAAAACATAAAATACAGGAACGAAAAGGTTGGCTGATATTTAAATTGCAACAATAAAAAAAGTCTTGTCAATAGTTGTAGAAGAATATGAAGAAATTGAAATCGTGGTATTTCTAAGGACAGTGGAATGGAAATTCTTCCATCACTGTCACTGACAGTGCAGTAGAAAGGATAAAAATGAAACGGCATTAACTATTCTAGTATTGAAGTAATGACGTAATAAGCACAATATTCTTACTTTGGAGCTTTGCTAAATGTAAGTGTATGCGTATGTATCTAAAAGAAATTTTTTTTTTTTTTTTTACAAGATGAGCTGTTCAAGATTTATGTTCCTTGTCATGGATTATTTTTATTACCTCCAAAATCGAGCAGCTCGTCATCATTGATAGCAGGATCTTGAGCAGTACGCGGCAACATTTCCATCATATGGTACATATCGTCAAGTAGGGTTTCCACATGAAATGTGAAACCTGCCTTTGAAGTTGGATCCAAATTCAAAAAATAGGTTACATGTGGTTCTTGCAATTCCATTAAAATTTCAAAAACTGGAAAATCATTTTCATAACGATTTTCAATTTCCATTTTTAAGTAAGTGAGACTAGTTATCACCGCATCAAAAAGTTGTAGGGTAATTTCTTGATCGACGTATTTTTCATAAGCCCGGAACAGATTCCTTTCTTCTTGCGTAAGTGTTTGCAAAAGTTCGTGACGATGCATTGCCGTGATAAATTCTTCCTCGTCATCTTCTTCACCTTCATCGTCCTTCTTATCTTCAAAAATATCATCGGGATATTCTTCTTCCTCCTCTTCAACCTCATCCATCAAATAAAGACGACGCGGAATGTCGAAAAACAATTTTGCATTTTCGTACATTATACGATCAATAAGTACGGATGTCATGCCAGCGCGAGCCACGCGCTCCGCCAAAATATCCATACGTGGTTCAGTTTCAAGAAATGCCTTTGGATTTTTATCCTTTCGCTGATACAGTGGAACTTTTCCCCACTCGTTAATACTTTTCTTAATGGCCTCGACATTTGCTTGACATTTCTCTAAACGTTTGTGTAGATATTGAATTTTCTTAAACACATCCACAATGAACTTTTGCTCTGTATAATTAATTAATGAATGAATAAATTAAATTTTTTTTCTGTTCACGTAAGACATATTATACCGAAATTATTCCAAGTTATTCTGCTAACTAAAGGTTCCATAAAGATTTCATACGAATTAAGTTCACTAAGAATAAGCGCTTTCTCACTTGGCTTAGATCTATAGTTTATATCGTTGTACCATTCGGAAATGCGTTGCAATTTAATGCGCGCGCTCTATAACGAGTACACAAGCATGATAAAATTTTCAAAAATCGTTTCTTAACCCTTTCTTTTCTTTTCTTTTCTTCATATACGTACCCACAGTCTCTCCTCCTTGTCGTAAAATTGCTTTATATCCTCGGGAATCGCCATTTCCATTAGAAGAACATATTTTATATCTTTTAAGGCATTTTTCAGATTAAGATTAAAATTGACGGAAAGGTCGCCCTTCTCATCCTTGGCTAATAAAGTAAATTCCATACCCTCTTTAATATGTTTCTTAACTTCTTGGATCCAATATAAAAGAATATCCTTTCTTAACCTCTCAATTTGATCAAGCATTTCTTCATATATTTCTAGCGTCTGTTGGCCATGTTCATTCTCGAAAATTCTTTTTGGAAATATGTGAAAAAAGATTCCATATATCTTTATATATATATATATATATATGTATTATGCTACCGTTAATCGCACTTACGGATAATCGTATAGTTCATAATCTGTACGAATCCATGTTATGCGATATTGCAACTTATTTAGCCAAGATAAGGCGCCAGTAACTGGCGGAAAACACATATCGGTATTTAAAGCCTGCAAACATTGTTATATAAAAAATTTTGAATAAAAAAAAAAAAGTCATGCCGTACAGTTATGCCTTCTGTCTCGCACTTTCTTTGAAACTCATTAAAATCGACTTTAACCGAAACAATCTCATCAGCAAAATCATCAATTAAGATATGCATGAAGGGTTCGATGTGGGCTTTGATAATCGGCCTCAAAAGAAGTGTACCGCAAAGCAAGAGATCGTGCGAGTCCTCCAAAGCTTTCTCAAATTGATAAGCAATTTTACGCTCCAATATATCAGTTTTCTCTTTAAACGCGGCACGATCACTTTCAAAAGTCGAACCTTGATAATCCGGATCCAAAGGATTATACTGTATATTTGACCATTCGCGATAATAACCGTTATATTCTTCTAAAATTTTTTCAATCGCCATTGTAATTTGCCGCCCTTTTAATCCGCCTACCGTAACTTTTTCCAATTTAAGAAAATCTCGTCCCGTTTCGAAAAGTTCGCCTAATGTTTGAAGGCGCGCAATAAATTTATCGAATCTGGCGAAAATTTCGGAAGGATGCCAGGTCCAATCTTGTGAATTGAATTCGGTTCCAACTTTAAATTTTTTTAAACTGCCACGTGTATCCTTATACGTCGAACGATAATACTCTAAATGATTAATATTTGTTGTAATTTTTTTATAAGCCTCATCGACATCTCCTTGGAAAATGGCATCCGGTTCGATAGTACGGATCGCGCATTCAATTAATGTATTATGCAAGAGTTGAAACAACAACACCATATTATCAAGGGTATGAAAATATTTTGAATGTCCCCAAACAAGTCCGACCGTGAGAAGTAATGGTCGTATATTTGGCCGATTTTCATCCATATCGGCCGTCTCAAATTTATCGATTATTTTGCGCTAAAATAATGATTATATTATCAATCGTGAGTTAGTTAGTTTGCGATATAGGCTTACCAATGGTGTAAGATATTTTGTTATATCCCGAGCTTCAGCCAAAGCTTCCAAGACTAGTTCCACTATGCGCCGGTAACTGCTTTCGAATACCGAACGAATTCGCTCCAAAACAAATCCAATAGTTTTAATGCGTTTATCACCCAATTGATCGGCCAAATTTTCTAAATTTTCTAAACGCGTCTCCCAAAAGCCCATTAAATGCTCGGGTCTTGGAAATTCATCTTTTGAAAAGATTTTATCTTTGGCTTTTACGTGAACTAAATCTTCCACGGAATCTAACCACTTGACGACCATAAATTCTAAAGCATGCTTCATCAAATGGTTGACTTTACTCAGATCGCTTGTTTCAATTAATAAGCAAATAAATATAATATGCAACAACAACAACAATAACAACACTAACAACAACTAACCCTTTAGCAATAGCCGGAGCGCTTTCCATAACTTCATCGATGCATATGGGTAAAGGTAGTATGGTGCGGTTAATTACCAGACCTTTCATTTGAGCGATACCGTTACGTAGATCCTGCGATTCCGTCTTCATATCATTGACAATAACTGATGTCCAGCCATTTTGATTAACGGGATTGTTAAGTAACGGGAATATAACATCATCGCAAATCACGGAAAGATTTTCCAAGACATTCGGCAATATATCGCCAATCATAAGAGCCTACGAATGGAATGAATGAATATCTCAAATGAATGTTAGGGAGAATATTAAGGCAACAGAAGTTTCACTTCATCCGCCCACACTTACGCTGGACATATTTTGCAAAGTTAAAGTTGTGGGAACATCATTTCTTATGAAGTAAACAACTTTGCTTGTCGGTTTCTCTGGAAAATTGGAAGACGGAACAAGTACCGCAGCAGCATTCAGTGTGAATATTAAACGTTCCTGATAAGCGTCATTCACAAATGTGTTAATAATTTCCTATAAAAGAAATGATCATAAAAATTCAATGTATCCAACGCGAAGGATTGTGTGTACGTTCGCTCATGTGCTTCGGAAAGGCAAAGAATGTTTTGCAATGTTGCTGCTGTTTCGTACTGTCTCGTTTGTGTTAGTCAAGCGTAAGGACTCCCTAAGACTACAATGCACGAAATTCTCCCCTTTATCTCCTATATACGGAAGACTTTTGATTCCCGCCAGCATCTCTCAAGCAAAAATATATGAAAATATCAAATCTTTCTTGTCATTTGTACTCGTGTCCGCCAGATGATCGGATTTTATTTCATGCGATTAGTAAATATCTTCAATATCTTATCCTATCAATATCTTACATTTGAATATTTTGATTTTTGTTATAAAAAATTTTTACTAAAAATTGCAACAATAATAAAAACAACACCACTACTGACAGACAAATGGACAGGCATAGCTACGATAATCAAGAATTTATATTTCATTCGAATTTTTAAGGCCTTAAACACGTCAAAAGCAGACTGGACTGACGCAATCCCAGGAGCATATGTACCATACATGGGGATATGGATATAAGGAGTAATTTAAGAGGCATTTGCGCTTGGATAAGTGTGCCGACGTTAATCAATAAACCAATTTGGATGAATTTTTCCCAAATATTTATATTAAAAATCAACAAAACGATATTTGCTTTACAACCTTTTGGAAAGAAAATCCTGCTTGGATTCTTGGCTCTCCTTATGGCTAACATACACGGTACACAGGGTCGACAATCTCAGCCAAATTTTTGATTTTTATGTTAATTTTGGGGGCAGCTTGTGGCGGTGCTGGGAGGCGGACGGGGGCGTGCATAAAAAAGCCGTTTGCATAAAGCGGAAAAAGTAATTCGAATAATGGAATGGAGACTAAAAGGTTCACAACTTAACAGCGAATGAAATTCGAGGTCTACAATGACATCAAATGACTTCAATGGCCTCCTATTAGGACAACGTACATTGCACATTTCATGGCGGCAGAAGGTATTAAAAATAACAGTATTTTTGCACTTGGCACGAAATTCCTCTTTATGAATGCATTGTAAATTTAAAGCACATCTGACTTGGTTTTTTGAATACATTCACACTTACCCTGTAGTCATTGGCCGTCATACATTTTGTCCATTTTTCCTGCTTAAGCCGCATGGTTTTCGTAATATAATTCCAAAAAAATTCTGGACGTTCATCGACCTTTTCTTTTTTCTTCTCGTCTTCAGCCATTCTTTGAAATCGAGAAAGTCAAGATTTCGCTCTTCGGCAGATTTTAAAAAGCTGCTTAATGTATGCTTTTTTTTCCGATAATTTCTTTTTTTCTTTATATATATGTATGTTTGCAGCTCTTTAGTTTATTCGATGTTAAAAATTGTTTGCGTTTTTTCTTTTGTCTTCAAACGCAACAATTCCCAAGGAGATCTTTTAGGCTATTGAAAAAAATTCGATATACTCTTGAAATTCTCCCTTTGATTAGTAAATAAACAAATTATTTTTCTGAAGAAAATTTCAAATGATTTCTCAGAAAAAAAAAAAACAAAGAGAAATTAGTAAAGTATTTTTTATACTCACCAGGTGAGTGGTGGAAAGGTGGAAAACGAAGTAATATTCTTGTTAACTAATGTCGAAGGGATGGTCGCTTTAAATCCTTACTTATGCTGTGCTCTCTATATTCGATTTCTATATGACTTGACTCGCAATTCGATAAAGATAAGTGAGTATATAGATCTAAAATAGTCGTCCCTTCCTCCCTTCCCCGAACTAAACTATACGCAACGCTCAAACTATCTTGCAATGCGTTGACTCGCAATTCGATAAAAATAAGTGAGAATATAGATCTAAAATAGTCGTCCCTTCCTCCCTTCCTCGAACTAAACTATACGCAACGCTCTTAAATGCCGGCCAAACATACTTTTCTAAATGCGTCTCTCGTATAGTATAGCGTAGCAGTGTACTAAACATTACCAAATTAGTTATCTACAAGTACGAGGAGAATTTCAAAAGAAACGCAAGCACAGAGAAAGTACTTATGAAGGAAGATAAGAAAAAGAGGAAAGAATCTGTTTTTCAATGCAAATGCTTTCTCTTTTTTTTCTTTCTCATCGACGCATGTCGGCATCCTTTCACCTATCCATACGTTGATAGTTAACTACATGTCGTTGGACTAAAGCAAATTTAATCTCTCACTTTAGCCGAGCGGATAATGTCGTGACAACTGCCATGTTAATATTCGCGGATTGAAATCCCACTTCGGTACATTGCATAATTGATCAAAGCCAAGTGGATGAAAGCGGCCACTTTTTATCGCTTTCGCTCTTTCCTTACTTTTTTCTGGCCATTATTGTATTGGACGTATAGACGACTTCCATTCGCTTTCCTCCTCCACTGGTTTTCTTGATCAGTGAGCTTTCATGGCTTCAATCAATTGATTAATTAATTCCTTTTTGTGCATCTTTTACGCTAAAACCTATAGATTTTCTTAAGGTGTAAAGCTATGCCATCGTTAAGTTGTAATGCAGGCGATGGTGAGGAAAAATGACGCAACATGCATAAAAAAAAAAAATGGTTTAACTCGACTTGCTCTCAATTCATTTATAACAGTTTTATTTTCGAAATTAAGGTTTTCTTAACTCCATCATTGTGTTTATATATCAAATATCGATTTGAAAAATTATTTACTACGGCAATCATTAATTTTCGGGAAATAAGTAGACTTTTAAACATACCTAATGTAGACTTTTGTTAGTGCTTTCAGGAATGCAGAATACAAAAGCGCGGAAACGCTACAAGGCTGACGTACGGTCAGCAAGAAATTGTCGAGTAAATATAACCTCCACAATTGTCAATTAGTCCGTCCATCAATTTGAAAGCAATGAACAAACTAACGATGGGCGTGCAAGTTCTGAATAGAGTTTTTGGAAACTGGCTTAAATATAATCTCTCCAGCTTAAAAGCCGAGATTATCAACATTCGATCCATGGAAGCATAATTTAAGTATATATTATAGATTATCTTGCAGATAATATTTAGCGCAATTATTGGTCGGTTAAGATTGTCCCGAGAAAGCACTTTCCAAATAGTCGACACGGCGAACTATGTAAAAATCTATAAGATTTGAGCCAATTTTTTTACTAAACACATACAATTTATATATAAATATATGTATATATATATATACACTTTTGATCAGCTTAGAATTTTACTTTTGGAAACGTCCGTCTAGTGCGGTAAACCGCTACATCACCACAAAAATTGGAAAAAGAAAGTACCTGTCCTGTTATAATGGCTGCAGAGCAGATTGGAAAGCGCCCACAACGAAGCAATGTCTGGCTAATAAAATGAAACTTTGCAGATGTTTTCGATAGTTCATGCAATCTGTGCCGAGAAAATCACGTTGATCAACCTAATTGAATGAAAGACTTGGTATTGGCGTAAATAATGAAGTAGTAGGCATCAAAATTCCAAGTTTCCTAGTGGGCGTATCTTTATTTTGCAGCCCGATGAGAATTTGAAGTCTGATGTTGTTATTTAGCACAAAATCTAGATTAACTGCATGTATAGATATGCATGTACGCGTTTATGTGTGGACGTACCTTATATATACATATATATATATACTCTTTATATACATACTTTGTACATATATATATATATATATATATAGGTGTGTGCAAATTTCGAATAATTTCATTAATAGTGTATTTGAACGATCAAGGAATGCCCAATAGTTTTGATTCACATGTTCTTCCCCAATCAATAACGTGTGTGTTCGAGGACAACACTAGATAAAGATTTGTTAACATTTCCACTTCAGCTAAGCCTAGTTCCATAGGTACGATATGTACCCAACTGCCAATCAATAACCGGGGGTCTAAGATGGTTAGGACTTCAGATGCATTGCTACGAATCGAGTAAAGTTGATCACTTTTGAAGCATTAATGATGAACGTACGTCTGATAATTGACTTAGATTTTCTCCATTTCCCATATTTTTAAATGCATTCAGTTCGTGGCAACTATGGAATTCTTTCAACTTGCAATTATTCGATTTTCAAAAAATAATAAAATATTAAATATATATCTACATATATATATACGTATATATGTATAGAAAAGAAGTTTTATATTTCAATTCAACAAATATTAGCTCGCTATACTGTTCTATTAGTAATAATAACAGAAAATTTTTTTGACGCAGTTATTAAGCAGATAAATTTCGACTAAAAGAAGTCAAATGCATAATTTTCCCGAAAACTTGGTTGCCTTTTGCCTTGTTATTGTTGTTGCTGTTGTTGTTGTTTTGCTGTTGTATGCAAAATGACACTGAAAATCATTATGAACTCATTTTGTACAACCATAAATAAATACGCAGCGTCAGCACTTTTGAGTGCCTCTTTCCTTTGCGTCTATTCGGGACAGACGGGCGATCTATTTCTTCTGTTTCAATTTTCGTATCATAAGTTTGGCGTTAACTTTTGACGGCTTCTTATTTTGACTTTGTTTTGAGTTACTTTCAAATTTTTTGGTTCTCTTTATATTGATTTTAGATCGGGTTGAACTTTTCGATGCTGTCTTCAATCCCACATGGCTTCTTTCTCTTGTTTTGGACTTGGTTTTTTTATTCGTTTTATTAATGGCAGCTGGTTTCTTGAACGAAGCACTCTTCTGTAGTATCGTACTGGTAAACGATGAGTTGAGTTTACTTTGACGAGATCTCTGCTTAACTAATTTATTAAATCGTTTCTCCGGATTACCAAAGGCCTTTGCCGCCTCGACAATTGAGTCAAAATTGCCGAAGACTTCGATTATGCTTTTATTAACATATTGTAAATACTGTAGAGATGAATGACAGACGTTGCAGTGATTGTTCGCATTATAATTCGAACGAATTAAGCTCTCAAGGTAAAGGAAGTTTTTTGCCATATTTTCACAGTGCGGGCACTTAGCGTGCGCCGCTTTTAGATTACGCGATGAATTTTGAATAGGTTGCTTCTCACACAGGCCACCCTTATGACTAAAATTTACAACAGAATTTTGGGGAACAACGTATGGCGAATCAATTTCTTCTCCCAATCCAATCATTTTGCTTAAAACTGAAATTTTTCTATTATTTTTTCCCAACATTTTGACGAAAATGTTTAATATTTTCAACCGTTTCTTTATTTTTTTATTTTTTAAATTTATTTTAAAGACCTTTTAAATGTTTTACTACAAATTTTTGAAATAGTTTTCAAAAAAGGCAAAGTGAGAACTATTTCCAAGAATATCTGAACTTGTTGAAATTAATTGATAATGACAGTAAATTTCTATCACACAGTAGTTATTTAATCAATCAATCAATCAATGTCGTTCACGTAGGGGCGCATTACAAAAGGCATAATTGTAATTGCATCGTTCCATTCATGATCATTGTTGACCTTTTACGCAATTATTAGGAATTGTCAGATATTTTTCGGTTTCAGGATAAGCCAAAGCATAGCTTAGTCCCTAAAGAGAGTTCAAAGTTATAAAGTATATATATTCTTGATGAGCGTGAAATTGTGAGTTGGTTTAGCCATGTCCGTCCGTCTGTGTGGTGTGTGTTGTTGGCACTCTCCTGGTCGCAAAAATGAAGATACCGACTTCAAATTTGGTGGAAACATTGGAAGTTTTGACACAGAGGTTGGTAGTGAAAATGGGCCCAATTGGCGAGGGCAGAACCGCGCAGTGGACCGTAAACTCAACGCAACTCGGTTTTTTTTAACAAAATTTTTTCGATTTTTTCTCGTTACTCGGAAATTATAGAAGTTGAAAGGCTGAAATTTTCCACATTTGCTTTACGAAGCATTTTACTCTCTAGGTCCGAAAATGGAACCAATCGGCCTTGCCCACAAAAATTTACAAGTGATTAAATTTGGGTTTTTTCACTTTTTTAAGGCTTCCGCTTATTTCTCGTAAGGCAAACAAGACAACACGTTTAAAACTATTTTGTGCACTCTTTAAACGAAGATATATTGTCTGCCTAAAAATAGGTTGATTCTAAAACGGTACGATCGATGCCGCGGTTAATTTGTTTTTAATAATACCGGCGATATGGGTATCAAATAAAAGAACTTGGTGGGTAGAATGCGAAAAGGGTAGTGGTGGGCATGCGAGATTCGACCTCTGCCGAATATAACTTTTCCGTTTGTTTGTTTTATTAAGGATATGCTTGTGACGTATTCCTATAGCATCACATAAGGACATAAGCATACGCATACATAGCTATGGAATTCGACCGTCCATACCGGGCGGATTGTACGGCCATGTAAAGGCGTTGCATATATGTGTACGCAAATAGGTGCAAGAAATTTGTTTTCGTTTACCAATCAAAGACGTATCAAGTCAGTAAATATGATTGAACTCTCCTTTCATCCATTTTCGTTACTTCTATGTTCTAATGTCTTCTCTTTTACTTATTCTATTTACATCTACTGTGGGGTCATTTATGGATATTCATTCTTTCGTTTATATACATCATACGTTTGCAAGAGGTGTCAGAATCCACCGTTGCTGTGGTTGATCTATTAAATCAGTCAGGAACTTCCGCCAGTCTCCCGGTCATTTTGTGAAAATAGTTTGCTGCCCTTGGCCTTGCCTGTCATATGTAAGCCTATCTTTGTCTTAGGTGTTTTCTTCTTAGTCAAGGTGCTATTAAAACGGATAAACTTGAGCGTTACTAGCTTTTGCTTCTAGAAATTTTATTTTTTTGTAAAATATGGTCACTATAGATATATTATAAGCTCATCAACCTACCTTTGGAAAAGTCTTAGTGATATCTACAATTTAATCTCAACATCGGACTCTTTCAATTCTATCAGGTCAAATCTATTAAATACTTGCGTCCTGTCTATGTCGTATCTAAATGAACTTTTAATCGTTATAGCTTCCTTTGACTCGGTAATTAAACTTAACAAGATCACTGCTATGGGTTGTTTATTTATACATACATGAATTTTTCCATTACACCATCGTTTAGAAGATTATTCTCAGCTTGACTCTGAATTTTATATAGATGAGCATATGATAGGCTCTGCTTTCCTAAATCTGTCTGTCTGTCTACTTATATCATCTAATTTTACTTTTCGAGAATAAAGATCCCATGACGTTAATTTCTATGTGCCGAGATGGAAACCGTTTGATTGTTTTTGAAGATTGTTACGTCGGTTGCTATCCTTTCTACGCGATACAATGTGCTAAAATTCATGGTTAACGGTGAATTTGTAATATGTCTTTAAAAGTTATAACCGACAGATATAGGTAATGTGAGATCCTAATACCACTCAGAAGAACGCAGTTTGTAGGTTAAAATTCAAAAGTAGCGGCCGGTGTTATTAGCTCTTTGAAACTCTCGACTTAGAAGTAGCCGCAGACTCTGGTGCTTTTTGAAAGATTTCAACTTAAATGCAATAGTGTTAATAGGCAACGGTAAGCCGGTTCTGGTAGGCAACGGTGAATTCCTATCGGTTTTAATACGCAACGAAAAACTCTAATGGAATCTACTGCGTTAAGAAGCGGTGCATTCTAATACGGGCGGGAAAAGCCGTATACAACCACCACGAATGCTTTGCGTATGTCACGAAACAACAGCAATAATTTTACAGGCAACAAAAGGAAGTACGAACAAACGAAAAATCTTCTTTCGAAAGCTATAACCAAAAGATTGCAAGAACAATAGAGGGACGGACAGACGAACAGAAACCTGTATCAAAACAGGCAGAGTCAACAAAGCTAAGCTAAGCCAACAGCAACAGAGGACATCTCTACAATACGAATGGCTATCGAACTAATCCAACATCAAACGAATAATTGTTAACGTCTAGCGAAACAGAAGTGTTACTAATAACAAAAGAAAAAGAAGAAGAAGAAGAATTTCACCAAAATCCACAAAGAACTAAACTAAAGATATGCCAGTTTTCAAAAAATATTAACAAACCAAACAGAGAAAAACTTAAAATTTTGTATTAACTACCGGATCCTAAACACACGAACAATTTCATGTCCATGATAACAGAGAGCACTTATGAACAAATAAAAATAATGCATGTGGCAAGGCATTTGAAGTTGTGAGTAATGACTTCGCAAGAGATTTTCTACGAACTTATCTCTGTAAAGTAGTTTACGAATCAAAATAAATCCTTGCCCTCACAAATAGCCTAAAATACAGACAAGGGTTTAAAAAAAAAAATTTACTTGGACTCGAGAGTTGTTGGCACACAGGAGATTGTAACAGCCAACTAGGTGAGTGCGTGCACACATTACACGCCTATTTATAGTTTGGCTAAGTTAGCTAAACGTATTATTTTTGGGTTTGTTCGTTATAATCATCTACTTGCTCTTATTTCATCAATGATCAATAATAGCGCGAATAGTTTTATATATGTATACATGTGTCTGTATATTTTTAAATTTTGATCGCATGTACGGGCCTATTATTGTGCTTGTCTTAGTTCAATATATATATTTTTACTGCAACGACAACACATGTAATAAAAAGATTTATTTTCTGTTTTTGGTATCTAGGTTTTGAGGTCGACTTTTATTTCGTGGCCTTTGTCGTCGTCGTATTTACGGTTAAAAAGAAACTTCCTACCAAATAAAATTTATAATTAACCTACAATGTTCTTAAAGGCCTGTCAGTGTGCAATTTACCTTTTTAAGCTTAAAACCAGCAACAGAGAGAACATATTTCTTCTAAGCATAAGCTTAAGAGGAAAGGCATAAAACATACATAACGAAAGCGAAGAGAACGATTTAAAGTAGACGGTTCACTCGATACTTTTACTTTCTATTCTAATCGTTCTCTTTAATTCAATTTAATAGGGCAAACCAAAAAATAAATAAATAAATAAATCTTCGATTAAATCTTTTTTAAAATTTGAGTTTAAATTGAAATATATTCTCGTCCTGGAGGAGAATTTCAATAACCAGACGGCGTAGTTGATAAGGAATCCTGGATATTTGTAATGTGAAGATAATTGACAGGAAGGACATTTTATTGAGAACGTCCTGTAACCAGATCTGTTAGTTAACCCTGCAAAATACTTATGTCACGTACTAGATCGCACTTGCTGCGGGTCTTGAGTTGGATGTTTCCTTTGGTGGGTGGAGTATAACATACATATTCTCACTTTGCGTTACGTGGGCGGACGGATGGACAGACTGAGCTAAACTAATGTTTTTCAAGCTGAAGGATAAAGCTAAGGCTGTGATATGCAAATAAAATAATGAAAATAATAAAAATATTAATAATAATTATAACGGTAGTAGTAATAGTAGTAGTAATAGTAATAGAATAGAATAGAAATAGTATTTGGTGAAAAAGTATTTGGTGAAAGTAGTTTCCTCAGTCCAGACGTAATGGTGAACTTTGCATGGCCTTTAAGTTGTTGGTGAACCGAACAACAAAACGTCACATATAAATATATTGTAAATAGAAAAAACACAAACCAACTTTACTTTACATAACCGTTTTTCAATTGCTCCTAAAATTGCGACTGGCAAAATGCATTTGTGGTCAGTTGAATTTTGCTGTCAGTTGCTTAAGTTCATTTTTACTTGCTTTACTTGTGCAAACTTTTAATTAACTAAGAAATCCGTCTCGTTATCGTTGCAAAGGAAGTGTGTTGATAATATTTAATTTTATTTATTAATTTTTTTTTAATTTTATTTTTCTTAAAAGGCAAAGTATTTACTTTACTCTTTTAAAGGTATGTTCTTCTTAAACTGTAAAATATTATAATAAAAAAATGAATTTTTTTTTTTTTTTTTTTTTTTTTAAATTAAAGTTTTATTAATCATTTTTAAAAGCATTCATTATAATAAATATTAAATAAATGGGCATTAATACGTAAGTCGCTTCAGGTTATATGAAATTTTTTTTTTTTTTGGTGTACTTTACTTGTTACTAAGACTAAAGAGGACTTTAACTTTATATCAATTAGAAATTTTTAGGAAAATGTCGTCATATATTATGTACATTTTTAACAATGTGATAGATTGTAAGCAGAGTTATATGATACGCACATTAAATGGATACGCACATCGAAAGCGGCAAAGGATTAAATAAATATTTGGTTTAGACTAATTGTTCGGTATTCAACTAAAGGAATATTCAGCTAAAGGAATTTTCTTAAAAATAAAACGAACTATTCGCTATATACGTATATATATATATATATATATATATATAGATAAAAGTTACAAACTTTGCAAACAAATAAAACTATCTTATTTGATAGACCAAATATATCGTTAAAAGCAAGCTTTTGTTGAAATCTAGAAACTTAAAAACAACTTAAATATGTTTATTTGGGTTAACGTATGCGACAACCGCATGTGATAATGCAATAAAGTTAGTTAGTTAGTTTAAAGTTAGATGACTTTTTGATAAGGTTAGGAAGACGGAGTATTTGACGGTTTAAAGGACATTGGGAAGTGGTTTGGAAAACTTTTGCTTTGATAGCGTATGATCAGAAAATTTACATGCATTTAAATATTTTTTTTTGGTTTAGTTTAATATTACAAGCTTGAAGCATTCACTTTAATCTTACTACGCCTTTTTTTTATAACAAAACGTACCACGATGTGACTCTCAGTCACTGAAAATAGTTGAAAATTTATTGTATATATTTATAATATAAATACATATACTTGTCTAACCTAGCTATAGAAAAAGATGAAATATTTTATACAATCCCAATATATTGGGATTAGGTGTACAAATAAATTCCCTCAGCTAAAGCTAGTTGTTTCATAAAACATACCTGACCTGAAATTTCAGTTATTCATGCTTGAATGGTGTAAGTTTCAGTTGTTCACAATTTGTCGTTTACTATATACCAAAGTTTGAAGAGGCGGATGTCATTTATGGGGAACAAGTTGGTTTGAAATGAAGACACAGTAAGCTACGAAAACAGTTAAAAAGTGATTTGCGAGATTTTGGGCAAAAAATTGTACGTCCATCCGTCTCCAGCAAAAGAAACCAAGCAAGCAATTTTTAGCTTACACGGCAATCGCTTTATTATCCAGATTTGGCCCCTTTCGGTTGCCATTTATTCACATCGATGCAGTCATATTTAGCAAGTCAACGACACGCAAAAGTTGTAGATGTGCGACGAAATGAGTCGTCCAAACCGACATGTTTCTACCGAGAGGGCGTTAATCAGTTCACTATCCGCGTGTGGCAAAAGACCATAGACAATGACGGTCCATATTTCCTTCATTAAGATTTGTAACAAGTTCATTTTCCGTATAGTTGACTTTTATTAAAAAGTAGCGGGAATTTATTTGTATTCTTAATATTATGTCAAAATAAAAACAAACATCTTCGAAAGATAGGAAAAAATGTATTCCTTGATGCAAGTTATGCGTAAACTTTGGTTCATAGTTCATAGTTCATAAGTTCGTCAAGAAATGATCAAATGTGATGCTTCGGTTACGCACACTTTCACAACGCCTCTCTGTTCCAAATTTTGCCATCGATTAGCCCCTTCTTGTCCAAGATATGGGATTCCTCCCTGACTACCTGACATTGACGAACATCGTGGTATAATAACACGGGTTTGATGAAAAGTGTTAATTCTTCTGTGTGTGAAACAGTACAAAAAAAAGTTAAGTGCAAAGTTCAAAAGTGACTCAAGGTCATTGATTGGGTTATTTTAAATTCAAATAAATTTAAATACTTTATGTTTTCTTCTCAATAAATTTTCGACAGATACTTTCATATCTCAAACAAATTTGCTTAATATACAGGCATTCTAAATCTTTGACATGGATCTAATACCTGCTTTGCGGTGTCTATCATAAATGTATCTATTATTGACCTCTAAAATAGAATCACCTTTTTGCAATGAAAAGTTATACAGGCTTCGACATAAATTTCAAATCTACTAAAGCGGAGTACGGACATCTTTGTCAATAACAAAATCCATTTATTGCATATCTGCAATAAGCGCTTTTGTGACTTCGTTTCTTACATCTTATCCGTCTAAAGGAACAATCATGTTTATATGCTTAGAAGACAACAAAGTCTTAGAAAACAATCTTTTTTTACGCATTTCTAGTTTCACTTCTAGTTTTATTCAACATCCGGTGAATCGATTATTCTTAAAATTTTTTCCTTTCACTTTCTAATGTTTACTTCGCTAATGTTCTTTTTTATAAAATCTACCCTTTTTTTTGCAAAGTATTTCTCAAAATCATTACATAATTTCAAATCATCTACAAGTGTGGTAAATGGAAATTCGTGTAAACGGAAATGAACTTATTTTCCACAGAGAGTGCTCTAATTTCGTTTGCTGTGTAAAAAGAAGTTAGGTTTGCGTAATGTAACCAATACTTTGAAACGCAATATGGAAATAAATGAAACACAAGAATAATTCGCTTTAAAGCGAATCTTGGATACTCATACATTATCTAAGAGAAATATATGGGAAAAAGACGATTTTATGCGAGAAAATTATTTTACTGACTAAAGCATTCCATGTTTTTTCTATTAGAAATTATATTGTATTAGATAAGATTACTTACGGGTTTTTTCGCATATATGTGTCAGTTTTGTCTGCTATGAGTGCATCGTATCAAGAATTTGTGTACATTCTCTCAAACATTGAGAAACGAAAACTTCCTGATATTATGAAAACTAAAAAAATCTTATGTAATGTGGCTTTTCTTGAATCGTTTCTTATTTCTCGACGGGAACTGGGATAAAAATACATTGATTATTCTTAATAGAGATCTTCTTTCTACGAAATAGCCAGAAGTCATTGAAAAGACTTGTAGTAATAGTCCAGAGCAAATGAATCCTATAAAATCTTTCTCGGTCTCGTCCGGCAAGACTGACTATGTCGCGTAAAGTAAGGCTAAAAGCTTTATAGTCTAAATTTAAGGTCCACGGGGGTCAGGAGCTCACTCACGAAGCCACAAGTTCCTGCGGGTAGAAATGGCTGCGTTGGTGTACTGCAGATTGGTACTTGCCAAGAACTTTTGGGGGGAAGCTTGCATACGTACATGAATGTGGAAACCGCGATGGAAGATTGTATCTCCAATCACCAGTTTGAACGCAGCAGTTGAGTCCTGACAGCTGGGTACGCCCCTCCGAGGAGTATCGTGGTGGTTGTGGTTTTCGTCATTCCTAGAACGAATAATTAGAGATAATGATAGACCTCAACACTCCCCAGAGTGAGTTTATTGGGCCATATCTTGTCTAAGTCTCTGGGCGGCGCCGATTACGCAAAAATTAACCCGTATGTCATCAGGCAATGTAGAGTAAAACCTTCATGATAAGATACCCACGTTAAATCTTCAGAGAAATCTGTGTTATAAATACGTTTGAGGCAATTTGCTTTGCCATAAGCGTAGCAGCTGATGTCATGGTGAATTAACTCAATTTTCTAAATTTGTATTATGAAAAACTTACTACAGCGATGAAACATCACGTTCACGTTCACTCTTTCTTAGCCACAAAATTGCAATTATTATTTCACGACCCTTGGTTTGAATCTAAAGCAATAAAATTTTTAAATGGAAGTCTGAAAGAGAAGTGGAAGAGTGTACTCCTTGATGATAAATGAAAAAAAGTTTTCCGTATTCCTGGTATTTTTTTGCCACAAGCCTAGATCTACAACAAGTTTGATTTAGAAATAGATTTTTTTAAAAGAAACTTCAAATCTCGAGCCCATCTTGAAATAGAAAAACTAATCTTCGAAAATTTCTGATAATTTTTTTATAAAATGAATGTAAAAAATAGGCTTCCCTTTTTGTATTACCGGAAGTGTCTTTATTACGATCTTGTGGGTGAGTCAGAATCTTGCGTTATCCTGAACCTACCAATTAAAACCAGGCAGGTTTACAGATAGATGAAAACCAGGAGGTAGTTCTGGAGATACTTCTATAAAGCTTTAAAAATTGTTTATTTATTTGATAAGGTGGGGGGGGGGGGGTGACGTTTATTACCGTTGTGTGTACAATATTCCAAGGATTTCATCTTAATTTTTACATCTCTGAACGCAAAAAAATGGTAGTCGTCGTCAGAGAAGTTGTCACAAGATATATGTTTATGTTATAGGTATCGGGAAAACCAGATAAGATAGGAAGAGGTCGTGCCAAATCAATTAAATGCCTTCGTATAAAATGAAAGATAGTGAAAAAGTTTTGCGATGTAACGTAGTTGATAAAAATTTTTTGAAGGTCGTACGATTCGATTTCTAAGGGCAGACGAGAGCATTCGAAATTTATATGTCAAGTTCTTCCAAAATTTTAAATAATTTAAGAATTCGAATATTAAATGATAGGTAAAGCAGATAATCGCCTGTAGAGAGTTAATAATAGAAACACTTTTCACGATTTCGTGTGCATTCAGAACATATCTGCATGACCTCACGATGAGTATGCTTGAATGTATGTTACAAATGAAATAACAAGTTTAGTATAAATTCATTTTTAGCTGATGTACTTAAACGTATAAGATATGTGCACGCGTATGTATTTTAATCGAAATTTGACTTGACGTAATATTTAAAAACACTGCTAGTTATTTCTAGGAAACTTTAATAGATTTCTAGGAAAGAACAAATTTGTTTGCGCGTGAAGTAATGTTTATCTCCTCGAAAACATCAACCCATTCAAGGTCTATAGAAACATTAATAACACACAAATACATATTTATATAAAAATATTTACACAGATGTATATATATATATATATATATATATATATATATATATATATGTATATGCATATATGTATAA
>KK502458.1:711066-998048 GCA_000688735.1 Glossina austeni
AAAATAAAAATAAAATAAAAAAAACATAAAAAGTTAAAGTGCCGTAATTTTCATTTAAAGTTAATTATAAACTTTAGCCATAAAGTTAAATCAGAAGAGTTTTTCAATTTCCAATTAAAAATTAGATTAGATTTACATATATACTTAAAGACAATAAAACTATAATTTTTTTTTTTTTTTCTTTTTTAAATTATTCGGTGGACTTAGCCTAGTACTAGAGTTTTGCTCATATACTTTATACTATATATGTGTGAAGTGAAAATGGATTAAGCCAATCAAGAATTTGAAAAAAAAAGAAAAATCTGAGTAAGAAGAAAACTTTCGAGTGGCAATTGATTCTGCTTCTAAGCAATTGGCCAAAAGATAATAAAATAATAGTTGTCCAGCACTTCCAGCACTCGATACTTATTTTGACTTCAAAAGTGGATCAAAGTTCTAAAGGATAAAAAAATAAAATTAAAAAAATTTCTGTTTCACCAAACTTTTTATCTCTTATCTCTAATACTAAAAGTACAACTTGGAAAGGTAGCAAAACTTTTGTCTTTCCTTTGTTTGTTTATCAATTTTATGAAATGGCAATGAATTCTGAGTCATGGTCATTTACGAAGTCACGGACGAGATACTGACAACAATGAAATGTTTTGGGAAATGATATAAAGTCGTCCAGTGTTTTCTTTATCGTACATTTCAGATAAGTAATAGGCGTAAAAATATGTTGATGTACAAGTGGGTAGCGAGCATTTTTTGTGGTCCGAGAAAATACAAGAAATGTGTTTTATTCGAAGCATCGTCAATTTTTCAGACAATCTGTGAATCTCGTTCCTTTTTCTTCTGCTGTATTTTTTCTTCTTCTCCGTTTTCTGTTTCTTCTTTTTCTTGTGTTTTAAGATAGAGTATATCGTTGCTCTCCTCTTCCCAGAAGTTCAAACTATTCTCAACCAGTCGAACTCGAAGAAGCAGAATCTGATAAAAACACATTCCATGTCGTTTCGCCTTGTTTTCAAGGTCAAGTTGATGATTAGTTAGAGGAAGTGAATTCCGTCCCTTTCATCGCAAACAATTGCGACACTGGTTTAAATTCCTTATGTTTTGTCACAGATGTACTTGCGCCCGATTTCTGTTCTAAGCGATTTCTCTCTACGGAGAACTTTGGTAGAAGATCTGAACATCATTTTTCTGTCAGAAAAGATAGCAAAACAAGTTCATAGAGATAATTTTCTCAGATTTGATGGGAAGTTCCAGAGTTATGAGGATTTTGCATTAAGGGAACAGTTTAGTGAGTTACGTTTTCAATAACTCTTGGCTCCTTCTCTAGCCATATGGTGTAGTATGGGGAGGTTGCAAAAGCATATATCCCTAGTAGCATTCGTCGCATTTCAACTCAGGTACAATTTTAAATTTCAGCTAAGTTCAGCACGTAATTTTAATAAAAGAGTTATGCTCTTACTTAAGATTACATATATGTGTATATATATATATGTAGAAGACTAGCTAATTAGGTTCTATATTAAATGGTTTAATACAAGGGAAAAACGAGAAAGAAATGAAATGAAATGAAATGAAACAAAAGTATGTTTGTGTTGAACAAACGAAATTTAAGGACCATAAGCAACGGAATGCAAGTGAACACTACGCGGACGCAAACCAGAATAACCAGCTTTACAATCCTTCATTCAACTTTGCATGAGTTAACTTTGATACATGACATAATTAGTTTCGTTCGTGTTTTGCTAAGGTATGATTGCGGCAACGCATAAATGCCAAGAATGATGCTTAATTGATAATTCGAGTGCAATGCAACTGCAAAATTTCTCTTTCCTCAATGCCTTTCGAGGTCATGCTAATGGTAATAATCGTAAATTTTTGCAACGGTTTCGGCCAAAATTTGATTGGCAAACGCGATTGAATCGTTCACTATGTAGACATTATCTTTGACTGAAAATGAAATTGTAACGTATTAGCTAACCTCAAAAGAAGCCAAAATTGTTAATATGATTCTTCTACAAGCAGCGTTTACAACAACCACAACAACAACGAAAGGAAAAGAGATATATTTTGCTTTTGAAGCTTACTATGGCAAGCAATTGTCTGTCTATGAAGAAATTAATCATAGAGAAATGAAATATTAGACGGACATACAGACAATTTTGTTATTGTTAGCTCCTAGAACTGATTGCAATAAATTCTTTTATTGACTAAAAATAAATAGTCAAACGATAAATACCCGAAAAAGTGGAGAATATTGATCACCTATTGATTCCATTAAAATCAGAAAACGTAGCGTATAATGAGAGCCCTTAAAAAAGAAAAAGCCAAAGAAAAATTTCAATGTTTACCGTCGAAAAGTGTTGCGTTACATCAAAACTTAATGCATTCAGAATTTGCTCGCCGATCTAAAGGAGATGTAAAATCAAAATACTTGAAAAGAAATAATAGCGTGCGAAAAAAAGTATTAAGTAATCGTCTTAGCTATGGCTGCTCAAGTTTAATGTACGCATGTCAACAGGGAGACATTGCTGAGGTATTGGAACGATTGCATACAAAGGTAAGATGGATGGTAAATAAATGAAGATCACTGGCAGAGTCTTGGAGCATATGTTCTTTGTATGCCTGTTAGTCTGCTCTTTTGAAGTTCTCTCCACATCTATATCTCTCGATGAATGGATAGCCAGATCAGTCAAAGATAGTTGAAAACATTATAACGTGAAAAAGACAGGCATCTGCGGGTCGTCTTCACAAATAAATAAGATTCAACCCACCTTTTATTCTTCCAATCAGAAGTACTTTCTGAATTGTCTGTCAGTCTGGCGTTTTCTTGTGCTCAACATACAGGTCCCCATTTTTGAGGTATTTTGATGAAATTTGGTATACTGGAGCGTTCTGATCCAAGGCGGGATGCTATTGAAAATGGCTCAGATCGGATCACTTTTTCGACTACTTCCCATATAACGCTTTACTTTGAAACGTTAAACGGTGCCAAACGATTGACGCAAGAAATGTTTTTCCCTTTTTGAGAGACAATTTCAAGGAACTAAGCAAAGATTTATAGCCACATAGACAGCTGTTTAACGCAGATTAAAATTGTTTTACATGCAGCTTATAGGAACAACGACGAGTTTGTTTAATTTTTATATGCACCTTTACAAACTTACTCTGCAACCTTTCGTACGTGACCGCATTGTCCGGTTTCTGCTTTTAATGCTACTCGTTGTTGTTAACAAGCAGAAGTTTATTTGCATTTCGCATTGCTCCGTACAAACATTCGTTTCTCTCGAAATATTTAAATGAATTGCACGGTTAAGGCATTCTTCACCCTAATGGATATAAAAATTAAATTCTAAAAGAAATTATTGAATTCCTTCAAATGTAATCCCTTTAAACACAATATGTATATAAAAACAAAAATAAAAAAAAAAATAAAAAAATTTAGATTTCAAAGGATCTTCATTTGTTTTATGAGATTACGTTTATGCTGAAAGTAAATTTGCAAGAGTTTAAGCTAACAATTACTTATTTAGCTTATCACCATAACGACATGGTTACCTGGTAACGTGTTACGATATTTGCATAGTTCAAATTTGGGCAATGTTTGTTTACGTCAGTGCTTAGCAACTAGTGGCCCGTATGATCCGCAGAAAAACGTAAATCGTATAAGCAAGAAACGGGGCAACGGGACATAAATGGAAAGCCAGATAGCCAGGATAAGTCAATTCGCTTACTATTACTTATCAAAAATCCAATCCAAAATGTTTTCCAAATGTTTGATGAACAAAATATAACACCTGTGGACGCGACGTGTGCAAACCAAAAATTTGCTTTTCATTGTTGTTTTGATTATAAAGAAAAATTTCAACTCGAAAAGATTGGCGGCCGCTGGTTTACGTATCTTGTCAAGTAAAATAAAAATACGGAACAAATAATCGCTTTAGAACGAACCCTAGATACCTGGCATTTGTTTACTACTTGTTCGCTTAAACGGTTTACTAGATTGCACGCTTTAAGATAGGTCTGTGATAACAATTCTTAACAAACCTTAAGATGGATTTGTCCTTCTCCTTCAAAAAAAAAAAAAAAAAAAAAGAAAATAGGAGGCGTTTGTGTTACACATGTACACAGGTCAACCTACAATTTCCAATTCGAGTATCAACAACTTTGACATATGGGCGCACATACCAAATTGATTTACATATGTATTTAAACGGGTCAGGATGATACCCGAGATATATTTCGTATATCTTCTGTCGCACATTACAAGCGAAATAAGTAAATAGTTTAACATTATAGGTCGTTGGATGGTGGGTGTATGCAGGAATAGTGTTAATAACATTACCATAGAATTTCCCTTCAAGCATTTATTACTTATTCAAGTGGCTATTAAACAAAAACACATTCTTATGCATAAAATTAAGTAAAAATTTTTGTATTTGTGTGGGTAGAAACTACAAAGTTTTACAACATTGGTTTTATTATAATAATAATAATAATAATAATAATAATAATAATAATAATAATAATAATTAAGTTCGCGGGCGATCTTAAAAAACGTAGTGTGTGGCATAAAAGGAATAATAAATTTTATATATTTTTTTTTTTTCATTTTATTTTTTATTAATAACTTGCTGCAGCCAAATCAAATACAGATCCGCGATCGTCGCAATAAAAGCGCTTTACATTATTGTGCTATACAAGCAGTTACAAGCTCAAACGTTCTCGTGGCTGCAGCTAGCATAGTCGTCGCAGCTCCAGAATTATTGGAGTCTGTAGACGAGGATGGCTTCACACCGCTTCACTTGGCTGTTATTCAGGGCAACTTGGCAATGGTCAATTTGCTGCTCGCGAATAAAGCCGACGTGAATGCTGTGGATAAAGAAGGTCATTCGGTAGTGCATTGGGCTACGGGTAAGATTAACTATGATGATCGAATCTATTATAGTTACATATAAATTACAAGCTAGTTACGCCTGCGCACTTATGTACATATATATTTTTTTAGTTTGCGGCGAAGTTGCAGCTTTGCGAGCAGTGTTAGCGGCTGATGCTAATATCGCTATACCCGATATCAATGGTGGCTCGCCGCTACACTACGCCGCTCAGATGTGTGGCGCCGTCTATGATGGCAACCTTTGCCAAACTAACTCGTCCAAGTTAGCAATGGAAATTTTGGAAATTTTATTATCCCATCCGCAGTGCAATGTTGACGTGCAAGATAAAGACGGTCGACAGCCGTTATTATGGGCCGCTTCGGCTGGTTCGGCGAAAGCTGTTACTGCTTTGGTTAAAGCTGGCGCAAGAGTGGAAAGTGCAGATAAGTTAGTGTAACAGCATTCATATCCGCCACCGAAAGTTACGTATTATTCACTTTATCAGCCGTCAAATTCATCTCTTAGGGATTAATTCGGCCAAAAGAGACTTATTTCGTGGCGAGGGCTACTTGAGCGCCCGAGTACACTTAGCGGCATAAGCTTAACTCTCGCTGATATTGAAGTAAACTTCGACTTTTTAAAAAAAGTCGAAACTTTGGTCTCAAGATGCAAATGAAAAGAAATTTTCATCGGAAATACGTTCTGAACTTTAATCGAAGATATTTTAATGTTCTATTTAAAAATGGTTTCGATTCGGCCGGACTGATAATAAAAAAAGGCGGGAAGATATTATTTTTTCTCATATTTATCTTAGGTGGTGCGATCGGAAGGCTTGTTTTATTTTATATATAATACTAGAATTACTTTAATCTTGTAGAGATGGTCTAACGGCTCTGCACTGCGCAGCATCTCGCGGCCATACAGAATGCATCGATACCTTAATTAGTTTATGTGGAGCGCCAACTGATCTCATCGACGCCAATGGTTGTACCGCACTTCATTACGCTGTAACTTTAGGACATGCTGATGCTACTTCCCGTTTATTAGATCTAGACGCCGATCCGAATAGACAAGATCGTAAAGGCCGTACTCCATCGCATTGCGGCTGCGCGAAAGGTCAATTAGAAACTGTTAAATTACTTAAAGACCGTGGCGCGAATTTATGGCTACGTAACGCCAAGGGCGATCTTCCATTACATGAAGCAGCGTCTTCCGGGCGTCGTGAATTAGTCGAATGGTTATTGGAACAACGATCTAAACAAGTAAATACGACGAGTAACGATGGCCGTAGTATGTTACACATCGCAGCATATAACGACTACACGGACATTTGTAAGGTATTATTAGATTATGGGGCTGAAATAAATTCGATTTATAGTAATTCGAAAAGTGTGATGATGACGCCCCTGGATTGTGCCTTGCAAAAAGGCCATAGATCCACAGCTAAATTTCTTCAATCACATGGCGGATTGCCCGCAGGCAAATTACGCTTAAGCGTACGCCGCGAAAATCCATTCAGAGAAACTACGGTGGACGCAGTTCGTCCGTTAAAAGATGACGATTTTATTAAACCGAAAAAGTTAATTGTCTATATGAAACAATCCGATTCGGATATAGATGAAAAAGAAAGTTATTGTGAGTGCCTGCATCCTACCTACAGCAGAGAGAAACGTTGTAGGCGTCAAAAATTTAAGCGCCATGTGCTAAGACGACGCACCAGTAGTTGTGGTGAACCAAAAATATGTCGAAATAAATGTAATGCTATTTGCCGGTCGAAAAGTAACATTGAAATAAGATTTCGAAAATCGCGAGAACGTTGCGTGTACACAAGCGAAAGCGATGATGAAGATTCGTGTGAGAACTGTTGCTATCATAAATATTTGAAAGAGCATGTCATTGTGAAGAACAAGTACATATTTTCCCGGGCACTGAAAGATAAAACGGACAAAGATAAGAGGAATAAAAACATGACAGAAGTCAGAAATCACGAAGAATGTTCTTCTGATGATCTTAATACCAAAAAGAATGAACTAAGCGAAACAAAGATTAATAGCGATCTTAAGGACAATGACGTCGAGAATGAAGGAGATATTGCATCTTTAGCTGATAAGGAGGACGTTGCGTCCACGAACTTGACTAATGAGGAAAATCTTTTAAACTTAAACCCTCTCTTGGAAGGAGTGGAAGATAAAAAATCCATAGTTGACGTTTCGAACGCAACAGCAAATGCAGAAGTTGACCCTACGCCTGAGCCACCATTGGAAATAAAAGATAATAAAGAGAATCTAGAGTCAGCGCCAAGTCATGTAGATGACGCTGAAGATGGAAAAACTAATCTAGACATGCCGTTGGACGCATCAGAACCGCCTTCCGATACTGACGATCTAGCAGATGAGAATAAAAATCTAATGGAGGAAACTGAAATTTGTAACGAAAATCAGGAGGGTAATGTACTATTACTCATTCCAGACGCTGTTGCCAAGGACGAGGAAGATAGCGAAAAACCCGATGAGAATGTAGACACTTTACTACCACCAGAATCTAAGAAGGAGGATACTGTTGCCGAAGAGCCGCAGCAGAGTCACGATGTTGATTCTAAAATAGAAGCCAGCCCAAGTACGACCGAAAACACACTTATAAACAATTCGTCGAATGTTAATGAAACGGATGACAATGTCGTAGAATCGGACAATAATGATATGATTTCCGATTATTCAAAGTTAATTATACCAGAGCAAAAGGCACGCAATTCATTTACTCTACTGCCTTCCGATTCGGCCGAAGATGAGGCAGTATTAAGTGGTAACGAAACATCGGAACGCAAGTCCAGTTTTCAAATTATTCAAAGTGATGATTCCATAGATCTTGAAGAAGAAGAAGAAGAAGAAGCAACACCGCAGGATGAATCGATAACACAATGCACTGCTTCGGGTTTTACGATTCTACCTGAGCCACACAGCGATCATGTGAAACTTTATCCGAGCCGGGATTCGGAAGACAAACTGGGAAATGAGGAAAGTCCAAAAGCTCAAACGGAGTCGTTATGTTCAGAACAAACGAGTGATATTCCAACAAAATCAGTGG
The DNA here is from genome assembly GCA_000688735.1 of Glossina austeni. NCBI lineage: Eukaryota > Metazoa > Arthropoda > Insecta > Diptera > Glossinidae > Glossina > Glossina austeni. Next base: position 719,013 of record KK502458.1, read on the forward strand.
TAGAAAACTATGAGTACAGTCACGCACACAGTCGTAAAAAACGCTTAAAAAAACGTTTTAGTGATGAGTTGAACGAGCCGACCAATTGGAAAAAAGATGAAATAAGTAGTACTGCAAAAGACCAAGACTCCGGCTTCGAGCCAAGTCCACGTGGCATCTATCGCAAAATACCGGAACCCAGCGGAATTTATACAACTCATGGCAGATCTTGCAGCTGCCGTTTAACTAATCGAAAAACTGACAGTAGCAAGACCGCTTGTAATATGTCAGCAGTGACGAGATCCATTCAGCGCAATATAAGGAGGTAATTAACTTGGTTTAAATATTAAAAAAAAAAAAGAAAAAAAAAGCCTATAAGAGTCAGCAAATTTGTCAATTTGTCATGTGATGCGAATTTCAAGCGTTAAGCGAGTACGTCAGTTGTTTCCATAAGTCAAGAAATTTTTACATATGTTTGTTGCTTAAAGATGGAGAACTTTACTAAATATCAATAAATACCATTGCCCTTGCCTAGCAGTGGGCGCAGAAGACGAATGAACGAGAAATGTTTTTCTTTAAGACGCCTTTCTTAATACTCTTTCATTTCTAACTACGCAGTAGTAAATATCTTGCAAAAAATGAATCAAGACCAAGAAATCCGCGCCAAGCTCACTCAAAATTCAAGATGATATTAACAAGTTTTTCCGATTATCACAACGCTATGCTTTATGAATTTCTTCCGCCGGATCAAACTCAAGTTCAGTGTTGTGGAGGAGGCGCTGAAGTTCATTTTAATTAAATAATAAACAAATTCACTTTATATTTTGATCACAGTAGTGGTGCTAGTAGTAGTAGTAATGGATAATAAGCGTTTTTCTGAAGAAAACCTTCTCTTGCTTTATTGATGCTGATCAAGATCAAGTTTAGGGAACTTACTGTAAAAAGCAATAGTCATAGCGAATCTTGGTTAATTTTACGCTCCCCTTAGATATTATATGGAGCGGAAAATTTTTCAACACTTGTTGGAATTAAAATCACTACAAATACGTTCGAATAAATTAAATGAGGCAGTGCTGGTGAAACGTGCTGTCGATGATTATCATAAATCCTGCATTGCCTTGGGCGGTGAGATGGGTACACGTTTACGTCGTTACAATTTCAGCGAATACAGTTTTAAGAATTTTGAATTGTTTTTATATGAAACGTTGAAATCATTGCAAAAACCGGGAACTTACAATTTTCAGGACATTAATGAATTGTATGAAGAGGTAAGAAGAAGAGAAGAGCAATGATATTCCTTTAAGCACTAGTATGAAATATTATTTTATTTATTGAAGGCCGAACGACGTTTAAGTCCCGATTACGGTGCTTACGAGAAGGCCCTACAGTGTACGACACGAACGCATCGCTGTTTTCATGCTACTCACGCATACACTGGTATACCTTGTGCAGCATACAGTGAGTTATTAATAAATTTTCTTGAGATCAAATTTTTTTTATTTTCAACTAATTACAGTTCCGATGATGAATCATCATACAATTCCTAAATTCGGTTTTGGCTCGTATAAAAGATCTAGTATGGGAAGTTTTTATTTACCGAAAATTTTAACGAGTAGTGGCTCAGGTCGAAAAGGAAATGTCGCCCTGGAATTATCACATGGCAAGCATAAACAATTGATATCATTACCTTCCGAAAAGTTGGACAGCAATAAGCGTTACTATGTAACCTTTGAAGTTAAAGGTACCACAAAGAGGAAACCACTAAAAGATGATGTACATAATAATAGTAGTAGTAGTATAGCAGTGTCAAGAGAGAAACAAAATCCTTCGAATGTCGACGTTGAGCTGGAAAAATAAAAATTCAAGTGCAAAATTATTATTGTATTTAATTTTCATTACAATTCGCTAAAAGAATTTGAAATGTGCAGCAGAGAAAGTCATCTAATGTACGGAGTTAGGCGTATCGCTAAATTCCACGCAAAACCTTTTAGGCAGAAATTGCAAAAAAAAAAAAAAAAAAAATTGTTTCAATAAACAGCAAAGTATTCTGTAAAAGGGAAAGGATTCATGGCGACAAGCGTTAGATAAATTCTAATACCTATTTTCCCTTTCACGAACATTGTGCGCCACAGCATTCATTTTCACTGCGAAACGAAATGACTTCAGTGCTTTTACATTAGGCACTCTAAAAAATATTGCGCCCAATAATAGAGATTGTTTTAAATTCGCATAAAGCTGTTTGAGTATGAATTGAGTACATGAAACGAATGCACCCATGCCTTTGTTCCTTGCGCGATTCTGACTTTACATGCCTTGGACAAGTAAGCAAATGGTAGTTGAAACCACGATTGCATTTGGCGTAGTAGATGTTTTTTACTCTATTTTTCGTAAGAACTGTTCTATGAAGGGAGTTAAAAAAACAATTTTATGCAGAGATACTACACCTTTGTGCACCTTTGACTTGTAAGCTCAAGAATAGCCAGTTACGTCTATTTACAGATTTTTTCAAAATAATTTTCCTATGCCCACCACCGTAAGATCGGCGGTTATACTAATTTTATTTTTGCCATAATGTATGTAACACCCAAAAGGAAGCTTCAGAGACTCTATAAAGCGTGAAATTCTGAGTTGGTTTTATCATGTCTGTCCGTCTGTGTAGCCGTGTGGTGTGTGTTGTTGGCACTCTCTTGGTTTCAAAAATGGGTTCAAATTTGGTAGAAACATTGGAAGTTTCTGCACGCGGGTTGTTATTGAAAATGGGCCATAGTGGTCAGAGCAGAAGCCCGCATAACGAAGTATAAACTAAACGCAACTCTGTTTTTTTAAATAAAAATTTGTGGATTTTTGCTCGTTATTCGGAAAATATTAAAGTAAGAAGGCTCCACATTTACTTTTCGAGATACTTCACTACCTAGGTCCAAAAATGAAAACAACCGGCTGTGTCCACATAAGGTTACAATTAATTTAATTGTCTTTTTTTCAATGTTTTGAGATTTTCTGCTTCTTTATCATAAGGCAAAGAAGACCGAATGCTTAAAACTATTTTGTAGACTCCTTAAGTGAAGATGTATTATCTGCCTAAAAATGGATTGATGGACAACGCGATTAATTTTTTCTTAATAATACCACCGATATGGGTATCAAATAAAAGAGCTTGGAGAGTAGAATGCGAAAAGCATAGTGGTAGTTATGCGAAAGTCTCCCCCCTTCGAATCTAACTTTCTTACTTGTTTTTTTTTTATGGCGCAATCACCAAGAATATGCCTTCTATACGTGTAACACAGTGACGGTCAGAGTGAAACGGGAAAAGAGAAGTAGATAAGGGCTGCGTCCTGATGGATGTCTGCCCAAATCGGTAAGTGTTATGTTTTCAGCGACTGAGCATTCACTATAGCTACGAGCAAAGTATGCTCTGCAGTAAAGAGTGGTCATCAAATTGATCCGATCAAATTTATTTTCAGTAGCATTGGTGCTTGAGTTTAACTGCATTGCCTCGTAACCTGCTATTTGCACGTTGAAAGTAAAAATAAGTAGGCATACAGAACAGACAGATGGACAGACAGGCTTAAACTGTCTGCGAATTGATTGTTATAATAAAAAGTCAATCTAGTCAAACAAGTCAAGATGTTGCACTCATTCGCACCAATCATATGCATCCTTGTCGAAAAACGTTGTGTAGGGTGTGATGATCATTTTTACTCTTGAGGGATCGATAGTTTTTCGACTACCTAATATGAATAACAGTGTTTTTAGGTCCGTATGCTTTTTGCCAATTATAATGAACTTCCACTTATGCGCACATATTCACTGCAATCTAGTGATGCATTTACTTTTTAAGAGAATCACTCTGTGCGTCGTTAAATTATTTAAGTTTTGTTCAAAAATACCTTTTGAGTTAGTTCTTCCACAGCAGGACTATTTACTGCGTCACTTTTCAATAGTGGACATATAATGTAATTTTCTCTGAGTAATTTCACGGGATGGCCACATTGATATGGCCGCCTGCTGTTAATCAGACGTAAGATAAAAGATAAGGTAAAGATCAACAATGTTAAAATAAAGTGTTTCCTGTGGACTATATAAGCGGTAAGGATAACATAGGTATATTAAACATGTATATAGTTTTACAACGAAAATCATTCTTCTTCTTCCATGAGAGATAACGTTGTATGTGAATAAAAAACGATTTCATACAACAAAATTATGAATTGTTTGTTACGAGTTATTATTGGAAATTTTTGGAAAAATTAAATATGTCTTAGATATATGTGTAGTACCGCTTTTTAACTCTCTGCTCTTGTATGAGGAATGAAACGGAAAGAAAAGATGCGCATGTTTTTTCCCTTAGATTAATGAATTTGAGAAGAGAACGTCAAGAATAGAAAAAACAAATGTACAATACATGTGTATGTACAAAATGTATAACTATATGTATATATTATTTCGTATAAGCATACACGCGTTTGTATAACTGTGGAACGGAAAACGCTCATTATAACCACTAAAAGAGGGGAGCGCAAGTATAAAAGGATTATCAAATATGTGTTAAGTATAAAGTTATAAATTGAAGTTGTTAAACAAATGTCTGTCAGTATGTCTTTCCGTTGAAACAAATTTGATCCTACATTCTTTTTCTTTCTACTAACTTCTAGTATTAGTGTTAGTTCGAAAATTAATTGTATCAACCGGCATAGACTCCTTAAGTTAGTGCATGTCTGAACGTCTCATTATGGTAATCACATATCTTGTTCTTACAATATTGTTTTTCCGTCATGTTCTCGGGTTAAATGCTTTTTTATTGTTTTACTTATATCGCTTGCGTTGTATTAAGTGCTTGCACAAAGTTTTGTATACGTTAGACAGAGCGACTGTTCGCTACGTCAACAATGTATTTCAGTGTCATGTATGTAATATATGTAGTGTATGTTTATTGCTATACATTCGGATATTGAGACAATTTTATGCTTGGTTGGCTGTGTACTTTTGCGCTAAAGTCATACAATTTTGACAAAGCAACAAAAGGAACTTGAGTTTCTTAAGGAGGATTTTTTTTTTTTTATTATACAAGCAATCACTCTGGAGATGTTCCTTATTTATGTAATACGGTGTTGGGGGCGAAGAGAAGAGATAGGGAAGCGGCCGAAGTTCATCATCATGAATGTAATGCCAAAGAACTTTTGTTTGTCATTTTTTCGAGAAAAAAATATGAAGAGATTTTTGTTATTCAATGATATTAGGGATCAGGTATAGGGCAAAGCGTTAACCAGCTCGTGTTATCTCCCCATATGTTTGAAAGGTAACATTTCAGTTGGCAATGTCAAAGAGCTTAACTACAAGTCAAAGAAGGGTACTTGGAAAACTTAAAGTCCTTTGTACCAAACACCAACACAAATAAGAACTTCAAAGAAAAAAAATTTTTCTTAGCCTAAACTCTTAAAGCTGTAGCATCTAAGACTATCGGCTTTATTGAAAACACCGCCGGACTTGACATTTGAACCCACGACCATTGAGCTGTTAGTCGAGATTCTTTGCCTACTCGGCCAGCCAACTTTCCAAATATTTTACAATTTCAAGTTCGTAGTACGGTTGACCTTTTTCGCTAATAATCGTACTGGCGTCCTTTGAAGCAACCTACCAGCAATCATCTTTCCCACTATTCCAGACATTTCTACATTTAAGTGGAACCTACACAAGTACTCCTCTCCTCCTTCTTCTCCCCCTATCTATAATCTTTTCCCTGCTCATATAGAGGACATACTCCGAGTGGCTGGTGTAAAAACGAATAAAAGGATCGAATTCATAGTCATATCTCATCATCAAATAAGTTCACTATTTGACACTACTGGACACTGCCGGTTGTTCTGGAGGCAGATTAAGTTTCCGCCCAGGAGACCTACATCTTTCAAATTATATTAGTCGTCGCAGAATGATTCCCTGAATCCATTTAAGCGTTGCCTACTTTGCAGTATTTCGATGAAATTCGATAGACTGATACGCTTGGGCCAAAGACGAATCGTATTGAATATGAATTACTTGGAACTATTTTCACGGACAATTCTCATATAACGGCCGATTGGACAAAAAAAAGGAAGAAAAATAATATTCTCATATACTAAATCAATGAAGGAAACCTAAGGCGGAATCAAGCCAGGTCTTGAACTTCCCCATATATGTAGTAAACGCATTTCTAAAATGTAAGACAAAGTCTACATTTTAGTATTTTATAAAGAAAATTCTCACAAAATATTGATTTGACATAAATTAAATCTACTTTGATATGCTTAGACTACATGAGTCTATTTTTTGAAAGTCCTCCCCAAATAAAGATCTTCATGAGACTTAAGCATCTATATGATAATATGTAAATTTTGCAATTTATAGGCAATTTATAGTCAGTGATACAATTCCATGAATGGTTTGAAAAATCCAAAAATATTCACATTTTCCTTTAATGAAAATGTTGAAATAAGTATTTTTTTCTTTCGCTATGTGAATAGACAAGAGTTCGTTCGTTCGAAGAAATAACCTATTTATACGTTATAGATATTGTACAGCATTTCATTATTATTAATTATGTTAACTTCAACATATAACAACTCTCAGCACAGACGTTGTTCCATTCTCTCAAGTAATCAATATTAATTTATATTTTATATAAACTCACATAATTCTTCCTTATTTTATATATGTATTCTGCGGTTGTGGTTAGATGAGAAGCAATCTTCTGCTCCTTTTGGTTGTATTTGCAAAAAAAAAAAAAAAAAATCAAATAATTCCTTTTATTCATTTAACGTAAATGCTTCGTTTTTTTATATTCGTGTTAGGGAATATATTCACATTTAGACAACCGCAAGGCAGCCCTATAATTCTGCTATGCACAATTTTGGTCAACACGAAAACTAGCATAGCTTTACTCTTTGCCTATATACTGTTTGCCTCTTTTTATGTCTCTTTCTAATATTGTGAAGTGAACTTGCAAAAAAAACAAGTCCTGGCCACAGTTAAACAAGTTTTAAGATTCCAAAGCAAACAATTGGTCCGTTTATATTTTCAGGCGACCCTAAAAAAGGAAAAAAAAACCGAATTCTCTTTACTCTATATATGCTCTATATATAATATATGCAATAAACAATATCTTCTTCTTCTTCTGTGTTAATAAGCACTGTATTGTATGAAAAAGCAAATGTAATATTTTTTACCTTAAACTCACTACGCTTACTTACTTTTGATATACACGCTTTTGATATGTACATAAAGCAATCAGTTGAATATAGAGCGCAAAGTAATTCCCCCTAAGCTGACTATAATATCTCTGATGTTTTTCTTTTCGATTTCATATTAAAACATTATTTATTATAGGTTTGCAATAAAAAGAATCAGAAACATTAAGAATAAATAGTCTTCATACAAATTATTTTATCTTTTTTTACATCGCATACAAAGGAAAATTTCAATTTTCCAACTTAATGTTGTCGCAGACTTTCCTTTACAGTTTACACTCATCATTATGAAAGATGCTCTTTGTTCTTGAAATATTTTCCGTTTCCCTACTTAAAACACATACACGCGTACATACATACATACATATATATGTATACATACATACATATAGACATACATACATACATACATGCATGAATGCATGCATGCACGCACGCATGCATGCATATATAGATGTGTGTAACAATGAAAGCACTTGGATTCGTTTACAATAAAAGGAATCATCATCCACTTTTAAAAAGCAAGTTGAATATTTAATACATGTGAACTTTATTGTTGTTGTTGTTGTTGTTGTTGTTAATGATATGTGTAAGCAAACGCCGTATTATTATAAATACAAAAGTAAGATTGTGTGAAAACTTTAAAGGTAAGTATTCAAGTTTTCTGCGTGCAAGGATCGTTTAATTCATTGCATTAATTCAAACGCCCGCAAATACACATACACACACGCACACAAACTATATTTATTAATTTTAAAAGTAAATGTAAAATTTTCATATATACACACATACATACATACATACACGATATTTATTAATTTTAAAAGTAAATTTAAAGTTTCCATACACTCACCTACACCTACACACATACCCATTCATACACGCACACTTCCCCACACACAGGTGCAAACACATACATACATACATACATACACACATGCATATATACATACATACGCACATACAGACATACATACATACATACATACGCACATATATACATATTCATATACATATACGTGAATAAACGCCTATTTTCGGTTAAGAAATAATAGATTTAATGCAAAGCAATTTATTCCTTCCATTCATTTGCACTTATCTATATATATCAGTTTACGATTAATTAATTTGTTACTTCTGTGTGATATATTCTGCCGTCGATAGCACACAATAACAATACAATCTCAGACACAATTCTCTAATAACATATAAAATTTAATTAAATTGCGATACCATCATCAATTGTGTGTGTGATGCTATATATATATATGTATATATATATATATAATGCAAAATTCCAATTTATTTATCTCGATGAATTAATATGCATAAAATATGCTTCTTATATATATATATATATAATGCGAAAATATATTATATTATATTATTCACACAATTTATACAATTACACAATTAATGAATTAGATTGTTGGGCAATTATTAATGATTTTCAATTTTCACCATTTAAAAATACAATTTTATTAAACTTTTTATCAACATTTTTTTTTTGGTTTGTTTTTTGTTAAACAGCAACAACACAGACAAACATACTTTCCAATTTTTGTTTTTATCTTATTTTAAGGTTTAAAAAAGTGTTAAAACAGCTTGACAGCCCTGCTTACGCGATTGTATTTGCGATGTGTTTGCGAATTGTGGTTAACGTTGTATGTAAAATTTCCTAAAAATTAAATATTTTTTTTGTACGATTTTATAATTACAAGGGTTTTCATTAAAAGCTTTCTTTACACGAATTTATAAGCAAAGCTTAATATTATCCTAGAATTTTTCAGGGATTTGTACTCAGGCGAGAAGTACATATAAATAGTGGCAAAGTCAGTGGGGCATCCGGTGGCTGTCATAAATAAGAAAACTCGGCCTGTCACTTGTAGGCAAAGATCAACATCAATATCATTTATCGATTTCAAATTTTATATAAACATTAAATCATTAAGACTTAAAAGTCCAAAGTCCAAAAATGTCTAAAGAAAATATTATACAAGGTATTTATGCCTCATCAGGAAAGATTTGTTTGTCAGTTTATAATAATCAAAAAGATGCACCAGGCACCTACTTTACCAAGTATATGGTGACGAGAGTATTAGACTCGATTTAACACTGTCTGTCTATCCGTCCCATCACCTGTTTGTATATCAGTATGTCTTTTACATAAGCTTTTGCTGAAACTTGATATATGCACATGTATATGTATATAGTCAAAGGCCTTAGAACAAATTTGAAAATGGGTGAATTTTTGTTAAGATGGTCTCTTATTACTTTTAGCATTCTTACGATTTATTTAGGCAAAAGAAATAAATTGCAGGATTAAAGTGAGCGGAGTATTAACAATTAGGTTTATCTTTTCACGAAGGTGGTTAATTACATGTCCAGGTACTTTTAAGATTTCAATAGGATTAACTGTCTGCTTAAACTCTCATTAAGATTAACTGTCTGTTTAACTTCAAAAGCCCTTTATCACACGTCTCTTTTCCTCATCAATAGATCAAAGTAAGATGTTACATAAAATTTTTTCAACCGTCTCACACTTCCACAGACAAAATTCAAAGCTATTATGGCACTTGGAACTTTGAATGAAGTTTTTTTGAAAAATTTGATAATTAGCTTTTCTCGTAGACGAAATTCTCCTTCTAGCTAATATTTTTGATAAGATAAGCATTTTAAACCGCTTCAAACTGTTCACTTATCTTCTTAAGGCAGCTGTTAGTCGTCTTTAAACTAATCTAAAGACCAAGTGTCTGTTCATTATGTTTGCACGCATTCATATTAATACCTGTGCTAATAGCCATCGCGGAGGGAATGTTTAATGAATGAAAAGTTCATAAGAGAAGATGATGAGCATTCGAGCAAGCTTTAAAGCTGGTGTGCAAACTTACATGAAATCATTCAATTCATTGCGAAAATAGTGTTGGTATTGGCGCAACGCAATCTAGGTCACCCTTATTCACTAATCAAGAATATGGTTATGGTTAAGTTCTTAATCTGTTTTCGAATAAACTTTTGTTAATTTGCCGGTTTAAAGGCGATGCGAATAAATGCGTTCTCTGTTGTTGTTGACTGTGAAAATGTCAAGAAAATCGTTCTTTAATTAATTAATTAATTCTAAACTCTTTAACGCTTGTTGACGACTGGTATGAAAATAATTCAATTTGAACAACAACATCTCTGCTGGTGGTGTGCAAACTATTTCATATGCATATACATCTATACATATATAAATATATATATATATATACCATCACAGGTGGTACATTACGTTAAGCATTAAAAGTGTTGTTGTTATGTAAACACTGCGTATAATGAGCCATTATTTTGCTAACCAAAGATTTCTCCATAATTAACTTAGTGATTCCTGGATAACTTATATTAAATAAGATTAATTTGAATGCGGATTTACTCGTGTTTCAAGAAATCTATCTTCTATTAAAATTAGTTAATTACAGTTGCAAAGTAGTAAACGCTATAAGAAAAATTTCAATAAAATCGCTCTCGGATTCTTTAATTAATTAATTAAACTCTAAACTCTTTACTGTTCGCTGGTTAATGTTAAAATAAATGAATATAAAAAACAAAAAACCGTTTTGCCGGTTAAAGGTGAACTGCTTCCCACAGTACACATTTGCACTTATGACCATCCCAGGTGGTATGTAAAAAGTTAGTCAAGCTAAGTAAATAAATAAAGTAAACGTAAGTCCTGTTCGTGATTATCCATCTGCTGAAATCATGATAATATTTTTGCAAAGTTTTTGCTTTCATTCTTTCGCATCTTTCTTTATCTCTTGCTTGAGTTTAGAAATTAAGCAAAGCGATCTTTACAATCACCCACAATGGACGAGACAATCTGTGAAAAAAAAAAAAACTTGAAAATAAATATTGCAAGAAAACATGCATCGACAACATTACAGAGACAGATAAGCAGGCACTAGTCAGAAAAATAAACTTTCAAAGCAGATCTGTCCAAACCCTGGCACACCACTCTGACTGCACGCAATCGAGCAATAAAGTCAAACTGCAGACTAAGGAGAAAATTGTAAATTCTGCGGAATAACAACTTTAAAAAAGGGCTATTACGAGAGAGAAAGAGAGAGAGAACGAGTTATCTTGAAAGAAATCACTCTTACATTGGTGTAACAAACTCAATGAAGAAACCTGTAAATGATATCCGAGAGAAGAAGAAAGAAAGTGAAAAAAGTATTTTCGCAGCATACTCTGAGACGGAGGCATTGTAGGGTAGAAATTTTGCCTTTTTGATAGATATATAGTGGTTTCGTATACAAGTCATCTTCTTCTTCTTCTTCTATCGAGTCAGCAAATCAACGATAGATAAGTAAAGTAAAATGTTTCAAAGTAAAGTAAAGTGCATGGCTTGAGTCAAATATCAAAAACCTTTCTATCCTTCCCTACGTGAACGAACAGACGCTTGGAACTTTTCGATATTTACATTTCGCGTACTTTCTTTTAAAAAAACCAAGCATCTTCTCAAGTGAGATACAATTAATTATTCATGAGGCAACTTTAGGTTCCTTAAAAACGATTTTAAACCGCTCGCATCATCGATCATTCTTTGAAAGTCAGACTTGAGATCCCGTTACCTCTAAACTATAAATTTTGTACAGCCGGAGTAGGAAAGCATTAACCTAAACGATATCTTGGCTTTAAAAGATGTAAGACTACGTGTGATAACACCGCGTTTCATAACTTTGGTGAGACAATAAATTCAGAAGAAATTCCGATATTGTGCGGTTAGTTTGTTTGAAGTCCTCAGTGTGCAGTGCACTTCTATTTTCTCATATTAAAAACCAGCATAGAATGTGCTATTGCTGGATGTAGGCTAGATTTAGTTAACGAAGTGTTTAAAAGTTGCATTCATCGATTTCGTTTCTGTGAGAAAAGCTTTGCTATCCGTCTTAAGGTTGTTTTTGTATTTAGAAATTAATTGCATCGAATATACTTCACGACAAAATATTTTTTTTTTTTGCTTTTACTCAATTTTGTTTTTCCTTCTTCTTCTTCTTTTATAATTTTATTATCTACAAATTTATACATTTACGTTCATTGGCCAAGAGTTGTTGTACAAGAACCGAAAGACATGCAGACTTAAGTTTCTATTTATGACGAAAACTTGAGCGTAGATTTCATGATTTCACAGCTCACAGGTTAAAACATTGTAGCCAGAAAATGCCAGTCAGTGTGAACGCCAGTGAAATTTTGCGATCCAATCAGTTTCCAATAAGATTAGTTCTGAGCCAAAACATGTCTGCACTTAAAAAACCTTTCTATCAAAATAAATTCATAAATGAAACGCTTAAAAATGGGCAGACATGTTCAATCGATTCAGAATCGATCAGTACGATAGCTCTGTCTGAATAGTCCGAAGTTGCTCTATATGTTATACATTCATCGCCGCAAACTTTATATGCTGGTCATAAGTGGCGTAAACGAGTAGGCTAGAGGTAGCTAGAGTAGTAACTAAGAGTCCACGACTTATTAAGTTATAATTAATACCTATGTGGACATAAATATGTATCTACTTAGTTTCCAATTGATCGCATAGAGAGCTATATTTACCTTACGAGAGTAAATGTTTTCTTTCAAAAAATCCATTTTTTTGCTTAATAAGTGCTTAAGATTTTCTAGAATATGCGGAAAAAAATTCATTGCACGTATGAAATTTTTTCCTTGAAATTTTCTGGTGTTTTCCATAGGAGATCATCTCCGCATTATTGATCTCTAATATTTCTTTAGCACACCAAGAGATCAGTTCAGAAGTTACTTATATTCAAAGAGAAATACGTTAGTGAACTCGACTGTTATTTGTTTAGTCGGGTTTCATGTATGAGTAGAATTAAAATAAAATAAAGGAGTGCGCTTTTTTTTGGTCGCAAATTGCACTAAAGTGTCGATGATATTCCTGAAAATCCCTACGTCTTTGTCTACGTATAGTGGTGTAAATTAAATAAATTTTTTCTTTGTTAAATTTCAGTTTGGAGCAGCTATGATGCGGGCCGCAGAGTCCCTTAAGCGAAACATGTTCCCAAAGAACGTCTGCGGTGTTAAGGTTTTCTTATGGATAAATTTGAAGACAGCGAGTAAAATTTTGCAGCACAATATCAACATTTCCTACCGGCACAATTACAGCGGCATTAATGCCCTGAAAAAGATACTCCATCATAAGAGTAAGATTTTCAATTTTCATTTTAATGCAATGTAAAAAATTATGAAAAATTATTCAACGAAATAATATCGTATCGTATGAATCCAATGAAATAAGAAGCTTAAAAAGGTCCATCATATACGGGATCTTCCATATAGAAATTGATTGATAGAAAGTTTATAAAAATTCTGTTGAACACAATAAAACAAGACGGACAAACGGACGGACAGGCTTTATTCGCTTCAGAAAATGAATTTGGGCCGATGGACATAATAAAAGGGCGGGTCTATCTCAAGTCATCCTAAGTCAATATACTTGCGTATCACAACTGGTGCAAAATATTAAAAAAAAAAAAGTGACAAGTTTCCCAAAAATTTTTGGAAACTGAATTTTCAATATGATATTGAACACCTTTTGCCTTTTGCCTACGTAGTTATTTTCTATTCATTAACTAGGTTATGCTTTAATAAATTTAAAATTAAAATTAAATTAAATTAAAATGAAATTAAAATTTTAAATAAAAAATTTCTTTCTCGAGCTATCAATCTTCACGTGCATTTGCGCCAAATTATATCTCATTTTTCTTAAAAGATATTCAATCAGTCAACCGCACACATTATTTGTTGTTGTGGTGTCACTTTGGAAAAGGCTCGACGTGAACACAAAGTACTTTGTATGAGCCTTAATGAGGCCAGCAGTGGTCAATTTAAGCTATTTGTTATTATTTGAATCTTTGGTCATTTTGTTGCAATTGTATTTTGTGCGTGTGTGTGTGTGTTTACGTGTTCTCATGTTCTCAACGTCTTTTTTTCTTTTTCTGTTTGGTTAATATTTTGTTTGCTTATTATTATTAATATTGTTTTTCTCTTTTAAATTTTTCGACCTTTGTTTATTTATTATATATATATATATATATATATTATATATATATTATTATATATATATATCTATATTATTATATATGTATATGTATATATATATTTTTTTTAATTAATTGTTTTTACCAAATTAGTTTATCGTTTTTTTTTTTTATTTGGTTTATATGCTTATTGTTTTTTTCTATTTTCAATTTGTTGTTTTTGTTTTTTTTTTTTTTTTGTCTATTTTGTCTATTGAGAGCCATCTTGCTCTTCAGTCCATTTGCGAGCTTATATTGCCTAAGCGGTCTCATTCCTTTTTCTAAATTTTTCTTTTCTCAATATTCTCAAGTTCTATAAAAACGCTTTATTTAAAATTCGTTATGAATCGCGCATTGTTCAAACTGCTATCAAATTTCCGCCCGTGAAGAAATCTAAAAAGCACAATGCGACTACTTGAACACCTAAGCAATGTCGAATGAAACGATTTTCCAGAGCTTTAACAGGACTTAACGAGAATTCCAAGCTTGGTGTTGTAGTTAGTGGACCGTGGACCTATTAGATAGTAAAGCTACCTTGGCATCTGTGTAATTGTCGTTTGCGGATAACATCCATCCGTATGTGCTGGATATTAAATTTTTTTTTTATATAAACTGAAATATGAAGCCTTTCACTTTTATATCCTGAGGGCACTTAGCTAAGCGGGTATCATCTGATAAAATCCCTTCTTCCCGACTAATAAACATATAAAAAGAAATGTACATTTGCCAGTGGTTTAGACTTTTTGGTTTCGCAAGTAAACCTTAAGCCGTTGTCGGCATATCATCTGCCTCATCAACAAGTTAATGCAGCGCCTGTGTGCGCGAATAATAATGTAATAGACAGCCCCCGTGCGCGTATGGGGCATTTCACTCCTCTGATCATCTCTTTTTCCGTCCGTCCAAATCTTACCGTTACATCTACTCGTCCGTCAATTCATGCTTTGAAGATTTTCCTAATGTGGTCCACTGTTCTTGACATGTTGCCCTCCTACGATTTTGTTTAAAATGCATATATTTTTTTTGCCCAAGTTGGCCCTTATTAACCGAAATACGTGACATCTCTGTTCTCAACTATCTTATGGCAATAAATATGAGCGACAGCATTTACTTGAGCTTTATTGTCCATTAGGTGCAAATCTGAATTGTTTAAATTACTTGTTTTATGCGTACCAAACATATATGCATACATATGCATACATAAATATCTATATATATATATATAAAAATACATGTAAACACATAAATAGATATATATATATATATACATACATATATATATATATGTATGTATACATATCTATTTATGTGCTTACATGTATTTTTATGGAAATCTTTTACATTAATTATCATAATTCAGTAGAGTTTGAAAACAATTATAAGTACTTAACTTAATTAAAGGCTACTATGAAATTCCATAGTTTGACCACAAAACTTTTTGTCGACAATATTTTATAAACGACATTAACCGCAATATGAGTTGAATAAATAAAATCAAAAAAACTATGTTTAAGACTTAAGTCGAACAATTATTACCTACAGCTCGGATCATCAAATCAAAAGATAAATGAATTGAGAGAGGGAAAGAGAAAGAGCGAGAGAGAGAGATGGATGGACGTTCTTATAGAATGTATGAAATAAATAAACTACTGGATGAGTTTAGCTAACTAATTAAAAATAATAAATGTCTTGCTTTTTATAATAATTAAAACATTTCTTGTGATATTTTCTTATATAAATGTCTTTCAACTTTTATGCTTCTAAGGGAAGAGAGGCAGATGATAAAATAACAGGTGCAAATGTCATAGAATGTCTTGTAGATGAAATGTTGCGAATTCTATGACATACATATTATAAATTTATTCTATGGTAGCGTTCAAATAAAAAGAAAGTAAAATATGTGTGTGTGTGTGTGTGTGTGTGTGTGTGTGTATTTGTGCGCCTTAAAAAGGCTAAATTGCATTGTCACTTTCGGTGTTACAATGACCCAAGCATCACTAAATACCACTTTCGTTATAAACTCTAATGGATTTCATTTTATTCCTCTATTTATTTTTCTTCTTCTTGCTCACTTTTTGTTTTCATCTCTTTTGGCATTACATAAAAAAGACGGTCATTGGCATTTATCCAGAAAAAAATATGATTTCAAAGGGAAATACTTACAACTCATTTGAACTTTTATAGAATAATTAGTTTAAAACTTTAAAAGAAAAAATGTAGAAGAAAATAAATAAATAAATAAATAAACAAATAAATAAAAAACTCATATACAAATATGAACATGAGCATAAAATAAAGGGGGAAAAAAACAATATAAAAAAAATTTTTTTTTTTTTTTTTTTTGCTTTAGCAACTTCAGATAGATACAAAAATTCAATTTATTTATGTATCTGCTGAGAAGGAGCTTAAGAGCTTGTATGCTTGGGTGTTAGCATATCGAATTTTTATAAATCAATTCAGGAAAATGTATTTAAAGTAAGCTTCATGCTTCCTGATATAAAATTTCTTTCTCTGTAGACTTATAAATTTTTGTTTTTTTTTCTTTTGATTAATTGTAATCTTGTTAACATATCCGAGCGATATTATTTCCATCCTGTATGCGTAAAGCTTCACATTTGCGCTTTGTTAGTGCTACACAAAAATCGGAATATATATATATATATTTTTTTTTTTTTTCTTAAATACATTTACTTATGGAGCTGCTGAAAATGATTTCGGATGACTCGGAGTTTTGATATTAGTACACTTGAATATATGCCTATTAATATAAATGTTAAGTGTGTGAAGATTTAAAAAAAAAAAAAACATCATATTCTTCTTGGCATGATTCTTGGACATTTACCAACGCAAATAATTTCTGCCGATTGTAGATGCGGCAATAAATTATTTGCACTCTAAATAACACTTAAAGTTTGTCAACTTTGATTACTAACGTGGAATGCTTACAATTTTTAAGTGCGGTTACTCAAGGAGCGTTTGGTGATTAGGGCTTAAGATTTAATAATACATACATATATCTACATATATATATATATGTATGCACATTATAGAGTATAAGTCTATTTACTATATATCTCCTATATATCTATTTCCTTGTATAATTCATACCTATGTGCTTACATATCCACACCATGCATATTATATACAGGTATACATACATCATATACACTAATCACTCAGGGGATGGCCTCCTACTCGCTGGGATGATTAGAAAGAAGTGGAAAAAGAGAAACGTGAGCAAGCTATAAGAAAATGATGGCCGCAGCCTACCGGGTAGCGTGCCCAATCGATCGAGCATCCACTACAGCTATGGCCAAAGTAAACTCTACTGCACTGACATCCCGTGAGCATCAAGTCACGATCTTTACTTGCTCAGTTACTCAAGCGGGTAAATAAATATGTACATGTGCGTGTGTGCGTATGTATAGGTAAACATATCTTTGTACTCTCCACCTATCCTTAGTGTAGACCCTTCTTACTCACCACTACATACCAAGGCTGATTACTGACCTTCTGACAGTAGACGTGGCCCTTAGACAATTAAAAATTGTTGAACCTGGATTGCCATCACATTGCACTCATCTTACGCCCCACTTGAATATCCGTCATGTGCACAACTGGAGAGGAGTCAATGACCCGGCATACTCATCGTAGAGTCCTTCTAAAGTACCAAATGTAAAAATAGCATTTTCTTTGAACAATGTTTTAAGGTATCTTCACATTTTTTTTCTTTTCTTTTTTTCGTTCTCTATCTTTTCAGATAGAAGAATAAGTAATATGTATACTAAATTTTTTCGCTCGCTTAGAACGCCAAGACGCACCGCTTAGAAAGCCCATAACCACTTTAAGATCCTTAGTCGATGCAATTCCGTCCTTCCGTCCTGCTATTGTTAAGAGGGTTACGAAGTTAATGCTATTATAAAGGCAGTCATTTTAAGCAAATATATATTTTCCATAACCAAAAAGTTATTGCCAAAGCTATTCCCAGTTCTTGGCCTAAAGTAATGAATGTGAAAGGTCTTCGCTTGTTTGAATTTTATCTATGCAAGGAGACTAGGAAAAATACCATGCATATTAAATTTCAAGCTTTTTGTATAAAGTTTTGCAATTTCAAGCTTGTTACACTAGTTTCAGTTCCCCATCAACGGTTGAGTTTTGTTAAAATTCCTAATAACAACTTGATATCATTACTATTCTCAACATCTCGAACTTCGCTTTCAAAGTGGTCTATGTGGCACATTGCTGATCATGAGTTTCCCTATTTTTCTGAGAAAGACTTGGTAACGATCGCCTTTGATTGTCGTCTTTGATCTTTCGGTGGAACCATTTAATAAAACGTGAATCTCTTCGCTAAAAGTAGTTGTGAAATAAAAATCCTCCTTTAGCCCGATTATATTATTTTAGGTCATTGCACTAAGGTTACCTACACCGTGTTTTGCTTTAAAATGATATTTTCTGCGCGCATGATATTCCTTTGCTATAGGCATTATTGCTTGTCACTTGTTGTATCTTAATGCGTGCGAAAATTTTACGAAATTCATGATCGATTGAATTTCCTTATAAGACTTTTCTTATTGGTTGACTTGTTTCACTAATTGTAAGGAGAAGCAAATGATGTCAAAGTACGTAATATTGATACGAGCAAATATGAAGAGTTTTCCAATGAAATATTTTTCCGCTCAGCTTAGTTTTATTATTATTTACTATATACGAGTCACTGTCCCAATATAATTTACTAATGCTTTTGGGAGCGTTTTCTTCTCTGATCAAAAAACCAATTTTTTTTTTTTAGGAAAACCTTACTGCATAACGCTAAAAACGACGAGGCAAGAAAACAAGAAATCCCTGTGAAAAGGTCCTATATGTCAAAGCTGTCCCGCGTACGTATGTCTCAACAATGAAATGCAAAATGACATTAGTAGCGAATTTCGGTGGTTGTTATATAAATGCATTTGTACGTTTTGTTGCCCTCTAATGAAAGGGCGTTTTAGGTGTATCTTTATAAAAAAAGGTGTATTCGTTTATAGAGAGAAAGGGTCTACCCTTTTAGCCTTAAATTAAAAGTCAATCGTGTATGCTTTTAATTAAAGCAGGCAGACGAACAAGAAATGCGTGTCAACTTAAACAAAATTGTTTGTAATTTTATTAAGGTATTCATTAATAACCGTGTGCTAGACCTTTACCTGTTATTGTTATCATTATTTTGCCGTTGTTGTCTATGTTGTGGCTTTGCTGTTGTTGTTGTTATTATTGGATTGATTACTAATCGAATGCATGTTAGACTCTCGCATGTTCTTCTTGTCATACTATTCAATAGAAGAAGGAGACAACGAGTATCCCTTATATTTACTTGTTTAGTCATTAGCACGCAATCACGTGCGATATCGCATGGGATGCATCTTTTTCAGTTGTTAAGAAGATACTTAATTGATTAACCGATGTTATCGGTGTCATTAAGTAATGGAAAATGTATGCCATCCAAAAGAGTGAAAGAAAGAATTTTCATGCAAGCATGCAAGGAAAACATATGGTCTTGCATTTGCTTATTACCCATAACTAACAAAAGAACACCCTCCAGTCCCAGTTGGTGAATATAAAAAGCGAGCAGTTATATGCCAACGCAATGTACACGCATTTTTCAGATCTACTATATATCTTATATCAAAAAAAAAAAAAAAAAAAAAAAAAAAAAAAAATTCTCATATATGGAGGCCTTCCTCTGTTCACCAGTCACGAACTCTATAATTACCCCTATAATAATTCATTAGCTTATTTATGCGTTAAGCATATATTTTCAAATTCAATTACGGTCTCGTCGATTGAAAACAAGGTTTAATTTTCTATATGCTTTTGTTTTCATAGGATCAGTTTCAAGATTAACAAGCAATCAAGGACTAAGCCGGTCTCTATTGTTTTTCTATTAATTAATTTTCATTTTTTTTCTTTTATTGCTTAAATAAAGTAGTGGTAATAACCAGCTGCACAAAGGCCATATAACAACGAGTTCATGAAACTTAAAGCAGTTAAGTTCATATAATAGAAAATTTCATTTACCAAACGAACAATAAAATTTTGTTAATCACGCATTTGAAAGCCTATATAAATAAGTCTTGCATTGTATTCGTTTTTATGGATACTATTGCATGATGCGTACGACTTTATTTGAGATAACATATTCACTTCAAAAATAATTGATTAATTGTAGCTTTCGCAAAGTTACATATGCATACGCGACATTGACTGACGTTTTCACTATTTGTTCTAGAAAACCTCCATTAGAATCAATGAAGAAGAATCTTCGGATCAGAAGTGCTGCAGGTGCAAATCAGATGCTTATATCGTTCGTTGCGGATAATCGGTAAAACCATTACAGTTATGGGAAACTAAACAAATAACACGGGGAAGCGAGTACAACTGCCTGTCAATTCTGTAGTTAATTACACGCTACATCACTTTTGGTGCAAGGGTACATTAAGCTTGCGCAACATCCAGAAGAACTTGATTACATATATATTTGTCCGTCCGTTAATCAATATTGTTTTCTTATGTTCAACCTAGAGGGCGCGATTTTCGAGATATTTTGACGAAATTTGGTTCGCTGACATGTTTTAAACTAAGAAGCAAAGCAGTTGAAAATGTTTCGGGTGGGACCACTTTTCCGATGATTTCCCGTAAAACACCTTATTTTGAATAGTCGATAGATGGATAACTGGAGGTTGCTATGGCATATTTAAGTGTGCCACACTATAGTGTTTTGACTTGTGTCTTATGTTTAATTAAAACTTTTCCGTGAGAAAAGAAACTGCAAACATGTTAGAAACTTTAGAGTCTGCAAATTGTTCAAAAAACATTTCCGATTAGGTAAGTTTCTGATCCGGAGCTTGTACAGGTATTAATTGTCCTCAATCACATGATCTACTGAAGAGACTTTCGTCAGAAATTCCTTCAACTTCTAGAGGCTTTTGTCAACGGACTTTTGCACTTCACGAATAAAATCGGTAGAGTCGGGATGTTTCTTATGTTTTACAACAGTTTCTCTACCACTAATTGAAATTTGGAAAATTGGAAATTTCTAAACCGATCATTTCGTCTAACAAAGTTATTCATGTGACGACTTTGCAAAATGAGGCGATGTATGGGAAATGGTCTAAGTAGCGGTACGATTCTCACCATCGTTCGTCCTTGGGTCAAAATAACTCGGTATACCAAATTTCATCAAATATCCCAAAATGGCGAGGAATGCAATGCGGACATACAGACAGACAAATAAATTTATGACAAGAAACGATTCTAAACCAAGCTGAATACATCGGCACAAATCTAACATACCCCAGTTCCACAAGTGGTGTAGCTATAAAAAAAAACTAAATAAATAAAAGTTTGTTTTCGAAAAATTACGACCACATATCTAGGCGTTCTTAAATGGCATATCCACTCTGTACATAGCGTATCGCAACAGCTTTTGTAATATTGTATAAATTATTCTAAACTAAACTAATATTTAACTTTACTTAAATTTATTAGGTGTTAATAAAGTCGATGATTTGTAGCATACGCCTAATACATTAGCGGTGATCTAAAAGATATGCACCCTTGAAGAGGTCAAAATTTATAAAATCATTTCATTTGACACGCATGCACATTGCCATTAACTATAATGCTATCACTATTTTTTAAAATATCCCACATTGTCATTATGATCGGCATATGGCATAATCAACGCATTGCTATGCACATGCTTCAATGCTCCCTCTTAGCGTTGAAGCATGGTAACAAATAGTAGAGTTCATGGAAAGTGTTCTTTAAACCAATAGATCGTAACTGAATGTTGTTTGTGGGATGATTTAAGTGACGTAAGACATTCTTTAGCAGTATGTAAAAGGATTTTCATGTTTTACACACATGTTTAATAAAGTGAGTGAACAAACTATTTCCTCTGTGGATACCTTGTTATTATGTTATGTTGTATTAAAGTAAAATTTATTTTAATTAAAGTAACAAAAGTCATAAATACATCCTCTTAGGTTTCAGATGCATAGTCTTTTTTTTTTTTTTGCCCATTACCGAGATTGCGCCAAATGTATTATGTATTGAAATGTTCCGGGTATACCAAATATAATGTAACTTCTTATAGCCAGTGTGAAAATCCAAACCGAAAGAGCCAGACATGTTTGTCTGTCCGGTGGTCAAAACTCTTCTAAAGAAACCTGGTGTTAATATTTCCTGTTTAGCTTCACTTAAGGCAAGTTCGGAAATCCTTTCAGACCCGCCCATAATTTCAAAAAGACCAAGCGCAGTTAAGTTCTAACCATTTCGTCACATTAAAGCCTTGAATACGTTCATTATCAGATTCTTTCTGTCAAATTTCGAAACCACTTAAAACGGCGGTTTCGAATTTCGAAACCACTTAAACGGGATTCTTCCAGAATCATAAAAATAATATATTTAGAAGTACAAAGATCTGTGAAGATTTACAGGAACACGATTTGAAATATGTGTAACGTATGGTACGATATTAGATCTGAAATATGTACGACCTAAGTAAGCAGAAGTCTCATTTGGTTTGTAGTGACGGGTTTCTCGACGTGACGTAAACTAGAGGCTTTCTTTTAGGAACAAAATTGTCTCGACAAACGCAGACGATTTGCTTTGTTGTTTTTTTTTTTCAAAACAAGTTTCCTTGGAAAAACAACCTTAGGAAGAACTTTTTCAAGATCCTTCAGTATTTTAGTATTTTCAGGAGACAAGACCTGCGGTCATCACAATCGGCAAGCGATAAATCGTTATGAAATATCGAAAACAATGCAGAGATAACTTATCATAGGTCTTTCAAGGCATTTTTAACACTGGAACTACTGTTTAGGTCAATATGACTCTCTTTGAATATTTCACTTTAAAAAAAGGGGTTATAAAGCAAGTAAAGTTTTAATATTTTTTGATGATTTTTACTTATATAATATAATCGACCTTCCAAATCCCGTGAGCAGTTTTTCTTTCGAAATATCTATCACATATACTTATCTGTCGCGTTATGGGTCATTTTGACCCACAACTTTTCAGGACAGTCACAAAAATCAAGGTAGAAACAATTCTTGATCACTTAAAAATGTAAGCTTGAAAAATGGGGGTGATCTGCTCACTTCCAACTGCGCGAAGGTAGCTCGCCAGATCTACATGCGGATAGATCACAATAGCTTTCTTAACTTTGGGTTTGTGTCAAATTTCAGCTTCTCTATCTTACCTTTGCCCGCTTAAGCGAGGCTACAAAAATTATTGATCAAAATTACCCGCAATGGCAGAAATGGGTGTGTGCCACATGCCGGTAGTCCTAGTGTTAAAAAGTCATCACAATCGTCACTTACCGTCGTTTGTTGAGCTTATATAAGTTTGTTATGAGACATGCCGTGCCGTTCATGGTCAAAATGCGTTTCGATAATAGGAAATAATTGCACAAAGAGAAGTCAAGTGAATACGGAAGATGTTCGAATATAAAGCCATAGATAGTCAGTCCTTTGTAATATTCAATGCAAGCAATTTATTGTGGCCTTTGTTTAAAGCATGAGAAACACAGGATATAAAATTTTCATTTGTGTTAAAACGCGTCATCAAAGTTTGTAAATTTGTCGTTTTGTATATGTGTCTATACATATATAAAGGTTCTGCTTCTGCTGCTCTCACTGTTCGATTTGCATTGTAAGCGATAATTTCATGAACTTTCCCACCAATACATTTTCTTTCTTCCTTCACTTTTTTGTCCGGCATATTGTTGGGACATCTTCCAAAAAATCACAACTGTCCTGCAAATCGTTCTTACTATCCGACCAAAGGACATAAACAACCATTACCATAAAATCTATTGTTTTTCCTGCATTGAAATGTGTCTGCGAAAGCTTTGCCATGCTTGAAATACCCTTTAATACGATTTCAAAGGATTTTTGTGATGAGGTGACAAAATGCACCGTCATTTTAAACGCAATAACATAACAGACTCTCGATCGTTTCTAATGAATCTAATGGCTCGTAGATTTACCCACTAACCGATTATGCATACATTGCTGCTTCAGTAGAAGCAACTAATGATTTTTCTGTACATTTGAAAACTTTATCGTAACATCGCGTATCTCTCAGATTTTTGAAATTCGTGTTTGTGTTAATCTTATGCAAATACACTACCGCCGCACATTTTTGTAAGCATGCTTAAGCTTCTTTCATGTAAGGGAAGGACAAACAAACATCCGGTTAAAACCTCGCCCCTTTGTTATTACATTGGAATTGACGAAGACATGCACGATATGCTACTTGCAAGATCATTTTGGTATTTTCAGTTGAACTCCATTTTCATTCATTCTTGATAAGGCGCCGCAAACAAAGAAATAATGTCACGACAAATAAACACAAAAATAAAATGAACTCTCATTTTAGATCAAATGTGCACATATGTTATATTATTTAAAGCATCCAATATACATATATACATATACATATATATATATATATATTTATATATTTGATTTCATTAACGTTTCATTCGAAAGATGAATGCAGTGGCGCCTCTTCTTGTATACATATAACGAATGCATCAACATCTTGGTAGCTTCACTAATATAAATATACATACATTTTAATGGCTCGCGCTCTTTATTATTGTAGGAGTACAAAAACCATCCACAAAATGTGTAACAAAAAGAAAAAAAAAATAAAAAAAAAATAAAAACAAAAAACGATGAAACTTATCCTACACAATGTTGTGGGTCATCTTTAAAACATTTTTCACGTATTCTTAATCAACCCAATAAGTTCATGTTACACTGATTCTATGAAATGTTTATATGGCGCTCAGTTATGTAGACAAATATTCTCAATACAACATTGACTAGGCGCTATTTTTTCTCTCTCATCATTCATATCTTGCTCTCTCTCTCTCCGTTAGAACATATGCAAGCGACGTTACGATTTTTCTTCTCTTACAAAATCCATCTCACGGTTGATAAATAATGTAATTATGTAGTACTTTAGAATTACTATTAAAAACTTTTAAATGTTAGCCTTTTAACGAGCGAAAGAGATACTAGATACTAGATTTAAATACTAGATACTAGATTTAAAAATTTTCTACCAATTACCTCGAGTGATGTCTAGGCTTTTTCCGTCACTGTTGAATAAATTGAAATCTGAACCTGAGTATTTGCAGAAAGCCCATGGCTGTGCCTATAAAAGGAACAATTGAAAATGTAGTTGAGAAGATTGGCACGGGTTAATAGTGCTCGCGTCTGATGTCTAGGCCTTTTCTGTCAGTGGTGAATAAATTGAAATCTGAACCTGAGTATTTGCAGAAAGCCCATGGATATGCCCTTAAAAAGAACAAGTGAAAGTCTTCTTGGCACGGGTTAATAGTGCTTGCGCTTCAACAAAGTCTGGGAATTGAAAGAATATTTTCTTATTGTACGGAAGAGTTATGGTAATGATCCAACTTGATTAATGATTGACATCCTATTCGTAGAAACTAGATTTTTATTTGTGGGTTCAAGCGAGAAGCTTCGAAAAAGCTGCGCTTATATAAACGACGCTATTAATAAAAATCTGAAGCCTATGGAAATCCTGTATTTAAAAAGCAAATTTTTTTAAATGAATTCTTTTGACCACAAATCTTTTCAATAAAGCTGCATTCCCTATCAGATAGCTGGCTCAGAAACCGAGATAATGAACTAACAGTGTAAAAAGGCGCTACCCAAGTTTTAAGTTAATACAACATTTACCGACATTATTGTATATATCCCTTTTTACCGGGACCCATTAATTTAAAGGGTAAGTCTTGAGAATCGTCACAGTCGCAAAAATACATATAAGAAGCTTAAGTTACATTCTTGTCGAATGCGAAGTAAACATTCCCTGACCGATTGGGGATATATGCTTAAAATTGTGGTCCACCCACATCGCAATCAAATTAGAAATAAATTTTTTCATATTTTCCTGCATAAATTTCGATCCCAAGAAGATTATTCGAGAACATGTGAAGCAGATGTTCACTAGGGTCAGCTTAATCGATCTTTTTCTGCATTGTGGGCGTGTATGTGAGCAGATCATAACCATTTTTTATGCCGGGAATATTTCTGCCAAATATCAGTTGCCTTTATTTTTGCGACTGCGACGATTCACAAAATTTATTTTCAAAAATTGAAGGATTTCGGTCAAGGTAGGTAAACTACATCTAAAAATAATAAATTGGGTGTGTCCCTGAAAAGAAAGAGTAGGCGGCATTACATCACTAAAAGCCAATGCAGCATTTTTCGAGCTTGAAAACATAAAATCCGTCAATTCAAGGTCGGGTGTTACAATAAATATATCCTTCCTAATAGGAGTCCAGCGTAATAAAAATAATTAAGAAGAAGTAAATCTATGCATTAGGAAATGCGAGAAAATGAGAAATGTAATCGAAAGTATAAAGTGTCACTACGTCTTATCAACATTTTCTGGCGATAGACCCCCC
Organism: Glossina austeni; assembly: GCA_000688735.1. Taxonomy (NCBI): domain Eukaryota; kingdom Metazoa; phylum Arthropoda; class Insecta; order Diptera; family Glossinidae; genus Glossina; species Glossina austeni. Next base: position 745,763 of record KK502458.1, read on the forward strand.
ACCCCACTCTCCCCTTAAGGTATGAAACATATTAAAAAAAGTACTTTTATACCACTTTTATCATTCCTGGGTATATGCGTGGCTAACAACATTATTATTATGAAAAACTATGTAGCAGTATCTGCATTAAGAGCATCAAATGTAAAGTATACATACATTTCAGTTGTTGTTCGTTGCTGGTCTAGATGACAAATATGAACAATATTCGGGTTTTTAATAAGGGTAAATATGATGTTATCTAAATATATATTTATTCTCGAATCAAATTGTGTGTTGTGTATGTGAGTAATTAAATGTTTTTAGTTGGATTTGATATTTCCGTTAGTATTATATGAATTTTTAACTTTGCAAATCGTATTGAAAATTCAAAAAAATAAAATTTTATGCGAATAAGTGACGAGTGTAACGATGAAAAGTAATCCAAAAAATTTTAGAGTTGAATATGCGTCGGTCGTTTCGGTAAAGAAGCATAAGTGTGTACATTAATAATTGCTTTGTCGGTCGTTTGCGAGCATGTCATAAGGTCAAAACGTTGTGTACATATGTGCGTGTGATATATTAAGAGACTATGCGTTAATGTGTACATACATAAGTGTGTATTCGTTTTACCGAATGAGTGTAAAAATAAATATATATATTCGCGGAAAAAAATCTCAAAATGTTTGAAGTATCTTTCGCTAGATATATATATATATATATATATATATATATATTTAGGGCAAAAATACAAGAAATGAAGAAATCAAATAACAAAGAAAAAGCTCAAGAATTTTAAGGATACATGGCTTTTTTTTTTATATATAGTATCGTTTAAATGATGAATATGATACATGTCTGTCTACGCGTATGAAAAGTACAATTTTTGAAAAAGAAACAAAACAACAACAAAAAAAAAACGATAAAAATATTTGTTGCAAAATTTTTGCGAATAAAATTAATCCTTAAAGAAGATAAATGAAAAAAATTCAAAACCTGCGCTAAAATACCCATACAGCAAAGATGTAATTAAAATTTTTAGTACTTGCGAAATTGGTTGAATACATCTTTTATTAGGGAGATACGGATACTATATATATGTATATATATATATATATATATGTATATGTATATAATCGTGTTAGAATATATTATACATACGCGCAAACGTTTAAATGAATGTGTAAGTAGAACTCCTATAGACAACCATACACACATTATATATATATATATAGATATATATATGGAAGAATGTGTTGTTGTTGTTGAAGTTTTCATATTTTTAAAAAATTCCAAGAATCCTTGTTCATTTTAGTTTTCCTAATAACAAAACCCTAATAAGCTGCACTTGTTTAACAGATGAGTTTTTAATCATAAAGCAGGCAGGGGACACACCCCATTCTGACGCCTTTTGAATCTTTGCAATCGCAATAATTTATTCTATACAACTTTACGTTTAACGTTTATTAACGTTAAATCTTAGGGTTGTCTCTCATTCATTGTACAAACGTATGTATGTATGTATGTATGTATGTATGTACAGCATTATAGGAAAGTGCATTTTTGAATAAACTATAAAAATATAAAAGAATTTTGAATAATAACTTAAAGTTTCCCCTTTGGTTATTCACAAAATAACCTAGAATTATAGCAATTGCCTCTAAGACATTTGTTTGCTTACATCTATATATAGTGAATGGATTGTTGATGGTCGGTCGAAAGCTCCGGTTTCTTCTTATTCGGTATTTTCATTATTCTGAACTTATATATGATATTTTGAAAAGATTTTGAAAAATATCACAAATTTTTCTCGAATCATTGAACTTAAACAAATATTTCTCTTGTCGGAATTCTGTCTGTCTCGTTAAGTCAAAAGCAAACAGAAGAGTTTTTTTTGCGGGTGGAAGGGTAATTGAATCATTTCTGCTTAAATTCTTTTGCACTTACACTTTCACGCACATCTGCCAAGCCGATGTGTATGCAGAAAGTCTTTGGTGTGCAAAGCAACTGTTTCTTCGCCATATGTGGATTTACTCTTAAATTCCTTGTAAAGAAAAAAAAGATGGGGCCTACAATGAATGCATTCCCCGATCGTTTCATCTTTCATCATCATCGCGCAACATAGACGTTGAGTAATGTGTCGCACGCGTGTGTCTCAAGAGGTCCTGGTCAAGACTTTTTCAAATGACTTTTTCATCTTTGTCTGCTTCAAGCGATTTTCATTCACTGTTCTGCAAAGTACTTACTTGAGTATGGAACAATATATCATCCATTTAAGCAGCGCATAAATTCTTTCGATTTACGCTGAAATAACTTCAAAGCGCAATTTGAATTATTGATGGGTTGTTGTTTTACTCGTATGTTTGCAAACGCGGCACTCATATATCGCACTTTTAGATTCCCTCTCCCCAAAAGCATTGGCATGCTATTGCAGTCAGTGCTTTTGTAACACTCGGATATCGGAATAAGAAACATGATGAAATAACAAAAAGGTCCAATCAAAGCCGTCATGTCTATTAATGGAATTGTTTTAATTTTACGTTGTCCGTCTATCCGTCCGCAGTTGCTTTATCATGAAACTGAAATTAAAGTTCATAGAAAGTTGAAAATTGGCGGCTCACACGGTTACACGAAACTTGTTTTCAGCATCAACGCACAACTATGCCTATAATAGGTAAAAATCTGTATAAAAATTTTCTAAAAGTTAATTTTCAATACTTTGGATGTTAGCTGCATTAGTAGTCACATCTGTTAATGGAATTGTTTTAATTTCGCATTGTCCGTCTATCCGTCTGCAGCTGTTTTATCGTGAAAGTTCATAGAAAGTTGAAAATGGCGCGCACACGGATACAAGGAACTAGTTTTCCTGCTTCAAACTACAACTATGCCTATAATAGGAAAAGATCTGTATAAAAGTTTTCAAAAAGTCCATTTTCAATGCTTTTACGTCCACACAAAATACTGTTATGGTATTTAGCATAAACTTTTGCCATTGACAATCTGAAAATTCGAACCAAACACGATTCTAATCGTTTAACTGTAACATCCATAAATAGCAATCAACGTTGCGGTATCTATTTGCATTTGATTGTACATTGAGTTTTCGCGAAATAAAAGTTTTTATAATCATATCATTCATACTCGTAGCGACTCATATATGTAAGGCCTACTTACTATCCATATTAACTTCTTGCTTTTTTGTTAGGCTACTCAATATTTACTAAAAATGATGGGTATAGAAAATTCGCCCTGAAACTCAAATAAGCCCTGCTGATGTTGTTCCTTTTTCTTGCTCTGTCATATGCAAATGTTCATGTAAAAATATTCTTCTTCCTCTGCTGATATCTTTACGATGTCAATTTGACTTTTGCAATCATCCAAAACAATATGGTGGATTTTTTCGATTTTTGTTTTTCCTTTTCGTTTTGTTTAAGTTGATGGTTGAATTCGATGCCTACGATGTGCAGCATCATCGATGCCTGGCATGATCCTAATTTCAACAAAAAAAAAAAAAAGAACAAGAAACAATATATATCTTAACATATGGTTTTTTGTAAAGAAACAGATGCGTTGTATAATGTTTTCCAAGCTAGTCTTGAATTTACATGGAAATTTTTGCCTTCTTCTTCTTAGAAGTAAGACTAACTTGGACGTTTTTACAATGGATGAAAGAAGATGTTCCAAATGTCTTGAAAATTGGATACCAAGATAGGCAGATAAAAGAATGGTCCAAATGTCTTGAAAGTTGGATATCAAGACAAGATAGATAGATAAACGAATGGTCCAAATGTCTTAAAAACTGGGTACCAAATTTTTTTAAAGGCGCTAGCATGAAAGCAAGAGAGTTAAGATTGGCTTGCGTTGCCTGATTTCAATAGATAAGTAGTGGAGATGAAATAATATAAAAATTTCTGAAAAAAATCTGACGAAACTCAGCGACCATTTCTACGAAGTACAGCGTTCTTATAAACGAACAGACATAAACTTTGTAAGGGTTTTATTAACATTTCCGAAGATTCAAATTCGAAGCGATTAGCTTCTATCACTTAATTCGGATGTGGTTTACTTACATTCACTTCCATGTCTGACCTAACCACAAACACATTAAAGTTGCATAAAAAGCAACAAAAAAAAAAGACATCGCTAAACTTTTATGTACACACACACGTTTGTGTGATGTACGGATTCTGCAAGTTAACAACCACAACCAAATGCTCGCTTTAAAATGTGCAGCATTTTTGAAATAACTTTCAAGCTAACTGAAGCTTTCAAGCCAAAAACCTGAGTGTATTAACGCTTATCTTAATTGACAGTCTCTAAGAGGCGCCTTGTAATGTTATTATTCATTAGTGATTAGCATCTTCTTGATTTATGACTTGTATAGTTATGGCTTATATAAGCTGAAGTTATAGGAGCATATAGGGCTTAAGTTGGCGTTGTAGATTTTCTTATGACCTGAGGTCTGTGTTGGATTTATAGTTCTTGTTATCGAGTAATGAATTGATGGTGAACGAAAACATAAGAATTTTGTTTGGTAACGAATTTAAAATTCCGTATTCGTACCATCCAAACCTAAAAAGGACTATATCGTGTTTGTGTTTCATGGTCACGTGCTGTTAGTTAGTGAACGGGAACCATATAAACCGGCCGGTCTTGAAGGTTTGCAGAAGCAACCTAACATAAGTTCATCATTTTTTATTTGAATTTGTAAATCGTACCTTCCATCATGCGCAAAAGACTGTTCTTATCCCCTGGCTAATTGTCTTCTTTAAGTATCTTAATCCAACCTTATTCTCAAACACATTCCGCAGACACTTTTTTTGGGTGGCCAAAGGAAATCATCACTATTGTATGTAGTATTACTACGAGACAAAAAGAAAAATTTCTATAGTTGTGATGTTTCTTTATGGAGTGAGTACACAGATAATAACGTAGTTGACAGAAAATATTTTCCTTTTTTTTTTTTTTCTTATTAAGAGACTTTGTTTTAGTTCAATCTTAAGCAAAGTGACTCACACTACGTTAAAGGCAAACATTGCCGAAGTTGTTTAGAAATGGGTTAATTGCTTCAATCTTTATATAGGACTTTATGCAGTTCAGAGATTTGCTTTCTTTGCGGAAATTGCTTATCAAATCAGCAAATGTTTATATAAAATTATTCACTGTTCAAAATACTTTCACTTCATAGTTCGCGTGGCCTTGCAATGTTGTTTGTTAAAAAGTTTATTCTATTTCCTAAACTTGTCCCTTAATAAATAGACTCACCGCAGCAGGCGGAGGAATCGGCGGATTTGTGATCACGAAATCATTCTCTAGAAAAGTTGGCGATATCTTGAGAACTTATTGTATACTTTCACGTTCGTTCTTATCGGAATCGTTTGGAGAGTTTGCCACTTGGTTCGCAATGCCTTCCCATAGCAAAGGCATCCAAATGTTGTGTGTGTTATTGTAACATAACATGTCTTTTTGATTTTACGTTGCGAGTTCAAAGGTCGTAACATTGATTTGTATTTGAAGACGAAAGTCTTAAAGCACTAAAGTATACCTAAGGCTTCATTGAAAACTTTATCGTACTTGAGTTTTGAACCCCCGACCATTCAGTTGCTAGGCAAGATCCTTTGCCCACTAAGGCGGATAGGAAATCTATTTACAATGATTCTTCTGGTCTTTTCCATTCGAATATTACGATTCAATTCTCCTGACTCGAGCGACTCTTCCTTGCGCAAATCCTCTCCCTTGAAGGCATATCCATTTTTACCTGTGAAATATTCCGTAAGTTTTAGTTAATCTTTCCGTGAATCGCTAACTGCATCGGCAAGTAAAGCTCCATCGATTTGTATTTGGTTTCTCTGAAAATCTTTTAGTTTCTGTGCATTCTTTGCATCGTGTGTAGGATTTTCGTAACAATATGCTTTAAGCTATGCTACGGTAGACACGTTTTTGTAATAAGTTCGAAAAGAAATAAGTTTAGGTTCGTCTCGTGAATTTTTTTTCTAACTTAAACAAATGTTCCATTAGAGCCGAATCCCTGTTCTTCTAACTTATAAAACGTTGACATTTCCGCGGTTTCTGTTGGACTGTGATTTTTAACTCATTCTTGTAACAGCTATTCTGTTCTGTTAGAGAAGGCAAAAGGCTTTGAAGAATGAAAATGATTGAAGTTAGGGAGCGCTAAGCCGCTTTGAACAATCGTTGTTGTATAATTTTTAAGTGCTTGCATGTTTTTTGATCATTTTTCGCTTCCACCATTTCATACAACTGTTCCTCCTTTTTCCTCTGGCAACACGGCGACAACGTGTCGAAAAAGCGATATTGGTTTGACTGCGATCCAATCATCGATCCACTTTCGTACCTCTGCAACTTCGATCTGACCAAGTGGTAATCAAAAGGCGCCATTTCGGATGAGTATGCTGGGTGTGGCAGAATTTTCCATTCGAGCTGCAACAGTGTATCGTTGACAACTCTTGCAACGTATGGCCGGACATCCTCACGCAAAAGGACGCCTTTGCGTTTGTTAACCGCTATTGTTGGTCTTTTTTGGCACAACACATCGTTCAATTTGTTTATTTGACGTCAACAGACATCTGCAGCAACAGTTTCATTCGTTTTTAGCAGTACGTAACACACTACACTTTTCTGATCCCATCGTATGCACCGCAAAACTTTGTGGCCATGAATATTCCGCTTCGGTTTCAATGTGGATGGATGTTCATTGTCAGATGTAAGTCTTATTTTTTTGCCTGGCAAGCAATGAATTCGCGATGTTAAAATGATTCGAAATGGCACTCTATTCTTATGGTAGCCATTTTTCTTCCTTTTGGATCTTTCCCATGGCAAATAAACGTCTAGAAACAATTGATTCATTAACTGCTATGCTGTTCGAAAGTTCTTGGAGACTTTCAGCACGGTTTTCGTCTAAAAAATCTTGCAATTCATTGTCTTCGAAAGTTTTTGGTCCTCTAGGCCGTTCTTTGGCATTGACACCAAAATCGACAATTGCGATATGACAGACCAGCATTATCATAAGTTTCTAAAAGTGCTTGATGGGCTACAGCAACAGATTTCTTGACGAAGACGCGAAGACAATTTTGAGCGTTCCATGATTAGCGTCGGTATACGCGGAGTAACTCAGTAATACTAAATGAAAAACTGTCATTTTATATAGAGAAAAGTCAAAATCATCGAATATTATCGAATATGTTGAGTACATTAGTACTTTGCTGGGTGTATGCGCTGTGCGATGACAGCCTTGGAAGCATTGTTTTCCTTGAGAAAGGATGGTGAATGGATCGGCCTTCCGTGACGTGTGGATAATCCAAAGGCAAGTGCTATATGCGTACAGTATGAGATCACCCAAAGCTGTATAGCTTGGTGTAAGTTCTTGCTTGAACGATAAACCAAGAAGTTAGAGAGTGTCCACGGGGGTCGGGTTGCCCAAAGTAGAATTGCTCCAGCAGTAAGATGCACACTACCCAACGGAATGCCGGACGAATGCATTCTTGCCTGACTGCTTGGGTACGGCCCTTCGGGGAGTATGCGGGGTTGCCCCAAAGTTTCGCGGGGAGCTATCTATGAGGTGCTTGGATAGGCTTCGACGTAAATCACTAAACGAGAATTTGGCCCACATCCATTTTCTATTGCGGTACTTCAGAGTAGCGAGGCCCTCTCCAATGGGGATTGTTTTTCTCCCCGAGGGGTTCTCAATCAACTAAATTCGATTGCCAACGGTTGTAGGTAACCTGTCTGATTAAGGCACATGCCAGGTGCAGACATTAAATCCACAGAGATATAGTACTTTGCATTCCTCTATCATTTTCAACAATAGATGTCGCTGATCAAAATATATGCAACACCTATTATATATGAAAAATTATATCTTTCGATTAGTTAAAATTTTCAGATACCCATAAATATCTTTTCATAACATTCTCGACTAGATAATGTCATTGTTCTGGAAAGTTTACAATGCTTTTCCCCGCTCAAGTAATTTAGGTAAGCAAACACTCTTAATACAATCGATAGCATATTCACAATATCGAGCTGCTTAGGTAATTTTAAAGAGCCATTCGCAGTTTTTATTATGTCCTTGTCGGAATAATTGGCTATATTCGCTCCAAATACCTGAAAACAAAAAAAGAAGGCAATAATAAAAAACTAACGCACTTATGATTTTTTTTTTATCTCTAAAGCATTGCTTTCAGTTTAATTTGTGTTGTTTATGATTCAGTGAAAGCAAAAGTCATCCACTTTTTAATAAAACAAACATTTTTTTTTTTTTTTAAATTCAATTCGGTGATAGATTGCGTTTACATTAAAAATCACAGCTTGTAACAACGTGAACAACATGAACACGAAGAAGTTCAATAGGATTTGAAGTAAAGGGTTGTTAAAGGATAAAGTTGGTTTTGCGATAACCAAAAATTTTCTAAAGTGGTTTTTAATAATTTTTCAACTCTCTTAAGGGTGCAGAACACTGTAACAGCCTACAAAAAAAAAGAAAGAAAAAGAACAGTTTTTGGCAATTTTTTTTTTTCGGCTCGAAAGATAAGTAAGAGACAGAATATTTAATATTTGAGAAGATTATTAAGTGTTAGACAAAGATATTTAAGATATTGAAAAACATTAAAAAATGGCAACATCACCCACCACTGTAGGATAGAGGTATACTCGTTTCGTTTTTTTTTCCATAATATATGTAACACCCAAAAGGAAGCATCAGAGACCCTATAAAATATATATATTCTTGATCAGCGTGAAATTCTGAGTTTATTTAGCTATGTCTGTTCGTTTATGTGGTGTGTATTGTTGGCACTCTCCTGGTCGAAAAAAATGAAGATATCGACTTCAAATTTGGTAGAGACATTGCAAGTTTCGACACACAGGTTGGTATTGAAAATGGGCCAAATTGCTCAGAGCAGAAGCGCGCAGTGAACCGTAAACTCAACGCAACTCGGTTTTCTTTAACAAAAATTTTTAGATTTCTGCTGGTTACTCAGAAATTATAAAAGTTAGAATGCTGAAACGTGGGCACGACAAAAGTCACTCTCTCATTAATAAATAATAAATAAAAAACGTGCGCGTTTCACTGGAGAATGTCCGCTTGAAGATACACCAAAAAAATTCGAATAAAAGAAATGGAAATTGTTTGAGTTATGTTCCAAGATTAACGCCTTTAAAATTCTAACGTGTGTTGCACACATGTTTTCTTATTACAGTAAATTTGTATACCCTACACCAGCTGTGGTACAGAGTATGTTAGCTTAGTGCCGCTATATGTAACAGGCAGAAGGGCTTAAGATAGACCCACCTTTTGTTATAATTATAGTCTGAATTGATCTAGGCCAGTCTGTCCGTCTGTCCGTTCATGTAAATTTTTGTTCAAGAAGCAGCTCGCAGTTTTTGAGATATTTTAATGAATTTCGTGCAGTGACGTATTTTGGCCCAAGGGCGAATGTTGTTGAAAATGGTTCGGATCGGTTCATTTTTTCGACCACTCGGCATGTAACGCCCTATTATGAAAAGTCGTTATGTGAAAAAAAATTTCAATTGTTAAAATTTCTCAGCAAAAATAGCTAAGTACTATTATTTGGGCAATCTAAATTGGTATGGAAACTTTGGACCGGCTGGGGCAATTTTTGAAGCCCCACATGCGAAACGAAAACTGAAGTTCACACGACAAAAAGGTACAACTTTTAATGCTTCACGGTAAATATTATATCATAATAGTAGTTTAAATGTACCAAATTTGGAGCTTCTCCGCCTAATCCTAATAAGGATTTTCACGAAAATTGACCCTTTGTAGAGCAGAAAATTCTAAGTTTTAATATATGGTTCATAAAAAAATGACCTCTACAAAATTTAGACCTTTTACGCCTATCTATTTTTGGACACCCTATGTAAGGATTAAACTACTACTTCTACTACATTAGGTTGCGTTTTGAGCCTGCTTCCCCCAAATGCGCACATAAACAATATGCCTTTATATAGGAAGAAGATATAATTTTTGTGTTCTATAATAAAAGTAAGGATTGTGTAGGGTATGATCGCCTTTGCCCGACTAATAATATTCTTATTTGTTTTATTACATTTTTCTATGAGTTTATAAAACTGCCCCTTCGAGTTCAATATTCCTTCTTTTTCACTTCTCTCAAAAATTATATGCTACAGACTGCCCGCTTTGCGGCAACTGCTAAATACCGCTCAGCTTTCTTGATCCAGTCAGCATTGGCTTCAATGCAAAAATTGTTTGGTTGGATAGTAATATCCAGGTTCAAAATTTCAATGGTTTTTAAAATACTAGTCATAATCCCTAGTCAGTCGCCATGTCCAAAACATTTTGCCTACAGAAAATCCCAAAGGTTCTAGAAACAAATTGTTCACGGATAATGGAATTTTTTTCATGCATTCTAGAAGACTTAAAGCAAAAAACAAAATTAAGTTTTTTAAAAAATTTAACATTAAGCTAGAAGCTAGGAGACTAATATCAATTCAAAGCATTTTTAAGCAAATGTTAACCTACTTATTACTTTAATCTCTCCTTCTCTATCCTTCGCCGGATATGTTGATGACGGTATTTCGATAAATTAACACTTGAAGAATATTAAAATTTCTTTATTTGCCATCATTTCACTATGCATTCTTTAGAATTCTAAGGCAAGCGGAAATGAAAACGAGCAAACGAAATAAAGTATGGAAAGGAAAGAAATTAATTAAAGTGCGACCTTCAACGGTTTCCCAACATCAATCAATAATTGGCAATCTTAAGTTCAATTGCCAGATTTACCTATAAGCCTAATACGTGATACAAAACCGATTATGCCCGCTCTCTCATCATCATTATTATCATCATCATCATCTCATTCTTGACATTTTTACAATAAGTGTAAAAATTGTAATAACTTTCGTTATTGAAAAATTTTCCTCCAAATTTCGAAATATTTCCTTGCATTTGAGAAAAAAAAGAAAAAGAATATATACATATATCTATATATATATATATATACATATATATTAAATTATAAAGCAAAAAAAATATATATATTTTTTCGATTTATTTTTGATTGAATTCAATCGCAGTTTATTATAAATGACGTATGTTAATAAAAAAAATGGCAGTGGAAGAGGATTTCAAAACAATAAAACTGAAAAGTTCATATGCAAAATTAAAAATCGATCACAATATCATAAGCAGAAGAAAGCAAATAAACACCGAAGACAATTATTATATGGTGAATATAGCAGAAAATGTTGTCGAATTCAAGTGTACATTATGGATGCAAACGCCAACGATCAGTCAGAGTGTAGCGAGAAATTGCCAATGGAAGGAACAAATTCAAAAATATATTGGTTGGTCTTTAATGGAACGATTAACATTATTCGGTTTTTTATTGATGTCATTCGGCAACGTTGTGATATCTCAAGAACTTCAGGATTTTCAAAAAAACAGTAAGTAAACAAAAACATTCAACTGAATAAATTTAAGAATAAATTTTTGTCTTTTCCTTCTTGCCGCATCTGCCAGTATAATAATATTTTTATACGCATTCCTTTTACATTTATATATATATATATATATATATATATATATATATATATATACGATATTTATAAAAACAAGTTTTCTTCTTTTTTCTTTTTATAACCAATATTACGCTACGCATCCTACCGATGAATGATATTCTAAACATTTTGTCATATAGGTTGTCATAGAATGCGCCCTACATACCCCACTTTTAAGCGCACGAATATTTTTAATTTTTATATGTTTTTGCTGCTGCTGTTGTTGTTTTTGTCGTTCGAAATCTTACAATGAAAAAGGAGAGAAGATTCACGGTAGCTGGCAAATAGGTTGTGAGTTTTAGCTTTCAAAACAGCTGAACACATATGTTGAGTTTCTAACTAGGTTCAAGAAAAAAAAACAAAAGAACAGTAAATTGAATTTTGCAAATTTGAAAATAGGTTTCTTTCAGTTTCCCACAAACCAGGAAAAAAATAAATTTAAAATGTTTTCAAAATATTTATCTTCTCGGATCAGCTTAATATCACACCTCAATTGCTGGAAAGACGTACAGTTCCTTGAAATTGTAGGAAATCAATATTCGCCGGATAATAAATACAAATTTTTTTTTTTGTCTTTTATAGCCCCATACTCGTTGCTTGATGTTGCGGTTACTTCCGGTTACTAATTAACTTTAAGGTTGTCTGTCCGTCTGATATTTGATATTCAATCTACGGATTGAACTTCCGCAATATTTTGATGAAACTGAAAACTAATAAGACTCTAGGATGAACTCTCTTAAATGGGTGTGAACCACTTCACCTATAAGACGGTGCTTTGAAAGTATTGTTACAAAATTGATCTTATCTCTAGGTCTACATCACACTTCTGATAAAGATATATTACTTTGACACGGATATATCTAACACCCAGATGATCAAGCTCATCTGGAGAGCCATTTTACATTATAGCTATGGAATCAGATTCATTTTGTGAATCGATTTAAGCTATACACTATTATCTTGACTATGGCTAGTCGCACAAAACGCATAGTGTTGGCAATGCGCTGGACCAGACTGTCTCTAAGGCGCCATTTCGAAAAATTACTTGGTTTTAAAATATATTGAGCATTTCTTGGCTGTTTTTAAACTTCCCCGCCGAAAATCAGTCGAATTTGAAACATTTGCATTGAATTGAATTGGAACTCTTTTTTAACCGTTTCTCATACAAACATTCTTATAAGCAGTAAGCCTTTTTTTGGCAACAAAGGCCAAAAATGTTTAGCATTTTATGATGAATAAGAACTGAAGAAGATAATGATTTAAAGAATAAATTTACTATGGTGTGCTTTGACTACTTAAGTATACTTTTCGAATCATTCCCCCTATATATGTTCTTTCTTCTTCACATGTTACGACGAAGGTAAGTAGATGGGAAGATAGGACAAGTGCTTAAGATTAAGGACATTCAATAGTCGGCCATGCCGACTACAAATCTTTCTCTTGTGTTTAAACTATTTTTATATAACATACTTGTTTTTTTTTTTATATAACATACTCATGCTCCAGACAATACATTTTATATTTTATTGAGAGACATTTATTAGAAGATCTAATTTATATGACAAGTACTTGATAGTCAAGTTTATAAATATCCTCTATTCACCTTAAAAGCTAAATATAAGTTTTTTTCTTAGATTTATTTATGTACGCATCTAAGAACAACCAAATTTGTGATTTTTCAACAAAATGCAAAACTAAAAGACAAAAAAAAGGAAAGAAAATGATTTAAGCATAAGTGCAAAAGCAACAAAAACATTCTATTTGTCTTAGCGTTCTAGTTACTCATACGTACTAGAGTGGATTTTCAAAATTTCTTAAATGCTTTAGAACGCAAAGAAGTTTGCATTTGAGGCCCGAACAAGTAAAAGAAGAATGCATTTGTTTAACCGGGGCTATGAAGAAAAGCAAGAGAAATCTGCGGTAACTGCATATGAGACCAACACCTTCGATCTTTAGGCAATAATAAAAAATACCCCGTCAGTGTTCGTTTCTTGAACGATATGAAAATAAATTCGAACCTAAGTAGCGAAGACACTTACCAACTCCCTTAAGAGAACTCTGCTGAAAATTTAGAATTAAGATGTGGTTGGACTACTCCGTCGAAATGAGGAAACGTGAAATATTTTTGTGGCCACCTCATGAATATATATATATATGTGTATAAATATATATATATTGAAATAACTTTCAAACAAGCTAAATAAATTCAAAATCTATCATGTTCGGCATGGGATATTTTTTGAATATCTTCAACAATTTCGTAAAGTAAAGCTTGTTGATAGCACCAAGCCTTACTTTGACTCCTTCAAATATAAATTCTCCGCAACAGGCACAGCTTGTCTTTTGAGGGTATCTACCGAAGCAGCATATAAATGAATTTTCAACTTTACAATTATTGCTAATGATTCGCCTTGATCGCGTCATGACTATTTGAGGCTGTGGATATCGTAACGCATTCATTGTTGATCATCCGGAACGATGCAACAGCACTAAACTTTAAATTGAAAAAGAAAATCACTTTTCCCGCAAATAGCGTTTTCTCGCAACTAACTCGACCAATTCAAAGGTTCCAAAGAGTAATTTCTGCCAACTCTCCGGGATAACTTATGCTATTGCGTAAAGCATAAAGGCAGTACATTTAGGAAAAGTCAGGAAAAGTCATTGTTTCATTCACTAGTTACAGCCACACGGGGGAAACAAAGAACATACTGTGAATAAAAAACTTTATGTAAGATTGAGTCCAGATCTGATTGGTGCACACTTTAGAAAATGAAAGCGTTTGAGGTGATGGCAGTTTAGCACTCCATTCAAAACGAGAAATGAATTCCCACGCAGTAACTATGCCCGTGTAGTACCTTCAGAAACATAAGTTAAGGAACTTGTGTTCTCTTGCGGACTTTGCAAGTCCATTTGTTCGTTCAATTCCTAAGCATTCATGAACTGGCCAGAGCATTCCACTTACTATGGCAAATTTAAGCGAACCGGGGAAAGTAAAGACTCAACAAAAGCCTTATTATTTTTAGACATAAATATAAACAAGAAATGAAAAAAAAAACAACATTTGGCAAAAGATACCAACACTATAATGCGAATGCTTTGCAACCACATAACAAAGAGTAAAGAGAAAATTGGCGTAAATAAGGTGCAAATTTGCAAGATTTTATTCTAAGCGATTGTTATTTGATTTAAAGTTAAAATAATAACTGCAGAAGAAGAGGAAGATGAAAATATATGATTTAACCAGCGACACGAATATATATTTTTGATCCATTGACGCCACTTAGTAGATAATAGGCATTCAAATGTTTAGAGTGCTATTGCAATAAGAGTATCATTACTTTTGAGGGAAATTTTTTGTTGACAAAACAAAATGCTTGCTGTTGCTGCTGCTATCCCCGGAATTTTTCACATCATATACAGCATGATGAGTGTATAAAAAACTAATATATAACACGTTTCTAATGGCCATTATGAACGAGAAACATCTCATACAGAACATTTGTCTCTATAGAATTTCTACGTGTTTGCAATGGAAAGCATAGATTACCTTATGCATAGTGTGCAATTGAAAGAGCGACAAAAATTCTCTCCTCATACATGAGGGTCTGATGCAAATTTAACACACTTTTGACATATTTCAGAAATATAGGTACAAATAGTGTACTATAATACATAAGTGATGACTACAAAAGAAAAAAAAAAACAATGTTTTTGTATATAATTTTCGTTTTTATTAAAATAATTTGGTAATGGAAACTGTAGCATATATGCTATCGTTGTTAATTCGTTCTGTTTTTTGTAGCATAGTTTTCGGATAAAAATTGTCAAACTAGCCTTTAGAGAAAACAAAGATAGGAAACGTTACATTTCTAACCTCTAGTGAATGTCCAAAAAAAAAAACAGCTGAGGCTTATGGACATAGATCGTCTTGATAAATACTTGACACAAGATTATATATAAATAGAAAAAATTTTCAAATATATTTTCTTGTGCATCCATTGACTGCTGTAACTGCAACTAATAAGCAATGGGTAAATGGATGATGATGAAGAACATGAACTGTTACATGTTTCTAGTGAAGTTATGAAAATATTTCTAATATTTTCCAAGAAATTTTCGTAATCTCGAATTCAACAACGATTATTAATATGTAAATAAATAAAGCTTGCAATGCTTACATAATAAAATTTATCCTTTCCATGTTTAAATCAGTATCTTGTTGTCCCGTATATATAAATATATGAAATAATCCTTTGTCTATAGGGATTGACACAAAAATCCAATTTAGTTATAAATGAAAATTTTGAAAATTTTATTTCATTTAAAAATGATCAAAATGTTCATCAAATGTTTGAACACACGTGCGTGTGCACGCGTCACAATTCACGAGAAATTTTACAAAACATTTTATTTATACTTACGCATCTTATTATCATATGTGTTTACGTCTTTACTTTGTTTACATATACTTATAATACTATGTCAATATTTATTATTTATTTATTTGCATCCATTCGTGAGTGAAAATCAAAATTGAATTTCAATTTCATTTATATTTTTCTTACAGTTCCTGCACGTCTAGTATGGGCAGCAATAGGAAAAAGTGTCGATTTACCTTGCGATCTTACACCACCGGCGCCACACGATTCGGTCAAACTTTTGCTGTGGTTCAAAGATATGACTGGTATTCCTCTCTACAGGTGATCATTTCTTTTAATGAGTCTATCAATATCAAGTGAAAACAAGTAAGAAAATTATCTTCGACCGTGACCAAATCTTTTACCCCATCACCGTTATCCTAAAAACGGACCAAAGAAAAGGAAAAGAATTAAATTTTTATACTCTGACATTGGGTGGGCGCGGTTAATTTCTTCTATTTTCAGGTGAAAAGTTGAAATTTATACTGTGTGAAGAAGTGAAGAAGTGAAAAACATGAAAAGCAACGGTACTTACAGTTTTTGCTGCACAGACGTGTGGGTGTTGTAGGCGTGCCCTTTGACCGGTTTAAATCATTTTCATATTCCTTTTGCAAATTTGTAGGCGATATTTTCTTTATTGCGACCAGGCGAATGTTTACAATAGACAGTACACAAATGGACAGACGGACATGCCTTAATCAATTCGGAATTTGATGCTGATCAAGAATATATATCTACTTTGTGGGGTCTCGGAAGCTACTTTCTGGGAGAAACTGCTCATCCTTCGGTGATGGGTATAAAAACTATTTTTACAAAAATCAGGGACTATATAGTATTACAATCCATAGCCTCATTATCGTTATCACTTTGCAATTAAATTAATTCATTTTTATTTTATAAAAATTCTAAATCAACTTAAGCATGTCCGTCTGTATGTCTGTCCATCTGTATACTGTCGGTTTTAAACATCTTCTGGCCGCAAAAATAGAGCTATTGATTTCAAATTTAGCAGAAATATTGGAAATTTTTGCACGCTGTTTGGTGTTGAAAATGGCCTAAACTAGTTGAATCCATAGCACCGCGTAAACTGACAACACTTCTGTTTTTCAAAAGGACTAAAAAAATTCATTTTTTTATATTTTTTTTATTTTTTTTATATAAATTATAGCAGATAAGTGTGTAATAATTTCAATGCATATTTTATGAACGATACTGTAGCACTTGTATAAAAAATGGAAAAATTGGCCACGCCTATCCAGTATTATCATGTATCAAAATTTAATCAATACCTTTATAAGACAGACAAAAAAACTTCAAAAACCCCCTAAAATGTATAAATTATTGGCGAGTTTCAAATTTGAAAAGTATTTACACATGCCCGTCTGCTCGTCTGTGCATCCCTCTGTCTGCGCAACTATGTAGTATTTGTGGTAGACATTGTCTCGCTAGCGAAAGTGAATATATCGCCAACAAATTTGCAGAAGCATCTGAAAATAACTTAAAATTTTTCCAACGACACTCCCGCAACGCCCGCACGCCTGTGCGACAAAAGCTTTTATTTTGAAAATGGGAAAAACCAAAAAAAATTTACTTCTTTTCCTATTTTGTGTTTGTTAGGATCGTGGTGATGCGTATAAAAGATTCGGTCACGACCGAACATAATTTTCTTATTTGTTTTGCTTAAAGTTGTGCTTTCAATAATCATCCACGTTTAAATGTTTTCGCCTAAGATAGAATATGTTTTTCGTAAGCCTTTTTCAGCATTTATGAGTTTTAGGTATAGTTTAAAGAAATAAATTAAAACGAATCAAAAAAGTTGTAAACTACAGATCCGGAAGAAGACACCATATTAACGGCTTTTGACTGAAATATTATAGGACAAGAACTAGGGCTTACTGCCTAATGTTTTAACGGGGATTTCTTGAAATTGTAACGAAATTTTGGAAGCGAAACCTCATAAAATATCAAGAATGACACGTTGAAACTTGCTTCCTTTGGAAAAGAATCCGAAAATTTTTTGCAAGAACCTTTCTATGGGAAGAAGTTCCGAAAATGGTCTCATTCTATACAAATTTAAACTCATCGGAAATTAAAAAATCTCGTTTTTGTGGAGAAATATTAAATTTAGAAAAATTTATTCATACAAACGTTTTTTTAAATTAATTGTAAAAGTGATCCGATTCCAAATTCATTTGCTATGGTGTAATAAATGGCTGTTCTCAGGTCCTTTTGGTCGATACCTATATACACACACACTTGCAATGCTAATAAAGGTATAAAGCGCAGTTAATTACAGTACAAAAAAAAAAAAAAAAAAAAAAAAAAAAATGCGAATATCCATTGTGTGTATTAATAAATCAATAGATGACATGTAAACATTAAATACAAGTTCATAGTCGACAATGAATGAAATAAATACATGCCATTGCAGTAGAAGTCATTCGCAGTTACTGTAGAAATTAGAAAACTATTTAATAAACATATTCTTTACAAAATAAATGAACATTGAAACATGAAAAATGAAACCCGTTTCAGTTGAGTTCTTTAATAATAAAAAACATACATTTATCAAAGCCTAAAAGTATACCGCTATTTATGTCATCGCACATTCTTAAGCAAGCAAGCTTATCTCAACATTAAATTTTGATTTGTTTTTTTTTTTTTAGTTTGGATTCACGAGCAGGAAACATCAAATTGGCTCCGCATGCAGCAATAGCTAGCGACTTAGGGCAACGGTTATTCTTTTCAATTGGAGATAATCCCAAGGACTCAAGATTACAAATACGGGACGTTAAATCCACAGATGGCGGTATATATCGTTGTAGAGTTGACTTTTTTAATTATCCAACACGTAATTATAGGATTAATTTAACATTAGTTGGTAAGTGTTAACATTAAAATTTAAAAAACAACTTTTGCCCTCTTTTTTTATACCTTGTATACGTACATTCCTTTATAGTCAGATTAATAACAATGAAAATGAAGAGAAAAAATAAATTCCGTTCTTATAAAGTTCTGCTTATTCCTCGAATACATACTTAAGCCAAATAAATATTTACGGCAAAGTAAATGTAACATGCCGGGAAGTGCAATATTCCGGGAAGTCCGTTTTGATTCAACGGACAGACATATGAACAGACGAACACAACTAAAATTGTGCGAATCTTTAAGATTTCGCTGATATATTATGATATCTCCGATGTGTTTTTCTAAACCTTATAATCTTTTAAAAAATTATGTTTTTGCTATAATATATAGAATATAGAATATAGAATATAAAGTATAGAATATAAAAACAAAATTTACAAAAGGAATGCCTTAAAAGTATTAATAATATTTAATATGTAGTTCCTCCAGAAGAACCACGAATTTTTGATGCACAAGGCAAGGAAATATCTCAGATGGCCGGACCATTTCGTGAAGGCTATGAATTATTTTTATGTTGTCAAGTTAAAGGCGGTAAGTTGATGAATAGCAAAAAAATATATATATATATATATATGTATATAAATTATATTTTAATTATTTATTAATTCTACTTAGGACGTCCTCCTCCAAAGGTTACTTGGTGGAAAGAAGAAAATGAACTTTTAGGAACTAGTCATACATCTATAGAAGAGGGAGTTACAGTCATAGTTAATCAATTACTGATCAGTGCAATATCACGTGAATATTTTGGTTCGAAAATTCAATGTCGTGCTCAAGGAATAAAACTGATAGATCCGGTCATAAAAGAAGTGATGGTACAAATACATTGTTAGTAATAAATGATTAACTTTTTTGTGACTGTCTCATATGCGTTTATAATATATATTGCATTACACATCTGCAGTAAAACCGATGCAAGTAAAAATTGTAACACCGAATGATTTACTTACCGCCGGACATCCCACGCCATTACGTTGTGAGTCATGGGGATCGTATCCAGCAGCGAAAATTACTTGGCTTCTTGACGGAGAACCGATTCGAAATGCAGAAATTACTTCACATAGCGATAGAGAGGTAAAATAAAAGCTTTGCGTGATTTGCCTGAAGAGGAAAACCTTTTCAATGAAAAATATGGAAATATACTTGTAGTACCGAAAAGTAACCCTTAATTTGGAATGAATTTGAATTATTTTGCTTTGGTGCTATTAACAAACTTTAACGATAATTTTCAACAGATATTCTAAAAAATTAGAAAATTCAGAACATTTTTAATTCCCCAACTGTTTTCTCGCTTCTGATAACTCTACTGTACCTAAAATATACAGGATGTGTCCCCTATTCGTATAAATTGGGAACGAATTGTGGAGAGTGACAGAGAAAGGGATAGGGAAGAGGTGATTGAGTAGTGGGTGTGTGACAATCAGTAGACACAGGCTTGATAGTCGCGATTCTTACCTGCTCGACCTACTCATACAATTGGCAGATTCGAGTTCTCGCAAATAATTTACATTTCATTTCTTTAAATCTCAAAACAACTGATTAGTTGCAAGCCACACAGTAAAAGACCTTCTGTCTGTACCTACTACCGGAAGATCGGGTACATCCACTTCGCAACACACAGACGCAAACTTTAGAGGCTTCGCAAAGTATTCCATTTCTATATAGCTATAGCATAGGGAAATTTTAGGATCTCTTTTTTGCAAGACAAGGATAGTTACAAAATTCGGCCACAGACGTTCTCTTAGTTGTTTATAATCAAATAAAATCAATTCGTATATAGTGACCTTGATTAAAATTTGCCATCTTTCCAGGATTTAAATGTTACGACCAGCATATTAACCTTAAAGGTGACATCTGAAAACAATAATGCTGAGCTGACATGTCGCTCATCAAATCCTTGGTTTTCCGGAAGCATAGTCGAGGATAAACGCGTAATACGTGTTGCATGTAAGTACAAATACCTTTTTTAGAAACGTATTCGTTTTTTTTTCTGTAATTTTTTCATATGAAATTGTAGAGTTTATCAAGATCGCATAAAAAATGACTTATTCTTGCAGATCCTCCCACTGTTTCGGTGCATCTAGCAAATGAAGATCCAACCAGAATAATACTTCGAGCCGAAGGACAAAATGTTACGTTAAAGTGCCGCGCGGATGCTAGACCTCCCGTTACATCATACTCATGGTTCAAAAACGTAAGCTTAACTTTATTTGTTTATTTATTTATTTTTTATTATTTATTATTATTATTTATTTGTGCAATAGTTTTTAAAAAGCAAGACAATACAAGAAAAAAAAACTATCATCTTTTTATCTATCTATCTTTCTTCAATTTATTTACATTCTAATGTAGGGTATGCGTATGTCTGGAGAAAGTAACGATATATTACATTTGACACAATTGGAACGCGAAAGTGCTGGTGCATACGCCTGCGGGGCAATAAATACAGAAGGCGAAACACGCAGTTCTAGTATAAGTCTAAAAGTTCAATGTAAGTTTTCACAATATTTCTGATATACACTCGTGGGCCATGGTTTTTTAGAAAAAAAAAAAGTGACCAATGATTTGTTAACAAAGTATTAGTGAAGATAAATGTGACACTATTGAGAGGAAAGTCTTTATTCATTTCGTAAGTCACGTATTCTTTCCCAGCACTCGATACATGTATGAAACATCCGATTGTAATAGAATGAAACCAATAGATCCCTGTGTAGAAGCAAGTATTGTAGATATTGGTTTTTATGGCTTAGTACGTGCTTTAGCGCTTTGTTAGGCGTTAAGAATGCTGGCACAAATATCCGAAAAGAATTATTAGGAAACAGAAAGAAGTGATTGATGGCCTTGTTTGTAACGCTTAGTGGAATATATATATGATGAAAGATCAGAAGGTTTTTAAACTTGCCTTTGATTTTAGTAATAATATGATGTATAGACAAACAGACCGTAATGACATAAAATACCAGAAGCGTTTACTTAAAACAGATTTATACCACTACTGGTAAGAGGGATAAAAAAAAACTTTATTTTAATTTTGTTAATTTTTTACCTTTCTTTTCAAGATATAATGAGATCAGTTATGGCTTAATAGCTAGCAATAGTTTACATGTTTTTTTTTTCGGATTCAACGCAATAATATCTAACTTTATGCTTTACAAAAAAATGATTGTATATATATACACAAAACATCTGTAAAACTAAAGATACTCATCTGAAACACGTTCGTTTTGCGAGAGAAATTAAAAATTTAGTTTCTATGCCATGAAAGACAGTAATAAAAAATGGACGAACAATTAAAGCATAAAAGAACCAACGGTCATTCGATGCCCTTAAGGTACGCGTGTGTGGCTACTGACAATCCGGAAAAACAAAATGCAGAAAGAACTGTTTGATATAATATGAAAGCATTCATGAAAGCAAACTTCCAACACAAATTTTTTTGTTAGACTCTATTGACGTTTAAGCTAAAAAGGGGATCACGAAATGACCTCAATGCAACAAAAGGGCTAGCATACGTTATACCGGATGTTTGAATTAATTTCATTCGTTGTAATGTTTTTTTTCATTTTTTTATTTCTCTTTAAATCACGTAAGCGAAATCCTTGTTTCACAACTCCATCGCATCCATTTGAAAGTAGTAGAGTAGTAGTAAATTTTACCTTCTGTAAGTGCTAACTTTCTTTACATGTTACTAGTAAATCTTTTCTCTAAGCCATCCAGAAAACATTTCATTTATAAATTTGCTTAAAATTCAAGTTACCACAGAGGAAGATAGTAAGGCTAGCACTACTTTGAATAACAAGCAAATTCGCTTTATCATAATGCTTCTCTTTCAATCAAAAAAAAGAAAAAAAAAAGCTATGATGAATTCAAATAACCGTTACATTGAATGTTTAGTAGTTGCATCCATTGAACAAGTTCTCGCTATTTTCCAAGAATTGCTGTAACCGATCCTATAAGGTAATGACTAAAGCTGTGCCCTTTCCATTTCAACGGGTTTAGCAATTGCGAATAGTATAGAATAGAATCTCGCATATCGACCCCTTTTTCCCATTCTACTCTCAAAGTTCTTTTATTTGATACCCATATCGCTGGTATTATTAAGAAAAAATTAATCGCGGTGTCTACCATAATCATTTTAAAATTAACCCATTTTTAGGCAGATAATATATCTTCACTTAAGGAGTGTACAAATTAGTTTTACCCATTCGGTCTTGTTTCCCTTATGTTAAACAAGCACTGAATCTCAAAAAAATGAAAGAAATCAAATTTTA
Source organism: Glossina austeni (assembly GCA_000688735.1). Taxonomy (NCBI): domain Eukaryota; kingdom Metazoa; phylum Arthropoda; class Insecta; order Diptera; family Glossinidae; genus Glossina; species Glossina austeni. The sequence goes on from KK502458.1 coordinate 768,915, forward strand.
TCAACTGTAACTTTATGTGGGCATGGCCGATTAGTTCCATTTTTGGACCTAGAGAGTAAAGTGTCTCGTAAAGCAAATGTGGAAAATTTCAGCCTTCTAACTTTTATAATTTCCGACTAACGAACAAAAATCCAAAAATTTGTATTTAAAAAAATGGTGTTGCTTTCAGTTCACACTCCACTGAGCGCTTCTGCTCTGACTAATTTGGCCCATTTTCAACACCAACATGCATGCAGAAACTTCCAATGTTTCTACCGAATTTGAAGTCAATATCTTCCATTTTGCGACCAAGAGAGTGCCAACAACACACAGACGGACGGACATGGCTAAATTAACCTAAGATATATATATACCTTATAGGGTCTCTGAAGCTTCCTTTTGGATTTTACATATATTTTGGCAAAAAAAAAAAAACAAAATAACTGTACCCTCATCTTACAGTAATGGGTATAAAAATGACCAGAAACTTATTGACACACGTAACCGTATTGAATGTTTGTCTGAGAAAACAATTTGCATACATTCCAGATTCACCACGCTGTAAACCGGGCACTGAACAAACGTCGGTCGGTGCAGTTAATATGCAATCCATACCGATCAGATGTGAAGTAGAAGCAGATCCCTTCGAATCTGTAAAATTTAGCTGGACATACAACAATACTCGCAATGTTTCGCCGGTAATGATTTATTTTAAATAGATTTATATGTAAATGAATTTATAAATATATATATATATAGTATTAAAAATTTAATCTGTATTATATATATTTTAGGTGCTAAATTCTAGAATACAATCGAAAGGCTTAGTAAGCACTGTCACATATTTGCCTCAGACTGATTCCGAACTTATAACGTTAGCCTGCTGGGCTAGCAATATCGTTGGCAGGCAAGCTGCACCATGCTTGATACATATACTACCCGCAAGTAAGTACCATGATTTATCTGTGTAATGTATGATGAACGCATTAACACGGTGTGATTTCTTTTAGATCCTCCCGAAAGTCCAAAAGCGTGCGAAGTACGTAACGATACGATATTGGAAGTGGTGTGTATTGCGGGAAACGATGGCGGTCTGTCACAGTATTTTGTCTTAGAAGTAATTGGTGGAGATTTCTTGGAAAATACTGACATTTTACCAAGCATCAACGATGTGGTTGGTAGTGCCGATAGCGAAGTATCGACCATGAATGATCAGGTAATGAGAAAATGAGAATTTTTATATAGCATATCAAATTAAATTAATTAATTTCAATTATTCAATTTAATTAGAATATTTTTTTACAATCGTTTGATATTTAGGCAACAACTGCACCTCTATTTCGTTTACAAGAATCAAATCCGATCTTCCGTTTAAACAATTTGGAACCGGGCAGAGAATATCAATTCTTGGTGTATGCCGTAAATGCCAAGGGACGCAGCGATCCGCCAGCAATTATTGAAAAAATTCGCGTGACCACACAATCGAGATTGTACGGTAAGTAAATTAACCCAAGACATACCCATACTTTGCCGAACTTTGCGGCATTTCCCGCATTTTTTTTTTTCCACAATGAAAAACACATGTCGAAAATTATTCTTCCATTCCCCACATTTCCGTTAGCATTTCCCTGAAAGTATCGCCGATTTTTTTTTCGCACAGTCTCGTTATAAAGTATCCTAGCAAATCGAACTATTTTTCTTGGCTCTACCTCATCCATTCACTTTTAAATTGTATGGCTTGTTCAAAAAAGGAGAGGTCACCAAAAAGTCAGACATAAGTTTGAACGAAACGGACGGAAAGACTTTAGTCTCAATTTTTGTTATTTACTCGTTTATTTTTTATCAGAACTAAATTGTGATAAATTTAATGTAACTCTATTTTCAGATGATTTCTTCTTATCGGAAGACCCAACGCCTGCTGGGACCACTCATCAAATTAGCAGCAATATTGGAGTAATTGCCAATGATATTGGTGCGACGTTATCAGTTACACATGAAAAACAATCAACTTTACTCATTTTAGTGATTATTGTTGCTATAAGCACAACAATAGTAACGGCAATTATTGTCGCGGGAGTTGTTGTAGTTTGTAAAAATCGACCACGACCACCCGAACCTCAAGACGTGAGAAAAAATATGAGGTAAGTGTGAACAATGATACGAAACAAATTTTTAGTTCGCTTAATGTCGCCTTAAAAGATATGCCAAATACTGAGCACATTACGCGACAATGGCTTTTCGTTAATGATTCTAGCAAAGGGCCGCTATAAGTACTTTGGCATAGAAGATACCCATTATTTAATTATCGACACCGATATGTGCTTTGTTTTTTTTTTAAGTTTTAATTCATTTTATATCTGTTTTATTTTTGAATCCGAAGATCGAACAAAGAACATCGTAAACCTATTTTCTTATTTGAATAGTCTTTCTTTTCGCATTTCACGAAGTAGAATATACTGAAAAAAATTAATAAACTTATCTGATCGCGACAGCAGAAGGATTTCAAAAAAAAGTAACAATTATTAAGTAAAATATACTTGAGGTTATCTGTGCTTACTTTCCGATATTATATAGAAAAAATATTGAAAAAGTCGGAACTAATGGCTTGATTATGCCTTGACTGGAATAAATGCTAGTCTAAGATCCTCAAATTCAGTTGTGATAACAGTAAATTAAGTTTGTGGGGATATAAGCAACATTCTCCACGACTTGAAATGAAAAAAAAGATTCTTTTGCCGAAAACTAGGAATTGACGGATGAGCATTCTCGTGAATAGGAAGCCGTCATATGGCGACAAGGTCTGACTTTTCCTCATTCACGATGAAAATGTTTAATGATATTTAATGGTCAGCCAACCCTGGCCGACAGTCAACCAGACTGTAAAGTTGTTAAGTTAAGTACAGGTTAGTTAGATACAGTAACGGTATTAATACAAACAGAAATTACATTTTTCCACTGCTTCGAAATGATCCAGAATATAGGACTTCTGAGATATTTGATTCTCTCAATCAAAATGAGAAAATTGCTATACTCATTGCTCACGAACATGACAAAAAAAATGGGGAAATATTTCTTCTAATTATACTATTTCTCGATTCTTATATCTTAGTATGTCTACGTTGAGAAATAAATCTCAACACATTGGCTGATATATTTAAGATATCATAAAATTTAAGCTTTCAGTATTAAGTTGGCTTTATTCAGATAGAGGTACAGATTATGAACGCAAATTATTTCAAAATATTGTATATAAATCTCCAGCTGATCAATTTAAGCTATAACCACACAAGCTGATCTTTTCACAGACTTTGAAAATTTTAAAAATTTAAAAAAATAATTTTTTTTTTTTTTTTTGGTGATCAATTTAGGCTATAATCACGCAAGCTGATCTCTTATAGATTTTGAAGATTTTAAAATAATATTTTTCTTTCAATGATTATTGCATTTTATTGCATCTTATGAAATTACATATATATTATTATGGGTGTGGTGGCGGGAACTACCTACTAAACACTTTTCTATTTATAATTATAGTTTGTACGTATATGTGTGAATAAAACTATACATAATCACTCTGTCAATTTGGATGTTGGTCTCCAGACCTATAGTTAAGCCGTTTTGTGGTGTACACTGACACTTAATGAACACATGGTATGTTTTAAATTTTTTCATTCCAGACCAGTTCGCAATGATGTTCCTTCAATGTATATAGAGGAAGATGAAGCTAATGACGATGAAATAATAAGTAACACCTGTTCTGCTAATATACATTCTCGTTTAGCTTCTTCAACTTTAGACTCACGTCGAAATGTGGCTGCTTTTAGTAATCCGCATCAGTACTACGTTTCAGACGGTTTCGTTCAATATGCACAACCTAGTCTAAATGGTATAATATATTATTTCTTTTAGATGTTCTTGTTACACTTGCACCTTATGCAGATTATTTCATATGCACAACTTTCCTATCAAGTCATCTCTCGTCGAATCCCATCTTCAGTAACCACTTTTTGCACGTTTATCATAACATAGATCATATTTCGGCATTTTATTACAAAGGCACATTCTTTCAAGTTGTCCAAGATACAGTCACTGAATCTCATTTTCAGCAAGCACAGTTGCATTTTCATCACATCATAAATCATATACTTCGCCATCTTATTACAAATACACGACAAGAACACATCATTCTTTCAAGTTGTTCGAAAGACAGTCATCTAGAATATTGCGGTGCTAACCGCTATTAACTGTTGCTACTTAAGAAAGACCATAACCCCAACCTAGGCTTCGAAAAACATACATAACTTTCACCCAATTCAACCAATTGTACATTTCTGCTTATTAATGAAGTCATTGGATTGAGTTCATGGGAAAAGTCATTATCTTCAGCCATTTCATGTCTTACAAGAGGAAAGATTCAAAGTTTCCCGGTACTGGAAGTTCATGACTACTATCGTTAGTTATAGAGCAAGATGCTTACTTGTAAAGCCTTTCATTTCCATCTCTGAACATATGTTAGAACTTACGTAACTATTTATATTGGCCTACGGCTCAATGGTTGAAAGTAAATAAAAAAAATTCTCGCACCAACAAGTCTACGTTAATAGCAAGTAAAGTAAAAAAAGCCATCAGAGAAAGAAAATGAAAAAGAATCGACTATGAAAAGGGCTTTATCCAATTATAAGACCATCTCGGGAAGAATTCTTCTTGCTGTTAGTGAAACTGTAACATAGCATATTTGCAGGCGGTAATAGCACTTCTGTTTGCCCCTTTCAAAAGTCACATCTTACAAGCAAAAACTTTAGATAGCTCGAAATTTTAAAGCTCAGGAAGCCCGCTTTTTAATTTTATATATTGTTTAGGAAACAAACATCCTATAACGACTTTATATATATATATATATGCCTTGGTAGCGGCAACTATGAAATGCCGAAAATCTGCCAAAAACAACTTTAAAGCTTCTTTGTTGTCCGTAATGCTCTGATGTGTTTCAACGAAGCTGACTTAATTTACTTGAAACACAAGCTTCCTACCTGCTCTCAAGCCCTAAATATTACTTAGATCAACATTTGCATGCAAAGAGAAATTTGTTAAAAGTCAAATTGAAATTTCCTAACTATTTACTACTTTATTATAGATCCTGATTTAATACTGCCGCGTGGGGAATTGGAATTTACGACACTGGACCCAAGGTAAAGTCACAATCACTTGCAAGTGAATTGATGACTTGTATCAATTTGTATTTATTATTGTGCAAATAATTTCTTTTTTTATTGATACACACACACACACACACATACAAAAATTATGTAAATGAATTTTCGATACTAGTATATATTCAAAAAGTTGAAGACTTTTTTCACAAATCAAAAATTAGCCTAAAACATATGTAGATAGAAGAAGAAATATGTCTGTATATTCATTTTAAGCTGTTGTTGTAAATTGCCGACATTTTTCACCAAAGTTGAAATGCCTTCAACAGAACTGCTGAGCTGTGTAAGCTGAGCTAATTTTCTTTTTCTTTTCTTGATACCTATCACCGATACTTTTATACTGAAATTGGAAAAAATGCTTACATTTTTAGGTATTTTCACAGATGTATGTATCTTTTACATCGTTTACGTAGTAAATGAATGCAAATTATTTTACCTAAGCGAGGAAACAATTATCTCTTTGTGTACTAAGCTAGCAGACAGATTAAAACAACTCTGTTATGAATATTTATGTATTTGTAGGATTTATTGAGAATTTTTCAGAAAGCTTTTAATCGCTCTGGTTGATGATTCTATTTTGAAGACTTTTCCGTAATATTCTTTGATCTGTGCAAAGGAAACAAGAGAAGCAAAGAAAAACTTCTAACTGACGTTTATTAATATTTATGAATAGATAACAAGTTAACAACGAATTAGCATTTCCGAGTCGATTCTAAATTTATGAGATTTTTGAGGCACATTCTACCAGAAGGACAAAGGCACTGCCTTCTGTCATCTTTATTTGTCACGATTTCTGGGAGCGCAAGCAGTTCTCCAGCTCTCTCAGCTCCACCTATCATTACTAAGCTTTAGATTTTTGCTCACTTATTAAGCCCTGATAAATATCTACACTAAAATCATCCTATGGATGTTCAAAACCACTTCAAAATCATCGATCTTCCTCTTTTCTTATAGTAATGAAATTTTTGAATTATTGAATTAAAGCATTTGAGTCCATTTTCGAATTTGCGAGCAATAAGTATTGAATTTAAAAATTAATTAAATCAGTGTTATATGTAGACAGACGGACAAAGTAAATGGAAAGTTATGCCAGGGAGTTATGCATTATTTTTCTGCCTTCAGGGTGATGGGTATAAGAAGAAGAGAAAAACTATTTTAAAAATATTACAAAATTCAGGTCAATATAAAAACTTAATGCTAGGGTATAATCAATAATTTTTAAAATGTTGAAAATACAGTTAACAATACGTACATACAAAACATTAAATTTAACAAATCATAAAAATTCCAATAAATATCTGTTCTATTAGAATTAAAAAAAAAAAAAAAATATTTGTCCACATTGTAAATAAAAAGAAAAACCAAAGTATGTTCAAAACGATTCTATTGTTTATAGAGATTAAGTTTTCTCTTAAGTTGTAAATATCGAATTTATGAAATTTGTAAAATTTAAAATAGTCAATATGAAAATATGAATCTCGAATGCCGAGCTGGACTTTACTTGACGGTGGGAAGGATCTTACATAAAAATTTGCACAAATGTTCTGAATTTGATTCAGTTATAAATAATAGTCTGATCAAAGATGCCGGGAATTTTTTAACTAAACAGTCCTTACTAAACTTTTCGCGTCATGAGATATCACACATACAAGTCTGCAATGCTAGGGAAATTTAATCTAACGTAATTTTTTGGATGATCTTATATTCGTTTTAGCTGCATGTTCTTTTTTCTTTGCGTTTTATGGGGAGAGAAAGGAACTGAACGATGAAAGTGAGAACAAAAAAATTGATAACTTCCAATCATATTAGTGTAAGTGATAAAGGAAGAATCTTGGATTGACATATATTCCAAAAATGACGATGGATGAAACATGGTAGAATACAATCATGGACTACCGTACCAAAAATCGAACTAGGAACTCTTAGTTATGTGCCGGATGTCCTATCCACTAGACTATATGGGAAAAGTTTGCAACTTTTCGTCAGATTTTCAAAGAACTTTGCAGGAATTTTAGTATATTATATGGAGGTTGGAAAAACGCTTCACAAAGAAATGGCAAAAAGAGGGCATATCGAAAGCTTCTAATGGCTACAGTTTTACATGCCCCATACACTTATAAGTCTTAAGAACTGTAAATCTACTTTTGGTGACAGCTAAAAACACTGAAAGCTGGAATAGATGTCCAATCCAATTAAATGTACTTGCCACACACAGCTCATGCTATTGGGTCTTTGGATCGCCCCATTCTGATGTTCAAGCCTGCACAGTATTTAGGCAATGGCTCTTTTCTGACTGGTAGATTGGTACATGTATAAATGCCACCTTTGATGACAGCGTAAAATATTAACATCCGTAGCCTAGTTTTACTTCGCTGAAAGTCGAACTATCGAATAACGGCCCCGTGTTCAATGTATTACTTCATATTACAACCTTGAAATGATTGGATTAGACAGAATCTGGCAGTTCATTACAAATCAACATTTTTTCCTTATATTTCCATAAGATCTGTCCAGTCTAGAGATTATAAGAAAAAGGAAAATTTTAATATTTTTTGTTGTTTCTTTTGAACATAATACTATTTGTGTTTACACGAGCGGCAATTCTGGTTAGGCGTTGCTTTTAACGCTGAAGCACTGCATTTTGATCCTCTCGATCTATGTAAAAACACTGTTCCCTAATGCTTTCGATGTATCCTGCACCCATTAGCATTTGATAAGTTAATTATAATTTTTATTATTTTTTTGGTTATTAGGTTAACCGCAATTCTCTCCCTTTTTCTTTAATTTATACGTTCTTTTTAATATTAAACATTTAGTGTGAATATTAATTTTGATTCTCCAATTAGTTGCCTTATCCATTGTTACAATTGAGTTTCCGGAATAATAAGAAAATTGTAAAACGTAAAGTCTAATGACTCTTCTCTTCCAATGATATCTCAACGAAAGTGTACTAAAGTCGAAAAAAGCGAAAAAAGCGAAAAATTACATACGTACTTCCCGTAAATAAAAGCAAAATTTATAATTTCCTTTAACCGGGACTAGTCAAGAAAATTCCGGGCCTCTTAAGGTGTTTTGTAGTCGCCCCTGCTCAATATATATATATATACAATATAATCGGGCATTTTAAAATTATTCTTGTACATACACGTTTACAAAATATTATTTTACTTTAAGACTAAATATCTATTATTAGACGAAACGTTAATCAATTTTATTTGAGATATTTAATTATTTCCTATAGAGTGAAGACGTGAAATATGTGCTTTATATTTATACATATTTGTATATTACGATAAAATAATTAGATTTATTATATTAAAAAAAAAATTCATAATCGTGTAAATTTATATATACATATATATATATGAATATATATGAAATATGAAAAATATGTTAAGTAAATTAATTACAAGTTGACATCAAAATTACTTTATAATGTATTTATTTCCATTTTAAAACCTTTTCCACAACAAATCCGTGTTAATGTAGCATTTCTCTTCTCGATAACATTTACAAAATAAACTTTTCAGTCAGTAATGCAATACAATAAAAATTGAACACTATTATAAATTAAAATAATAATAATAATAATAATAATAATAATAATAATAATAATAATAATAATAGTAATGATAATAAAGAACTTTTCAAATTTATTTGACTTTTTTAACTTCAAAGCAATGTTATATAATCAAATGGTAATCTCTTTTAAATCTATCATATATATTGTTACCAATTTCCGCTTTTCTAGGATACGGTCCGTATCACTAGATCGTGGATATTATTTTCAAGACACTTCAGAATTCTTTTAACTCCAAGTTTCTTTATTTACAATCTATTCTTCAAGGCTAGGATTATTTACATTTTTCTTTGGCAATACTTTCGACTTCTCAACTTTAGTATTCCCTACCCATCTTCGTATCAATAAAAGTCGACGGCGAATCTTATCCGCTAGAGTATTTTATTGCAGTCGGTTTAGTGTTAATAGTTTTTCGAACACCAAAGGAAACGTTTCTTTCTCAATATGAAGTAAGTCGGCCTGAATCGATTCGTATTAGTGTAACTTGTGAAGCAAAAACTACTTATTCGGGTGATGTGAGAATTTTTTTTTATATGTTTGTAAAAGGTTTCCCGAAATTAACTGACATGGTGGTACTTTGTAAGCATTCCGCAAACTTTGATTTCTCTCTGATTTGTAAAAGCCTTCTGTTTAAACTCTACGCCACTGCATAAATGATGCCTTTGAGGGCACTGATTAAGTCGAGTAGGAATCCTCGTTTGAAACGACAGGTCTAGTGAATCGTGACGGATTATGAAAAGTGAATAGGGTAGGATATCGAAACTCTAATGCAATTCAGCATATCAATGGTAAAAGCAAATGTCATTGACTCATCCGTTTCGGGGGGATTAGCTGGGTGCGTTCTCTAATAGTAAAGGGTGTATAGAGCTAGCAGTGATAAGAACCCACAAGTGAAAAGGCAACCACCGCTCTCACACTATGAGACCAAGGCAGTTAAGGTTTGCACACTTCGTTCACGTGACATTCTTACCCCTGGTAAATATTTATTTCACATACTTTCTTACAGCATGTACAGGCAAGCTTCGATGGTTACAGGCAGGGCAGGAGTACTTATATAATCTCAAATTAATTATCAATTATTGCTTCGGCACGAAATGTATATGCCATCAGGAAGTTGGGAAAAATGCGCATCGAGGAACATTACTTTTGAATAAAATATCTTTTATCTCTTTTTCACTCTTATAAAGCCAATCCTTTATCCCTTTTATCACTCTTCATGAAAAATCTATGATGACTTCTTTGTACACATGTTATAAAGTGGATTGTCATTGAACAAGTCTCTGCCTGCCTATTGAAAATTGATTATCAATTTTGTTGAAATGTTGTTCATGTAATTATCTATTATCATGTAATTACCTGCAATTTGCATTTCACTATATATATATTTGATAAATTGCATAATAAGGTAATTGGACATATTTTATAGTGAAGAATGTGTTTATTTTTGAATTTATATTCCGCGTTAATAATAACTTATTAAAAAAATACATTTTCCGCTCTGACATTAGCTTATATATAAGGTAATCAATCAGAATCTTAAGTCGAATATTGTCATAATTTGCGAAATTGAAAGGGGTGAGGAAGGAAAACTGTTTTGCTGCTGGGTTTAGGCGAATGATCTCTGAGGCATCCAATCAGAATCTTAAGCCGAATATTATCATAACATGAGAAATTGAAAAGGATGAAAAAGGAAAACTGCTTTCCTGCTGGGTTTAGAGGAATGATCTCTTTATTGATTTTTAAACGATATACATTATGTTCTTGTAAAATGCTTATTCATGTGTATATATATATGCTTAAAACACAATTATAGAAAATTATTACTATTTTTGTTTTCTTTTTTTTTTTTTGCACTTAACTACATATATATTCTTCCGAATTCGTTTTTCAATTTTAAATGCATCGTCTGATTTGTAAAAAAGTTTTCTTTTTCATACCCACCATAGAGGCGTAAGGCTTGTAAAACGTAAAAATATACGTGTGTCTGGGATCCCAAAATGTATATATATATATATGTTAGTTTTTGATTAATATGAACGGTGGAATCCGCCTGTCCATTAGTGTGCGCATACTATCACTGTGGTCAACTTAAGTTCAAAAACTGTTACAATTACTAACTAGAAGGAGTTGCTAACAAAAAAAATTTTATAAATTATAAATTCGTGCAACGGGCCTTGTCGTTTTAAATCTGATGGCTGCATGCATATAAAATGTAAAGTTAACAGTCATTCATTCCGGTTGCAATTCGAGAAAACATTTTATTTTCTTGTTACATAATAATTAATTTAAGATTTACTTTAAGGGTCATTTGAACTCGACTGTCATTTGATTTTAGTTGAATTCGTGTATAAGTGGAATAAATAAATAAATACACTTTTCATGGCTTTCTATGAAATTTGATATTTTCCAGCAATAGACAACAAAAAACCCCAAAATTTATTTTATTATAGGCCAAGGTGAACTACCAAGTCATTATCAGTCTATGATTTGCTCAGAATATGGCTATTAATTGAAGACTTGACAAAAACCTATTGAGGCGGGTACGAGGAAAAAATTCGGATAAAAGCCGAATACACAATTTTTGATTTATTTATTTTTGCTTTCGATTATTATAATAAAGTTTTCGAATTAGTGTTAAAAAAAAACTTTTTTAAAATTTTTTGCATCCGATCATTTTAAGATTCTTCATTACACTTCTACGTTAAAATAAAGATCGTGTTTTTTTTTTAACTTCTCTAAGGACACTTTAGTAACTATAAAAATAAATATATTGCATATATAAAAATTTCTTGATATAGTAATAAAGCTTGTCCGAAGAAAGTCGAAAACAGTCTACGATACGTAGGAATCCTAAAATGATTTCATTCATTTTTGATGCATTTAAATAATTTTATGAAAATTATTTTTTAAAAATATTCCAAACAAAAAAAATAAATATGTTTTGAAATAATTTATTAACACTTTTTTAATAGCTTTATCTTTTAGTTTTTTTCATTTAATTCATTGCTGTATTAAGTTCAGCAAACTATAGATTGAAAACCTTTTGCCGCTAAGGATTTAAATATTTATGTTTTTTCGCTATTTTTTTTTTATTTTTTCTTATAGATCAAAAAGAAATCGAAAACGTTTCGCCGCTAAGGATTTAATTATTTATATATTTTTTTTTTTAAATATTTTTTTATAAAAAATAATCAATATTTAAATCCTTAGCGGCGAAACGTTTTCGATACATAGTTTTTTTTTTTTTAGAAATTTTGAAAAATTTCTTTCTTTTTGAATAAAAATTTTTGACTTTACTCATGTTTAGTTGCTCTTGCTGGATAAGCGCTATAAAAATATTTTTTTTTTTTTTTTTTTTGAGTGCTTTTCGGTTTCGATTAAGTGCACGATGAATTCAATTTATTAGGATTAGAATTAGGATTGACCGGTTTAACATGGCCTACTTTTAAAACGGTCAAAAGCTGCTTTATCCAAAGCTTCGCGATGATCGGGATGAGCAATTTTTATTAGTTCCCAAGCACGAGCACGCAGACTTTTCCCATACAAATATGCGATTCCATATTCGGTAACAACATAGTGGACGTGGGCACGAGTAGTGACCACACCGGCTCCTAAATTTTTGTTTAATGTGTATATGCTTTATAATAGTAAGGCTTTCGCGTTACCTGGCTTGAGAAGAGGTACAATTTTACTTTCACCTTTTGTAGTAGTTGAAGGCAATGCAATTATAGGCACACCCATGTGGTCAGTACCCTCAGCGGCACCTCTCATAAAATCAACTTGACCACCAAAACCAGAATAAAATCGTGTGCCAATGGAATCCGCGGAAACTTGTCCAGTCAAATCAACTTCAATTGCAGAGTTAATCGCCGTCATACGTGGCATTGTCTTAATAATTTTTACATTATTCACATAATCAACACCAAGTAATTCTTAAAATAGAAAATGAAAGTTAATTAGAAAATTTACTTAACTTAAACTTGGACTTCAATGCCTACCGACAAATGGATTATCATTAACATAGTCATAGAGCGACTGATCTCCAATTATAAATGAACCGACAATGCGACCCTGATGCATTGGTTTTAAACGATTAGTGATAGCTCCTGAATTGGCTAAAGCCACAAGACCATTGGCAAACATTTCAGAATGTATGCCCAAATCTTTGTGATTATACAAATGCTTGAGTACACAATCTGGAAGACTTCCTATACCCATTTGCAGAGTTGCTCCATCCGACACCAAATTCTCAGCAATAAGTTTTCCGATTTTTTCCTCTTGTTCGGTTGGATTTTTAACACCATGTTTGAATAGGGGCATGTCAATTTCTGTGTACGCATCCAAATGCGATATATGCATTGCTGATTCTCCAAACGTACGAGGCATCTGAGGATTGACTTGAGCTATATTCAATTTATGAAAATAAAAACACAAGTCAAAATCACATTTTATAGAAGTCTTTCATAGATATCACCGATTATTTTAGGGCAGTGTAATAGAGCGACGCGCACAGTATCAACACTTGTACCTAGAGAGACGAATCCATGTTTATCGGGTGGCGAGACATGAATAAGGGCGACGTCCGGCTTTACAAGTTTATAACGAAATAGTCGCGGTACTTCATGAAGAAAGCAGGCATAATTATCAGCACGTCCCTCTGCTACAGCTTTACGTACATTTGCTCCCATAAAAAATGAATGAGATCGAAAACGGTGAGCAAGTTCGGGTTTGCAATAGGCAAGTTCGCCTTCAGTATGTAAGTGACAAACTGCTATGTCGACTAAATCATTTTTTTCTGCATGTTCTACCATGGCATCGGTTAAAACTTTTGGAGTCGCTGCAGCACCCGAAGTGAAAACAGTATCACCTGAAATTAATAGAAAACATTAGTTGGTTGGTGGAAATCAAGTGATTCAAGCGAGATTGAAAGTTATTACACCTATGGAATACTAAAAAAAATCGTAGCAATTAAATCTACACTTCCAACTCGATCTCGACGCCATGTCGATTTCATTTATATAATTTTTCCACTTGATGTTTTCTTCATTAATTTTCTTCACCGTTACGAATAAGGGGCCCTTTCACAGCGGAACGCTTCACTGAGGTTATATCGTTTTAGCACCTTCATCGAGGCGTACGCTCTCAATAAACACTTACAAACTATGCAAATCTTTCATTAAAATTTGTTTAAAGAAAAAGTTGCAAATTATTATGAAATTTTTCAAGTCTTTACGGCACAGGCATAGAGTAAGATGCCGATCTAAAGTGCAGTTCGAAGACTCGGATCAATGTGAAGTCTTTTGGGCATCTGCTTTCTATTTGTTATACCCTACAGTATTTGTGATAAATTATGCGAATGCAAATAACGCGGAGAATTACTTCAGATGAGGACGCCCTTTGGTGTAGCAGCAACAGCAGCCGATTGCATTAGGGGAAGTGCTGTGATCAGCTTTGCCGTGTTGCAAAGGTTTATTTTGTTTTTCGAATTAAATGACGTTGATAGACAAGTTGACTTGAGAATTTTTGTAAAGTCTCACAAGAACATTAACTGAACTATACATGATCGAACAAGAATCGCGATTAGGAGTTGAGTTTAGGTGCAAGTTTAGTGCCTAATATTATTGTTATTATAATTTATTTAAACTAAAGAAAGAAATTCAAGGACTAAAAAAAGAAAAATATAAGGTGAGTTCTTTAGGTTTCAAAACGCTCATAGGCTTAGACGATGGCGAAAACGAGTCTTTGAGTATTAGAAAGGCATTCGGCATACGTATATGTTTAATTGTAAGATTTTGTCCACGCAATTGCACACTGGACGAGTCCATTTCACCCATTAAAGCGAATTTTTACAAGTGCTTTCATCTTGATTCTCTCTCAAAGCTTTTTAAATATTGTGGTGCAAAAGGATTAGGATCGACAGGGCCACACCGTCGATTTTCTCCATCGCTTTTCCCTTTAAATATTTTCCTAACATACTTTCAAAGTTCAAACAACTCCATTATGGTAACGGTGCCTTTGGCTGGTAGGTCTGCTCGCCCATTTCACGTGAGATCAATATGACTCGATACCGTAAAAAATTTTAAAATTTTAAAGAAACATTGTCCATATATCAAATCATTATCTTTTTGCGATCTTAAATCCGTTTCAGTGCATCAACGAAACTTCAAATCAAACAACAACTTTCAGTTCTTCAATTAAGATTAGCTTAGGTTATAGAATAATTTTTAATTGCAACGCTTTAGGCAAATTGACATATAATCGAATCGAAATGACGCTAACTGTCGCTTGCATTTTGTTACATCTCCTCATTAAAAGCAGCACGAGTTAGAGATCATCTAAGAAAATAGATAAATGGGCGGCTAAGCTTTTCAAGATTTCCAAGATCAGGGTCTAAATATCGGAGTTATTCAAGTTTCGTATTAACCTTAGAAATAAATGTTTCTACATTATTAGCGGATAAAAAAACTTTTTTTTTTGTTTTGGAAAATAATTATCGTTTTCGTTAATTTGCAAATAATTAGCGATATGTGATCGAATATTAGCAATAATTTACGCATCCATAAGTGTTATCTATAAGCACCATTCACTAACTGATGCAAATGAATTTGACGCGCAAATATTTACGGGCGGTTAAAAGTGAAGATGGTACACACACACACATTTTATGGTTAATTTTTTTTTTTTTCTTCAGTCGTTTAAGCAATACCGCAATGGATTCAGAAAGTATGTGCTCTAGCTGTGAAACAATGTAAACTATTACATGCAAATGGATTTATTCCTTGTGAAACTCTATAAATATATTTTTATACCCACCACTGTAAGAGGGGAGGTTTACTCATTTCGTTTTCTTCCGTAATATATCTAACACCCAAAAGGAATCTTCAGAGAACCTATAAAGTGTACATGTTCTTGATCAGCGTGAAAATCTCACTCGATTTACCCACGTGTGTCCGTCCGTGTGTCTGCATGTTGGCACTCTCCTGGTCGCAAAGTGAAGATATCGACTTCAAACTTGTTAGAAACATTAGAAGTTTCTGCACGCAGGTTGATATTGAAAATGGGCCAAATCGGTCGGAACAGTGGAGCGTAATCTGAAAGAAACTCCTTCTTTTTACAAAAGTTTTTGCATTTTCTCTCGTTGCTCGTAACTGATTAAAGTTAGAAGGCTATCCACATTTGCTTTACGAGACATTTTACTGTCTCGGTTCAAAAATGAAACCAATCGGCCGTGTCCACACAAAGTTACGAGGAACTAAATTTAATTTTTTTCAATTTTTTAAGGTTTTACACTTATTTATCATAAGGCAAACAAGACCGAACGTTTAAAACTGTTTTGTACACTCCTTAAGCGAAGATATATTATCTGTCTAAAAAAGGGTTAATTTTAAAATGATTATTGTAGATACCGCGACAACTTTCTTCTTAATAATACCAGCGATATGGGTATCAAATAAAAGAACTTGGAGAGTAGAGAGTGCGAAAAGCATAGTGGTGGGTATGCGGGATTCAGTCCGTGCTGAATATACCTTTCTGACTTGTTTTCCATTCGTCAGAAGCTTTAGGTAAATAAAACACTTCCAAATACTCCTTTACGGCAGCTACAGATTCTTTCTTTGATTTCGATTTTTTTTTGGAGGGGAGGCAGAAACTTCCTGATAATCTGATAATCTGCATCTCGGACTGCATCGGATAACAAGACCATCGTTTACGGTAAACTTGTCAATTTTGTTTTTTGCTAAACCGAATTTTCGCATCTAATCGATCTAATAGATTTGAGCGGTACTCCTCTGTAACGATTGTACTTCTTTTTAAAATATGACAACAGTCTTCCTTTCGCTTGCCAAACAATTGACGAAAAAACAAATAAAAATAGTGTAGCTCGCCGCGGCCTTTCATTAGCTTGTACATGCCACCCTACTATTATATACGCAACCATGTTACGAGATTAGGCGTTATACGTGAAGCAGTCGAAGACGTGTTTAGTCCGAAAAGTCAAAAATTTCGTGCTGTAAATTGAACATACGGAAAAAAAACGGACGGACGGACAGACAAACTTGAAAAGTGATTCTGAATCGATGAGTATCAAGTCCTTCTGAGTTTTGCATTCGTCCGCATTTGCATATCACAAGCGATGTAAGAAACAGACATTATAAACTCACACACACACACATACGTTCATTATGGTTTCATGTACTGGCGCAAGTGAATTGTCTGAAGCATAAATCACAGTTAATTAGTGACCTTCCAATTTCAAATTGTGAACATAACCTAATCACGACTGTAAAAGATCGGCACTAGCGTCTGCATTTAGGAAAAGTCTCCGTAATCTATCGCATATTCAAGTTATTCGTTACAAGATGAATATCTTTCTTTTAAAAATAATTGCGTTCTTAATGTATTTATACATACATACATATTTATTTTTAGGCATTAAACTTTAATTTTCTTTAACAATCAACATTAAAACGTTAATTTATCAACAAACATTTCTTTTCTGGTCTTCTCTTTCGACGATAAGAACGCTAATTGAAGATTGCGAAATGATTATAATACATGTCAGACCAGCGCGTTCTACTTGCGCATATCATTAATTTCGTAAATTATTATATCTACAGGGTATATATAAATTGTATACTATATATATAACAGAGGTGGGCAGAAATTACATGGCTTGCAGCCCCATGCATGATTCCTATTCACTTCAAGAAACTGCAAAATTTCAACGTAAAATACTTTCTCCACCAAAAATGAATCACTTAAGTCCCTCCCGCTGAAAGAAAACGGAGATCACGTTTTGTTTATATTCTCCATTGAAGGTATTTAGGCATACCCCTCACTTACCCTATGCAATATCTGCATACACGTATTCTCCCGGAAATCATTTGACGTTCTTGCGTATAGCTTAGCATTAAAAGGGGACCAAATAGGCCAAAGGATATCCCTGCAGAACTTTTTTGGTTTTTCGTTTATTATATATCAGTCCAGTAGACGTAATGATAGCAAGTAAGAACATTATAGTCGGTTAAGGTCGATCATTAAATACCTTTTTCTTAAATTTTTCATTTATTTTCGTTATAGAATAATAAAAATTGTAACTTGTTTCACTGGAAGCCTGTATAGGGAGGGGTGGCTGAAAGCGTGAAATGCCGTCGTTCAAATTTAGAAAATTTAATTTTCTTGTCAAAGGTCTTTATATGTTATCATTATTAAGTACCCATTTTTAATGGGGACCCATCCCAAGTGACGGCGTTTTTTGTTTTTTCTATTTTCATATCAAATCAATATGATCGACCGATTTTCATCGTAAAAGTATAGAAATGGAAGCTTTGGCCATATAAAGGCTCATTTGTGGTAAGAATGCTTTGATCAAAGGTGGTTCCAAAAAATTGTCTAAATTTTTCTCATTTATTTCATATGCCAAAATGCAGTGTGGGTGAAAAATATTAAAAATTTGAAAGACCTTTATCAAATTGGCCGGGGGGGGATATATATCTGTGGATTGATTCCATCCATTTTCAGTGGAGTTTGTTCTTGGGTCAAAACACGTCAATGCAACGAATTTCGTTAAAGTATCTGAAACATTGGAACTTGTCGATTGGACAGATGATTGTCAGACATTAGAAGAAATAGTGTATTTATTTTGTTGCTGGTTGTTTTCAATACAAACGGTACTCGTCTAAGGTATTGGGTAAGTAATTGCAAATGTCTTCTGAAACTGCATTTTAACAAAGAAACAGTCTTTGCCGCTGATCACTAGGGAATGGGATAGACACCCATACAGATTTCTACACGTGTTTCAATCAATTTCTTATATCCATTATGTGAAAACAGGACGCGTAGCCGCTTCATTGCAGCATTCGTAACAGAAGACAGAATGCGTATTTTTCATTGGAATCACTGCCTAAGGGAAGCGAACAATTGCAAAATTTGTGATGGAAATATGAAACTCACTTCAAATATCGATAATGGACTACCGTAGGTCACAATAAAAGCGACCGTAACGCACCCTTCTTTGGTTGCAAACATTTACCATAGCGATGTAAAATAAAAATGCAAACATATTTCTGAGCAATCATGATTTATAAAATACTTCTAGACTTGTGCCAAGACATCCGTATTCATCATACATATAATTTTATTTAAAGTTGAGGAATAGTACTCTTGATTATATCTTTATGAGGTTTTAAGCAATTAACGTAACATACTTCGATCAATCAACAGCGGATGATTGATTACCTTTACACTTTCCACATAAAAAAAGCTTTCTTTCATTTATATTACAACTTATCAGAGATTTATTTATTGACTCAGTCTCTATACCTCGTAACTTTTTTTTTAAAGGCAAAAACCGACATACAAAACATATTTGTTTATTTATTATTAATTAAGTCTTATAAAACCAGTCTCGGATAAATTAAAGTTACTCGAAGAGCGCAGTGTTTCGAATAATGGAAGAAATTTAAGCTTAAAGAAATACTCAATAAAATTATTTATTTACTGTGAAATTCGCGCTCTTTTGCACGACATTGTCGCATATAAAGAACTAGTTTTTAGTGGAAAGAAAAACAAAAAAGTAAATCGTTTACATGTACTTTGAACATTTAGTGCAGAGGTTCCAAAATCAAAACTAAGTAAAGAACCATATTTTTAAACCCATCAGCAATGTATGGAATCATATTAGTTTTGTAACATACTCTTGTGCCACATTTTTAGAATATTGCTCTGTAGACTCCACCATGTAAGCAAGATGCTGAATGAAGTTAGGCTTCCCCGTCTATTCATTGGCCCCTCACCCCACTTCTTTTACATTTCTTACTATTGTAGAAATTTTGAAAATGATAAAAAAACGCTCTCGGAGACTCTCCTGAAAAGAGAGAAACAAAGAAAATCGCTTACTAGTCTTAGCGGGTGACATATTAAGTGTATATCTGCGAAAAGTTCTGTACAAAGACAGCTCCGATTCTCCCAATTGCCAAGTTCACAATTACTGAAGAGATGATCTTCAAGATTCAAGATTTGCTTCTTAGATATCAGATTTTCTGACTCTCCTTTCCTTCTCGTTCCCATGCATACAAATAATGTTATAATTATATGATGATTGGGTCCCTTGTAATAGTTGTCTTACAGTTTACACTTTAGGAACGAACTCGCTTACATGTCAAGTGTAAGTTTATATTTCTATATATATTAGGCTTTGAAAGCTTGATGCTTTTCGGAATAACGGATTGTGTATTGCCCTTACCTGTAATTTCGTTCGTAAAGTAAATTGTGTACGCGCGCATGTATGTAATAAACAGTTTCATGTCATATTTTATTTACCTCGGTATAAGCGAATTTTTTAACAGCTAACATATTAAAATTGAGAACACACACACACAGTAGACAATGAGGAGGTGTGCATGCATTGAATTAATAAAGAATTTCGTATGCACACGCATCTACACATCCTACGTTGCTTTGATACAACATTAAATTGAATTTTCACATGTAAAGAAGAAGAAAAAGAAGAAAAGGGAAAATAAGTTTCTTTTTTCATTTAATCTTTAAAATTCACACTATGGCCAGCGCAAAGAACGTAAAATAAAAAATCGTCATATAATTCTCTGTTTCATTTCACACGATATTGCAGCATGAAGTATATGAACTGCTAATTTTTCATTTCCCCCCACCAACTATTGGAGCATAAAAGACGTGAATTAGCATCCAGTCACATAAAGGCATTAATTTCATTTTTACACGGTATATATATATATATATATGTTTTTTTTTTTTAAATAAGAATAACATACGTTTTAAAAAAAGGCTTCATGCGAACATACATGGAATTATTAGTAAAAGCATTAGGTTGGTTCTTTTGTACGCACTGCCTTAGACGATTTGGAAAACTATAAAAATAAATGGTTTTACTTAAAATTTGCATTCAACAATTTTTCAAATTTGCTTAGGTGAATGAAATCGTGTAAAAAAAAGAATTCCTATTAAATAAGTTATGGATAAATACCCTATAGCGTGAAATTAAAAATTATGCCTGTAGGTTGAACACCAGCAAACAAGACGTTTGGACAAACGGACAGATAAACAAGTTTAGATGCGTACAATAAAAGACGGGTCTATTTGAAGTTCTTCTAAGTGGTGCGTACATTCATACAACAATTTTTCAAATTCGCTTAGGTGAACGAAACCGTGTAAAAATGGTGAGTACATTTTTCTGATTCCTATTAAATAAGTCGCGGATATATATTGTATAGTGTGAAATCAATTCACACCCAATTTCAACAAAGTATCTTAAAAATTGTGGCCGATAGGTTGAACATCAGAAAACAAGATGGTCAAGAGACCGATAAACGAACAAATTTAGATGGGTAAACAAGAAAGAAGAAACCAAGATGATCAGGCAGACAGACAGACAGACAGACAAACAAGTTTATTTACTTAAAGTTCTTCTAGTTGTTGCATACAACGGCACAAACTGGGTACACTTTTGCACTGCAGGTGGTATGGGGTATAAAAAATATTATTTTTCGCAAACTGCTGCGCTTTAACATTGCTATTAAAAAGTCTAATAAATATTTTCATTTCATTCATTTTAAGACCAATATTTCCACATTTAAAATCGCGGTTGTTATTAAATCTTTTTCTTTTCTTTTTTATATATAACTTTAGTAAAGTTACCCCATTTTTACTGCACACAAGGTGACTTTAAGCAATTCAAACATTTCTATACTTGTCATTTTTATACACCCTACGCGAGTTATATTACTATTACATTTGGCAAGTATTCATGACATGCAAGCTACCGCAAAAAACTACTCTGATGAATCACCCTATTCCTGATAAGTCGAATCGACTTACTTAATATCGGTCTTTTGAAATGAGATCAGGGCAATTATTTCTATTTCAAGTATAATTCAAAGGGCAAATTTAATGTGAAATTTTTCTATGTGTTCATGTTAATTTCGAAAATATTCTACACCTACACTAAGTGTATGTTGACAAGTAGAAAAAATCGCATGTAAAAAAACAAAAGCAATTTGTATTTTTAGTCTTGCAATTATAAAACTGTAATTTCATACATTATGTATATATGTGTAGTTATTCATAAAAATTGAAATCCGCCATATAATCATCACAATCGTCAACGACAAGCCTTGCTCCCTATTTCCCGGGCATTAAATATTTCGATATTGTAAGATGGGGATGTACTCAGCTTGTTTTTTTCCATTATGTGTCTAACACGCAAAAGAAAGCTTCACAAAACCTAAAGTAAAGTATATATATTCATGTCTGTCCGTCTGTGTGTCTGCGTGTTGGCTCTCTCCTGGTCGCAAAAAATTAGGATATCGAGTTCAAATTTGGTAGAAACATTGGAAGTTTCTGCACGTAGGTTGGTATTGCGAATGGACCAAATCGATCGGAGAAGAAGCGCGCAGTGAAGCGTAATCGGAAAGAAAATCCGTTTTTTTAACAAAAGTCTCGTTACTCAGAATTATTAAAGTTAGAAGACTAAAAGTTTCCACATTCACTTTACAAAAACGCTCTCCACACCTTTCGTGCAAGAATGGAAAACATCCGCCATGCCTACAAAAAGTTACAAATGATTAAATTTTGTTTTTTTCCACTTTTTTGAGGTCGACCGCTTATTTATCCTAAGGCAAACAAGACCGAATATCTAAAACTAATTTGTAGATTCCTCAAATGAAGATATATTTTCTGCCTAAAAATGGATTAATTGTAAAAATGATTATGATAGACACCGCGATTAATTTTTTCCTAATAATACCGGCGATATGGGTATCAAGTAAAAGAACTTGGAGAGTAGAATGCGAAAAGCATAGTGGTGGGTATGCGAGATTCGGCCACCGCTGAAAATAACTTTTTTACTTGTTTTCTTTTCTATTCTTCTTTCTTCTCCTCCTCTCCGTTGCTTGTTTCTAGTCAGAAAATTTCTCCCCAAACCCTGATATAAAGCAAAGTAAGTTTCACTGTTTCCCACATTATGTTGACGTTTTGGTAAAAACGTATTTCCAAAGAGAAATGTGCAAAATGCTACAAAACTTTTATTTAAACTCGTTACCCACTGTAAGTCTTATCAGCTAATCCGTAGGTTAATTGTGGCTTTGTCGTTAAATTGCTTGCATTATTTATTTAATAATATAAAAAGTACGTGCAAATTCTTAAATAAAAACAAACATTTTATAAAAATCTAAGAGGCTACGATTCGCAAGCCTGAGTCATTTCCCATTTAACAAATCAAATTAAGTTGATGTTAAAATACGAAAGCTGATAAGGGTTTCTTAATAATTGAATAAATTGAATTGATATCACGATAGGATCCATTGAACCTATATATATATATATGTAGATGTATGTATATACATATATATATATATATATATAATTGAATTAAATTGTACACATAATCATAAATCCGCGGTGATTATCAACAATAAACAAATGGTTCAAAGTAATAAATAAAGTAACTTGTGTTTGTATACGAAACTCAAACCCACTACATATTCAAGATGAAAGAACAGAGAAGAGGATTATATTTACAATTCCTAATTGCTTATATAAAGCTTATTAAATGTTTATAAACATATTTCAGTCAACACAGCCAGTCATCTTGCTGTTGATTTGCTTAGCTACAGAAGAATAAAAAGCTATTTCGAAGAACTTATGGGCGCGCAGTATATTCTCGATCAATCGATTCTATTATTCCCGCCTTCCTCAAGTAAAAAATACTCTTATCTCAAATTTTTATAGAATATTACGAGGGATAGGAAATTAAAACAATATCCAGATTGCAAGAGAATCCATTAGCTGGACGTATACCTATCCGTAAAACATTAAACAGTGGCCTTTTAAGTCACGAAGTTCAGTTACTGTCGCTTTTAAAGCATATTTCTATAGATTAAACGTTTCAAATAATTCTAGTTCCGATCGAACTATACTTGCGCGGTTATATATATTGATCGAGCCAAGCTTTTCTATTTTCTTTTACATTAAGTCAAATGGGAAAACTTGACTAGAGACAGCTATTTTCATACCCATCACCAACGGAAATAAGGGGACGTTTGCCGAAACGTTTCCAACATCCAAGAGAGATCAAGCTTTCAGAGATCCCATAAAGTATATGTGATCTTAATCAGCATCAAATTCTAAACTGATTTGAATGTCTCTTTATCCGCTTGTCTGTCCGCCAGTCTGTAAACACTATCTTGGTCGCAAAAATGAAGATATCGCCTTTAAATTCAGCAGAAACATTGGAAATTCTTGCACGTAGCTTCGTGTCATTGGAGATCATCTCTGTTTTTAAAAAACAAAAACAATTTCCTTTTGATGCAAAGATAAAAATTTGAAAGTATATTCTGTGGTTCGTCTTTGCTCCACTTATACCCAAAAAAGGAAGAAAAATGAAAAAATTGGGCACGCCTACGAAAGGTTATGTGTTTTTTTTTTCACTTTTTCGATTTTTCTGCTGAAAATTATTCCGTACATTCCTCACATGAAAATATATTATCTGTCTAAGAATGGGTTTATTTTAAAATAAGTATGATGGACCACACAACATGCAAGATTCGTTTTTTCTTAGCACAATAATCAACTGAATATTAAATAAATTAAATTATATATCGCGGACGTCCCGACCTTTCTTTCACAATTACGTCAACATGGATATCAAGTAAAAAGACTTGGACACTAATGTACGACAACCTAAGTGTGCGTATTCTAGATTAAATATCGCGGACGCCACGACATGGTGGATTGATTGTTCTTTCACAATTCCGGTAATAAGGATGTCAAGTAAAAAGACTGGGCCGTGGACTTGGAGTACGGCAACCTAAGTGGGTGTATTTTAAATTAAATATCGCGGACGCCACGACATGGTGGACTAATTTTTCCTTCACAATTCCGTCAACATGGAATTCAAGTAAAAAGACTTGGACTTGGAGCACGGCTAGCGAAGTGTGTGCATTCTAAATTAAATATCTCGGACGCCACGAAGTGGTGGATTAATTGTTCTTTCACAATTCCGTTAATAAGAATGTCAAGTAAATAAACTTGGACTTGTACTTGGAGCATGACAAGGTGAGTGCGTATATTTTGAATTAAATATCGCGTACGTCACGACTGTATACGGCAAATAAAGGTGATGGGTAGAGCAGCGTCAGTCGCGGCCGAATATCACTTTTTGACTTGTTACAATCGGTAAGTTTCCTTAACGATAATCGAATTATTCCATGCGATATGGGACCATTAAGTATTGAAATGGACAATCCGAGTCAATCTAGTATTTATAAGTTGACAAAAACTTTTTGAGAAAGATTCGGGCATTCAGGTGTTATTGCATTCATAACTCTTGTTTTATTTAGTATTAATTACAATGTATGCGTCTCATTGTATACGTTTATTATACTGTTTTTATTGGGAGACAATAACGTTTGTTAATTTTTAACGATTGTGTACATTTGCTTATTATTATTATCTTTAAGAATAGCAAATAAATATTGTATGCGGTAAAATTGTTTCGGATAACTTCTTCTTCTTCACCATTTTTAATTTCTATGCTGGCGTAAATAAGAGAAGGCACTTTTTCGTCTTACTGTGTACATACATAATTTTTGTTGTTATCTTATGTGTTTTTTTTTTTGTATGTACATATTCAGCAAAGCAAAGCATAGCATAGCCAAGCAATATGCACCCGAATCAACGAAGTTTACTACGTATTTGTTGTTGTTGTTATTGTGTTCTGTTTAATAAACAATAAAGGCGCAACTGACTGCACTCCTCCTCTGAATAAAAATTAATTTGTGCGTATAAAAATATACGATATTTATTAAAATGAATTTTCTTCTTCTTTTCACTTATGTTGTTTTTTTACTTTTTTTATTAAATCACTTAAGAAAATTACTTAAATGAAGGCATTCTTTAACAAACGCAATGAACGCAATTAATATAAAATTATGCAAATGCGCATATGTATATGTATATGTATATTTTATATGCAATTTAGGTAATAAAAAGGCCGGTGAACTAAGCACTTTTTTCTTTGAACTGCATCTTCTTACATAATAAATATATCGGCATTATTTGTTTGAACATTTGGAGATTTAGGATTTTTGCTTAGTTTTTGCATTTTTTTTTTGTGGGTTTTTTTTGCTTTTTTATTGCTTTAGCTTTTGCTTGAAATTTTTGGTAACTTACCCGATTTAATGCAGGCAACCGCCTCAACGGGCGAAAGACAAGGGGGATCATTGTCGACAGGATTAGTTATTTCATTAGAATATGTAAAATAATTATTAACGCCACCAAAACGTATCAATCTACGGTGTAGACCAGCGGAAAATTTTAATATACGATTTAATGAAGAAGCCATATTTTGCATTTTTTTTTTTTTTTTTAATTTGCTTTTTGTTTTCCCCTTTTTTTTGATATTCTTTTTAATAACTTTATAAAAATAAACGCAATTTCATGTATTAATTTAGTCCAGACGTTAAAAAAAAAATTTTGTCGGAAAGCTTAGTCCACAGCTCTTTCCACTAAACAGCCAAATATTTATCTGATTTCACGAGTCTTAAATGAGTTGCGCCCGAACAAATTTCGCATTTGTTTTTTTTATTTTTTGAATTTTGTTTTAATATCAGTGATGTCAATGTTACTTTATTCATATTACGTTTAAATCGTTTTGCCCTTTTTGTTTGTTGTCTGCTTTCATTCTATATGCAAGGAGTTCTGGCACAGGTTCGATTTTCATTCCTGATAATAATATAAAAATATTTTATTCGCTTATAGTTCATTTTTAGATATCCGTCATCTTCATCAAAGAGTTAAAGAATGTCATAAAAATTGAGGCAGCGAGCTTCATGCGAGTTATGTAATATTATTTTTTGAAAACGCGTAAGCTAATATTCTGATGCTATGCATGGATTCATGCTTTAATTAAGTAGATATTTGTTAGAGATCAGCCCTATCTTCTACTTACTATCTCAAACCAAAAAACATAGGCGATTCTAAAGCTTTCAGGGCAGACGTGCAGACAACTTGGATATCACGATGAGTTATAGAAAGAGAGAGAGAGAAAGAGAGAGAGAGAGAGAGAGAGAGAGAGAGAGAGAGATAGTAGAGAGAGGAAGTAAGAATTGTATATGTTCGGCTAGAATGTTGAGACATGGCGTACGGCGGGAGATATCACTGTTGGTAGATTGTTTCGCGGGCGGGTAATACGGTTAAAAAGGACAAGTCGCGATAGTGCATTGTGCGATATGTAGGTAACTCCACGACGAACGGCTGAGAATGCTGAGAAAGCCGGGTCGTCCCGTCAAGGGACTTCGATCTAATGCAAATGGATGTGTGTGCCCTACTTTCGCTCTAAATATTAGGTGTTTGCGACAATTTTGATCAGCGACTTTTGCAGGCAAAAATTATGAAGAAATAGGAAATACCCAACGTTTGATTCCGATGGTTTTGACTTTTTTCTACAAAAAATAACAGTTTTCCATTTGATGCTATTGATTTATTCGTCGCACGGCGACGCTAATCATGGAGTCCTCAACATTTTACCTCTTCCAAATTCATTACTTTTGGTGTTTATTTGAAGAAATCAGGATATGGTGATGCAGGCCGAAAAGGAAGTTCTACCACACCCAGCGTATTCACCAGACCTGGCGCCTCCTGATTACCACTTGTTCAGATCGATGCACGATGCACATTGGCTGGTACGCGGGTCCGCAAAGTTGAGGAAGTGCGAAAATGACTTCATGGGTGGGTCGCTGCCAAAACAATATAACTTCTTTCGACATGATATCGCCAAATGATGGAAACTATCTTGATCAATATATATTGCGCCAATTTCCCACAATAAATGCCGTTTTCAAGTGAAAGGGTGATCGAAATTTTTGCAAACACGTCATACAAAAATTACCCTCATTATGCTTCTTCTTTTCCAAGAGTTTAAGTTGAATAGGCAAATAGCTAAAATTTAGAAAGACTATTTTCGTTTTTGTGTTTCATATTGACATCATTGTTACAAACGAAACTCGTAGTCTACTTACATGCTTAAAGAGATGTTGCGAATAATTCGCAAAATTTACGATATAAAAATGGGAATGAAAAAGAACTATGAAAATAATCGCAAACTATTGTTTGCGAGTTGTTTTTAGTGTTTTTCTTTTTTTTTTTTTTTAATGAATATTTATATCAAAGAAATATGAAAAAAGTATATATCAGATTTACATGGAAATCAACAACCCTGGAGATATCGTATGTGGTGGTAATGATGGGCGAAAAATTTAGTTAGATACGCATATGCTTTCGCAAAATTTGGATTATCCTTCCTCTCTTCTTCTCTTCTGTTCGAAGTACTTTAACTGAAGCGCTAAAAAATTATATAAAAGGTAATAAGCTGTTGAAAGCACAAAACGAACAAGTTTTTACTCGACTGATTTTAATTCGTGGGTTCAAATAATTCTATAGTTAGGGGTAAGTAGCAGTGTAAATTAAACAATTTACAAACTGCAGAGAACATTTATATATACATATAAAAACGTTCAAAAAGACAAGTTCTTACTCGCCCGGTTTTAATGCACGGTTTCAAATAATTCTATAGTTAGGGGTAAGTAGCAGTGTACATCAAACACTTTGAAAGCTGCAGAGGGCATTTATGTATACATATACATATAAAAACGTTGCAGACTTTCGTAGCATTTTTGAAGACGGACAATCATAAAGTGAAATTGAATCGAAAAGTACAACCGTTTACAAAGATTGTAGTATTTGCTGATAAGGTATTGGTGTGAAACAAATTTATCGACAACAGAAAGTTAAATAATGATAATGCTGTTCATAATATCGTTCAAAGCGTATTTAAAAACGCTTTTATCTAATTTTTAGTTTGTTTAACGACAGGCAAGAAATTATTTAAAAATTTTAATTCATTTATTTAAAAAATTATTCCCAACGTATTTCCTTATTGATCTTTGTCATGCAAAAAGAAAATGTTCTCTAGATAAGTACATCTTATAACTGAATATATATGAAATCCTTTTTAGGTAGTTACACGTAGTTAGTTATGCTTATAGGAAATATGAAAATAGTTGATTAAGTTTTCAGAACGCATGGGATTAACAGACGTGCACACCATTCGTGGTCTCGTATCCGACTTACCTTTTTACGTTTACTCGTGCAAGATTCTATTTACGTAACTGCTGAAATCGTTTGTAAAAACATTGGCCGAATTGCGAAGCTGACATATCCAGGCTCTTTGACTTAAGGTTGTGTGTGTCCATTAATGTATCTCGCCATTTTCAGTCGATTGTTAATAGAAGCAATAGCTTGGAAAGGGTTTTTTTTTTATAATCCATCACCGATGTAGTGAGGGTCCGTCAGGTAGATGCTCTTAGAACTGTCCTAAGAAACTCTTGGTTAGTACTTTTCATTTCAATCGAATGACAGCAAATGCTACCTTATTTCGATATACTTTCACATCGCAAGTGACTAATTTCAGTACTATTTTAAGGAGAAACTTTTACAAAATTCTTAGGTAATTTATTCTTCGGCAGCCTACGAAACCCGTCCTTATGTGATATAAAATGTCATAAAAACTTTTCAAAGAAATCGTGGTGGCTAATATAACTTCCTAAGCTCGACCATCCCACGATCGCGACTTGAACAAAACCTCAGAAACATTTGCCAATATTTTCAGATTGATTGAAAATTCTTTTTCACAGCTTTAAAGATTGAATAACTTGGCGTCTTGTCGTTTAAAATCGCGGACGATTTCTATCGAATCGCGGAAAACTTGCAGTTAATCCTTCTTGTCAAACACATATTTTATTTATTTTATTTTATTTTATTTTAATTCTACGCATACATGAAACCCGACTAAACAAATAACGGTCGAGTTCAAATGACTCTTAAAGCAAAACTTATATTAATTAATATTAAAACTTAGTATAAATAAAAATAAAACAAATAAGAAGGAAAAAAAGAGAAAAAGTATGTAAGCGACTAGCATAGAGCCACACTTACAACCGGTGCAGGACCAAATTGCAAATGAACCCCTAAGCCATCGCAAACATGCATAAGCATGGCAACCGATAAGAGTTAGCATCGATTAATTTTCGAATCATAATGACTTTCTAGGGTTAAAAGCTAGTTCAGGTATGACATATGTAAATCTCGTGTATTAAGCAATGTCGCTTTAATGGACTTTAAAGAGTCCTATAATGAGAATAGGTGATAGACGTCATTTAGGTTCTTGCAAACAACTCCGAGCGGATTAAACAGCGCATAATTATATTTACACTGACTAAGCTTAACCAAGATAAGGTGCCTAGAGAAGCGGTTAGGGACATTAAAGCTAATTTCACCAAGTTGTAAAGGCGAGTCAATAACACCATTTATTACTTTGATTGCAAAGGAAACGCCAAAAACAAATCTACGTTTCTCAAGAGACGGTAAGGACAACAAAAGCAACCTATTTTCATAGGGAGGAAGAGAGACAATCGGATCCCAAATATCAATGAAAGTAACAAAAATATAAACGGATTGAAACGGACACGTCAACACGTCGATATCACAGACGTCGTAGGCCTATTAGGTTTCCTAGTTAGGTTACAAGTCATATATTATATGCATTTCTATTCTATGTATATCTACCATCGTCCTAGATGAAAGACTCGTGGTTCCTTAACTATCATAACAAGCAATTCTCCCTGTGAGCATTTCTGGGAAAGGGATTCTAGCGAGACATCCCAATTGTTATCATTTTTGAAGCAAAAATATTCAGCACATCGTCGTATATTATTCCAAGTGGTCCGATTAAAAGCAAAGCCCATATTAATTGCAGAGCCGCTCCAAGGCATTACCTCCACCTCTGCTGACCTCTATTATTAATAACGTAATGAAATCATAATGTTTTGTTTTTGAATTTCAATTGGAAAAATTTTTTTATGCATTCGACTGCAAGTACAAAATGTAAGAAAAGGAAAACGAAATGCCAGAAATACGAGCTAAACAGACATCTTGTCCATACTTTAATACTGTCGCTTGAGTGCTTTGGCATATTTTTGAGTTTTGAACTGCTGATGCCTTGATTGTTATTTCTGCTTGAGAAACATCAGAGTGATGGACAGAATTGGTTTGCAGTGGGCATAAATCATTGCTAGCGCATCTAAAATTACTCGTATATGACCAGATACACATATGTCGTTAATTTGCAAAGATTTTAAAGCGTAAGGCATTATATTATATATCACAATAGAGAGATGAAGAAACAAAAATATCATGACATAACCTCAATAATGCAAAGGAAAGATTGCATTACTTCGTTGTTGGTGTAACACTTGTCAGATTTTACAAGTTGATATTTCCAAAGAAATATAACATTACCTTGAAATTGTCAAGCGTTGAAGGACTTTTCTATGAAGAAAAAATAGTTCGACTTCACGAAGCCCTTTTCTCTTTGTGGTTTTGCTAGATCTATTGGAAATTCGTTTTAAGAAAAGAAATCGATCATTGTAGGATAGTAATCGAGCTGTCCTTGTATCTGTATAATATTACTGGACCAGTTTGAATACTATTTTTCAATTAATTATAGAGTAAACAATTATCAGGAGAACCGATATAAGTATTGCACTAAAAATTGCACAAATGATAAATTGGTCTTAGGGTATCTCAACTTTTTCTGCTATAACTTTAACTATATCCTATGTCGACTTACCTTACTATTGTATTCGTAGTAATCAGAAATTACCGTATCGGGGCCCATCGCTGAAATGGCTCTACGCCATTCAATCGTTTGTAAGTTGAATCCCTCTTCTAAATTAGGTCTTACTTCTTTGTCCTTACATAGCTGCAGTCTACTTTATATGCGGCCAAGCGTGCATGGCTTAATTTAAAGAAATATGAATGTTTTTTTTTCATCTTTCTGACATCTGCCAATGCATCTACGCGTAGTGCATAAACAATAGCTCACGGAGACCTATTGTACAAAAACAATTGAACAGTAAGAAGTTTTCTTCTTATAAAAATTGTTCCAATGTAAAATTGTCGAATAAGACAAATGATTCTCTTATTTAAATCAGTATCAAAAAGCATAAAAATTTGGCACTTTTAAGCAAAATTTGGAACTTTTAAGCACAATTCGGCACTTTTAAGCAAAATTCGGCACTTTTAAGCAAAATTCGCCAATTTTAAGCAAAATTAGGAAGACCAAATATAAATAAGAACGAAGAGCACAATTTTCACCCTTTTGCCGCAAAGACATATAGAATATGTGAAGAGAATGTTTTTCTGAATAAACAGCGTCACCAACTTTACGTATTTCTTTAGATATTTGCCATCAACCCGACCAGAACGTACGGCCTAATTTTGCACTCATCCAACCCAGTAAAAAAATTTACTTCAGTTCTATGGAAATCATCATAATTTCCACCAAAAGCCGAAACTGTCTGCTATCCAGAATCTGTAATCTATCCAGTTACTAAATTATTTTCTAGTAGGTAACACATTTTGTATATAGATCGTACTCATACAATACTTTTATTTATAAAATGAATTCTTATCATTTTATAGTTATTTACAATTTATTAAACGTATATGTATACATACATTTAGTCGTTTATACAGTGAAGAAGTTTGCGTGAACAGTATTCATCATTGAATTGTTAATTCAACGACCACTACTTGATGTATGTAATGTACGTAATGTAAGAATAGTCGCAGCCAATTGTATTTAGCAGACACTTCACATTTTTTTAAATTATATATTTATTTTTGCACCATTAAATATAGTTAAATATTTTGTAGGCAACAAAAAGTGCCAAATTTTGCTTAAACTTATATTTTTATATTTTTTTTGTAGTTGTTCGGTCAATCAAAAATTTAACAAAATAATTCCATAAGACAAAAATACTCATTATCACATAAGGCTAAGTTGCATCACGAACAAAGTAATTTTAATCTTAAGAATTTCTAAGTAATCTTGTGGCAGGCTTGCGAACAAAATAATAATTTATTATTACAATTTCGCTTTCTGTGAATAGTAGAACTTCTATGATTGAGCCGCGGGTGATTAAATATCTCAAAAATTGTGAACTGCGGCTTGAACACAAACATGAATCGTCAATCATCAGACGGACACACAACCTTAGAATCAGAATCATTTTCTGAATCGATTGCTATAATAAAAGGTAGATCTGTCTTAAGCCATATATCCGTACAAGCTTAATTATATATATATATATATATATATATATGTACACATGTAATGAACATTGAAATTACTTTGAGATGTGTTATCGTGTTGATTCTCAACAACTAGTATTTTCTTGTTATATCCTGCGCCACTTACAAGATACAAGGGCGTATTACGCTTACGGACATGTGTGACATCATTTTTTTTGTGGTCGATCTACCAGCCGCAATTTTTGCAATTCTGTCGCTCTATTCAACACTAAAGCAAGAATACTTTCCATAAATTCAGTTTAGAAAACATCGAAACTGGCCAACTTTGGAAAAAGAATCAAAATGAAGGTTACAAATACGGAAGTAAAGATAATCATTTTTTAAATAATTTTTGAAATATTTACCCTTGCAACAATTTTAAAAAATTGAGATGTTTTTTTTCCTTAGCCAGTGGTATAAAACATATTGCAATCATTGGTTGTTGAATTAGTAATGTTACTAACTCATTTAGATAATCCTTTTCGTTTTTCGCAGGACTTTGTAGGCTTTGGTAAATTTTTGCATGTGTACCAGGCAAATACTAAAAATGCTATGTTTAAGGAAATGTATTTTTATATCAATTCTACAATGCATCTTTTATTTACTTTAACTAAATATGCTTCGCAATAAAAATTATACTTTGGCCTTAAATGTGGATGAAGTAAATGAAAATCCCCTTCAAATAACTTTAATAGAAGTAGAAAATAATTTAGATTGCACGCCTTAGGTCAACTATAATACAAGTGAAGTACAATTGAAAAAAGTAAGTAGACTCTCCGTAAAAGCTCCCCGCTTTCCCTTTTGACATTTGAACTTGTCAGAATAATCGTAGACTGGTATACATTCAAAACGCTTTGTTTTATTCATTCCACCCAAACGCTCCAATTGCTTATATACACGACAGTACACCAGTAGGCCAAGAGCTGCATCGTGTAATCAATGGGGGTTTCTATCTCATCTTCCCTGTTTATATTCTGCAATTGCAATTCAAATTGATCAGCCGCCATTAAGCATATAACAACTAGGAAACGTTCGATTCTTTTAAAGTCTTCATTGCAACGAAATGTATAAACACTCAATTGTAGTTGGTAGGGCCAAGCAAAAATTTTTTCATCGGCTTCTAACTGATCAGCATTTATATTGCAAGTAATACCAATACAGTAATAAAGTCAGAAGCAATCTCAAGAGATAATTGCTGGCTTGCGATTCCTTCAACAAATTTTCCATAAAATCCTGACAAATTTTCCTGACAATATAAACACGAAATATGTTGCATTTATTATCAGTGCCTATTAAAAATTATCTACCTTCACTGTCGCTCCACCTTCTAAAGATGCTCAAAAACTCACAATTCCTTCTTTTATTAATTTGTTATTTGTTACAAAGTTGCTATCGACGGTGTCGTCATATTCAAAGTATCGATGCATGATCGAATTTATTTTGATACCATTTTCAATAATAAATAAAACAAACGCATTCTTCTTGTTCTTTTTGTTTACGATAACAGTAGATTTTTCATAAGATATACATTAAGTAATTTTTTGCACTAATGTTTTTATTATTGTAAGAAACCTGCATTTATACGTTTGCTTTAAAGCTGCAAAGTGTGCCCTTTAAAGCAGAACTGTTTTGTAGAGGTTGACGAAAGCTTCAGTTCACGATGTTCAACAATTAATAAAAACTAATAAAATAAAAAAAAAAAATAAAGTGTATAAGTGGAATATTTGAATTTTTTAATAATTTTGTATTGTTATAAATTTCGAATGTAAAATTTTTATGTAAATAAATTAAAATTAAACAAAATTGATCGTTGTTTCATTTTTATAATAGCTACTTGTAAATAATTACTTAAATGTATACTTTTAGTCTATAAGTTTTAGCGTCTAATTACTTTTTTTTTTATATAGTTGTTATTATTATAATTATAATCTTTGTCTGTCTAAAAATATATGATTTACGCATACAAATTTAGTTTGCATAATTTTGCTTATAGATGATAAAATATTTGCACTTACGCTGATGTTGTTTTTGGTAATTTAATTCGGGACGAGGTCGTAAACTCATTTTTTTAGGAGTAATTTGTCCTGTTGCAAAAGAAAATTAAACTAATTACATTATATTAAACGCGAAGATGATAATTCTCACCTGTTCTTGTTATTTATATATATTTTTGGAACTCGATTTACGATTTCGTCCAACGACCGAGCGTTTACGGCGTTTAGTAACATCTAAAATTATGAAATGAATTTAATTGAGAATTGCATTTTATTCAAATTGCTTACTTTTATCCTTCAGATTTATAAAAGTATCCATATTAGGTTTCTTTTTTTTCATCTCTTTTTGATAGTCGCAGTGCGGAAGCTGGCGACTTTTTGTTGGCGTACGGACTTTAGTTTGTAGGTTATAACTGGTCGCAAAAGTGTCAAGACAGCTTTGCTCGCATTCTGCTTTTGTTTCATTCGCATTTCATCAAACGCATTTTCGTCTTCATCTCTTTTGTCCTCTTCTCGTTTATCTATGGAATAATCTTTACTACATCTTCACATTAGTTTTCAGATTAATACGCGACGTCACATTGTAAGCAGTAAGCAAATCCGTATTTTTTCCGACTTTCCACTAAGAATTGTCACCAGCACAATTTGTTCACATTGTTATATCGTCAATAGTCTGCAGACTTTTGTTACAAATTAAATATTCTAGCCGAGCACGTAATGGTTGTATGCCCACAATTTGATGTATATGTTTTTTTTTGAACTTTTAGACTTTTCAGAGCTCAATATTTCTTAATATGCAATATATATAATATATAATGTACAATGCACAGTTGTGGAGTTTTCTGCACGAAATCGTAAATCAATTGAAGATCGAAATTTATTATTACGTTAATTCCGAATTTGCTTTGTTTGGATAGCCGCACAACGTTTTTTTTGTACACTAAATAGTAATAGTAACTAAATCAAGGTGACACGCCTTGGATAAATAAAAAATAAACGTTATCATGTTTGTAAAGGCAAAGGGAACAGCTGGTGTTTCAAAAACATCAATCTGAATAAGGGAAGAGGACGTTAGAGGTGCGCCGCGCTCAGTTCCGCTCATTGCTAATAATGTTCGTGAATTCTTTAAGAAATTGTCGAGGACGGGCACACGTCATCCTATGACATGGCCACTGAACTAAGCATTGAGTAGAAAGCAATTGTGAAATTTCAATATTTCAATATTTCCTTTGAATTGACAGCAATTGATGTAACTGATCGATTGTCCACATGCGAATCGCTACTGACATGAAAGCAAAAAATTAAAACTTGGAAAATAAAGACTGCCACAGTTGTTAAGGGGGCAAATGGACGATGGCGATGGCTATCACCTAGTAGGGACATTAAGTCAATGTCCCGGTTTTGGGGACAGGGATATGCAATGGCCGCCCACGACATATCTTCACCTCTTCAAACATGCGAAACAAAGACGAATCAAGGACGAAAACGCGTTGAACCCTTGCATTTCACCCTTGAATTCTTCAGACAGCCCCCACACACGTACTGAAGTTCACGTTCACGTCAAACAAATAATTGGGCGAAATATTTTGCTGTTAATATACTAGGAACGAGCCCTTGTTGTCGTGACAAGAGGTCCGAAAACTGGATTCATTTACAGACTTGCTACTATTGATTACGAATTATTGGCACTGCTTATGACCGATTACTATTTTGCGTTATACAGACGATATACGATCAATGAAAACAATTTCGATCATGTTGGGAATGTCACCAAATGGACTGCAGGTTCGACCTCGCGCTAAAGCTAAAGCTTTTTAAAAGACATTTTCCAAAGATATTTCTTTTAGAAAATAGGTTATATTTGTGATTTATTTTATTTAATAAATAAAAACATATAATATTTTATAACTTAGTTGTATTTGGTTTGCTAGGTTTAGCTTAGTTTTTGTTTTTTTTAATTTTCTTTTCAGAAAATGTATCTCCATTCGCTTACTTATTTAAGAAAGACGTTATAAATAGATTGGAATAACAATAATAATAATAGCAATAGTAATAATACAATAATATTACTAGAGTTTGAAATTGTGCATTAAAATTTAACTAAAGTTTTGCTAGAGATTTGGTAAAAAAAGTAACAAAAGCTTTGGAAATTTTTCTAATATGTTGACCATTAGTCTTATAATTTTCGAAATGACTGCCTAGCTAATGTTGCAAGTCGGCCACGTATTGCAATGTTGCAGCATGAATTTTCTCAGCCCCGATTTCTATTCACTATCTCAAGTAGTTCCCCGAAAACACATATCAATAAAATTTACCAAACTGGTGTTCATAGGCAAACTATCTGCTAAGCTTCCCAATGATTTGGAAAGTGGTTCCACGATAGATGACAGCCAGTTCTATCAGTCCAAATAAATATGTAGAAAATAAATATTAGATCATGGATCTCAAAATTTTCGTTACTTTTTGATCAAATCTCGCATTATATTATTAAATAAATTATTAGTATTACGAGTCAATAATTTTTTTTCCCTAACTTTTTTGTTTTCACAAACACACTCGCTTCTTATCGAAATTCATCTAACTGGTAAGGTCATGTTCATGCAAAGTTCGTGATCTCGTTTGTCACCCCAACCGCCGTTGCCCTTACGCAATTTGGTTTTCTTGATTAGACTTGCCACGGTAAGTGTTAGTGTTCGAGGGAACATTTGACCTGATTTACGAGCAATGCGCAGTACTTGTTGAACCTTTGAGATCACTTGATTCGATTCGCAATTTTTCTTTTTATGATGTACGCCACTATTAAAATAGAATATTGAAGGAACGTAATAACATCGTAATAACATCATGTGCATTATTATTAAATCTGTTTGTACCATTCTCCTATGTGAAAGACTCGTGGTCCCTTAACAATCATGGCATGCAACTTTCGTCGCAGACATTGCTGCGACACGTGCTGTAGCGACCAGTCCCAGTTGTAATCATCGTAGGAGCAAAAATGCTTGGCACATTTTCGTATACTATTCCAAGTTGTCCGATTAAAGGCAAATCCCATATTATGTTTACTGCTTATCCACGGCATTACTTCCACCTGTTAAGTAGCGCAATGAAATCATAACATTTTATTTTTGAATTTTATTTGAACAGAATTTTGAAAGCATTTACTAAACTTTAATCAGATTTATTAAAAATTACTTTGATTCGAAACCAAAAAAAGAAAATAAATAAGTAGTAAATGAAATCCAATATCTTTTAATTAAGAAAATGGAGCGAGGCTTGGTACACTAAAAGTGAAAAACGCTAGATTGCAAATTTAACACAGCTAGGTTATTAGGTAATTCAAAATAGATCTAAATGAGTTTGACAAAATATTTGGCATACAAATCTAGGACATGCGAATAACAAAAAGGAAAAAACGTAAAACAATCAGAGGCCAGTGCGCGGGAATCAGTATAGAGTACGAACTCGATCAGTGCGTGAATAGCAATGCACATGCAAATAAATGCAAAGAAGAAGAACAAAGCAAAACAATAATCCAAGTAAATTATTTTATGGCATCAGAGGATAGAAAGAATCGAAGATAACTAACAAGCCTTTGCTAACAAGTTGTCTTTATGTCTATTAACGGCATTAAATATTTTATACTCTTTTCCTTTTGAATATGCTGCTCGACAGCAATCGTATGATCGAGAAATTTCCCCTCGCTATTAATAAAAATGCCCGTAAACTCATTATTTGATGCGTCGACGTGATCATCGAGTGCTATAAATACATGCGCAAAAGTTACGATCGAGTTTACTCCCATAAAATGGACATTTTTTTTATTAGTCAATGTTTCCATCGCACAAGACATTTTCATATTGGAAAGTGTCGGATGGGAATCAAGTTTCAATCCAATTTTTTTGATTCATTTATATGTCATGAGTTGATTGTGTTATTCCGTTCGAAAGTATGTTAGAAAAGTCATCTTTTAAGTCGCAAGTCCCGAAAACAACTCTCAAAGGTAAAAGACCGGGAGCTAAAGCTTTATGCTTCTATTAGTAAGCTAATGCATGCACGTAAACCGCTTAAAAATCCATTACAATATCAACCACAGCCTATAACGGGAAACGCCCAATTTCTGGGTTAATGCATTTTCCGAAGGGAAAAGAATGGACACCCAGTGGATATCCTAAATTCCTTTTAATGTGAATAGTAACGTTGTACATGGCCTACTTATTATTATATACTTTATGTTAAGCTTGTGCGGATGTCTGTAGTGCCCAGTAGGAATTGACATGATTTTTGATTATACTACCTGTGTATCCGTCATGTTTTTTTGTGTTCTACGTGCACTGCGCAATTTCTGAACTATTTTGAGGAAATCTGGTGCACCGCAATGTTTTGGCACAACGACGAACGCGATTGAAAGTGGTTCGCATCTGACCACTATTCCCATCTATGTTCTCATTTTGAAATGTCTTTATATGAATACTGTGCTGGTTCAGCATAGTATTTCTACTTGTCTTTTATATCAATTGGAGAGCTTCTAGTGAGTTCTATTATCTATTTTCCTTTTTTTTCTTCGGAAACTATTTCAAAAACAGAAGACTTTGCTATTAATGACTATATGGTTTTTATAAAATTTCTAGAGTGCTTCTCTTTTCTTACATTTAAGAAAACATTCAATTTTGCCTTTTTATACTTTTCTAAATTTTGGACTTAAAGCCAACTAAATATTCTGAACAAGTTTTGATGAGAAATTGACTCGTGTGATGCGAGAAAATCCAGAGTTGTTTTTATTTTCAAGTGTTTCGATTAATAAATGTATAGCTCTATGTGTGTTCACATTTGTTTTCTCTGCATATATAAATCGTATTTATTTATAATAAACTAAATAAACTAAACTAAATTATTTAGTATCTTAGTCTAGTATAATGTAATGCAATTAATTCGTTTATCTCCTAATCGCGCACTTAATGTTGTCTGCAAAATTTATGACTAATAATAGAAAATCGATATATACCTCCCTGATTAGATTATTGTTTGTAGCAGTCGGAGTTTCTTTTGACAATTTTGACATGCGATACACAATCTGCATATATAAAACATTAAATATACGTACACACATATACATACAAAACAACAACAAATACTATTAAATGTAAAAGTGTAAGGCTTTAATTAGTCCATTGCGATATGATTATAATAAAGATGTATGTGAAGCATATTCGAAGTGAACCCAAATGTATTGAAAAATTCATCAAAATCAAAAACCATGCATCCACACACATTTACAACAGCAACAACAACAACAGCACGCAAAGCTAAGTGATATGATTATAGGGAGGGGGGGAGAAAAAACACAGAACAGAAAAACAGAGAAAGCAAAGTAAAAAGTTTGGAAATAATGTTGGAAATTTTATGTTGCTCATGCAACAGTCGGACAGACTAACTATTATGACTTAATAACTATGAAAATGCCAAACCTTGCACGGTTCTAAGTGTCATCTCAAATATGTGTGTCCATAGAAGAGAAAAGATTGGGGAAAAATTTACGAAAACTTTGGGAAAATATTTCCCTGAAATCAATCAATCAATCAATAACTTCGCTTGAGTTAATAAGGCTTCTTACGAGTTACGAGATGGAATCAAGTCCCAGATCTCTCTATCCATAATCGAAACAGAGAATCGAGAAAAACAGAGAAAGCAAAGTAAAAAGTTTAGAAATAGTGTTGAAAATTTTATGTTGCTCATGCAACAGTCAGACAGACTAACTATTATGACTTAATAACTATGAAAATGTCAAACCTTGCTCGGTTCTAAGTGTCATCTCACATATGTGTGTCTATAGAAGGGAAAAGATTGGGGAAAAATTTAAGAAAATTTTGGGAAAATATTTCCCTTGCCTTGTACAGTTATTCGCTCGCTTTACTAATAATACTACAAAAAGTACGCATTATTTCCGTGCAAAGCCATAATTGTCGTGCAAGACCGCATATATGCGAAGAGATTGCGTTTCGTGATAGCGGCTATATATGTTGTGGTCCAAAAAAGTAGACCTACTTGACCCAAATTCAGTAAGATAGACTTCTGCGTCAATTTACTATTATTCACCATGAAATATTGGAAATTCGACCTCTTTACCGCACAAAGCTTCCGTTTCCGTAAGTACGGTTATATGAGAGCGGTATCAAAAAATTGCCCCAGCCGGGTCAAAGTTTTCATACCAATTTGAAATGCCGAAATACTATTAATTAGCCACTTTTGCCAGGAAATTTTGAAATTTGCAAGTGGGAACAAGTGGACCAACACTACCCATTTTCAATAGTGCCAAAGTATGTTTGTTTACTAAGTTTCATTTAAATATCTCAAAAATTGCAGCCTGCAGCTTGAACAAAAAAATACGTGGACATAGGGACAGACAGGCTTAAATCGATTTGGAAAATGATTCTGAATTGATCGGTATAATAAAAGGTGGGTCTATCTTAAGCCTTTTTGGATGTTACATCCGCACTAACTTAATGTACCTTGTGCCACAAGTGGGTATAAAGGGTATAAATAGCTATACAACTGCCGAGGCCTATACATTGTGTTTGCTTGTTAGCTTAAACCAAATATTCGAATTGCTCTTCATCTTTTGCCGATAATTTTCTAATGGGCGACTTGGTCCGACAATAACATTCTTCCCTTAGAAAGATTCAGTCTCGGTAGGAACGGCTATATGGCAAGGGGTTCAAAAATTGCTATATCCGATCCAAAGTTTTCACAGCAAACTTGAAATGCGGAAATACTATTACTAAGCGATCGCTTGTTGCGAAGTTCCAAAAGTTACAGTACAATTTTTCTTATAACGACTTATCAAAATAAGGCGCTATGGGCTAGTAAGGGGTAGTGGCCGAAAAAGTCTTCCGATGGGAATCATTTTTAATAGTGGTCGCCCTTGCGTCAAAGTACGTTAGTACGTCATCAAAATATCTCAAAGATTGCGACCGAACTTACATTGACATGCAGA
This sequence comes from Glossina austeni, assembly GCA_000688735.1. Taxonomy (NCBI): domain Eukaryota; kingdom Metazoa; phylum Arthropoda; class Insecta; order Diptera; family Glossinidae; genus Glossina; species Glossina austeni. The sequence continues at coordinate 810,894 of KK502458.1, forward strand.
CAGCGGAACAGAAAGTCGTAGATCGATTCACAAATTGATTCGCAATACGTCAGTTGGAAAGATTAAAATTAAATTAAATGGGCAACAAGATGCATCTAAGTGTTGAAAGAAAAACTTTCATCCAAAGGTTGCTATCTAAAGAGATATGCGGTTTTAAGCCTACGTTCGCAATTATAACGCTAAGTATTTAAGGTTTAGATCTTAGAAAATCTTAGGAAATTAGATTTAAGCAAAGAAATCGATCGTGGTAAGATAGAAATTGACTGCACACCCCTCTCCCTCCACCCCCCACATGTAAGTAATAATACTTAACTGGCTTCAAATAATTTTTTTTTTTTAAATTAGTTGCAGCCTAAAAAAATTATGAATAGAATCGGAATACATACATACATACTATTGTAAAAACAAGGAATGAATTTGATACAAAAAAAACGAAAAGAAAAGATTTTTAATCAAATAATAACGCAAAGACTAGAGAAAAATTTGCATAAATTTTTTTAAAAAGCGATGATGCGATAAAATAAGAAAAATTAACTTTTTTTTTTTATAACTATTTTAGTTAGGTAATGACTTTATACCTTCTGATAGATAGAATACAATGATGGCAGTACATGATAGCTCCATGTTTGCTGTGCCCCATTATTATTATTATTATTGTTAGTTTTAATATTATTATTATTATTATTATTATTATTATTATTATTATTATTATTATTATTGTTAATCGAAGTGCTTTTTGCTGTGGTTGTAGTGGTAGTGGAGGTGGTACTTGTAGTGCTGATATTGACGATGAGAGCTGATGTGCCGAGTGTATTCGTATTCGTATTTATGGTGTTTGTATCACCCACATACACCTTGTTGTTGTTGTTGTTATTATTATTATTATTATTATTATTATTATTACGTTTATTATCATTATTATTATTATTATTGTTGTTATTGTTGTTATCATAATATCTATTAAAATGTTTGTTGCTAGATGATGATTGTTGTGATGATAATTGCAGTGATTTTCTATTCCTATGATATCCTAATAGATTGTTGATAGAGGTCAGCGAAGAAGAAGCATATGGATTACTATATGACTTTTGCTTAGACTGCAAAGTAAAATACAGACACACACACACACACATACACACACACATACAGACGGATAGACACACATACACATACATAAAGTGAAGCACACAAAAATAGAAAACGTAAAAAAAAGAAAGATTATATTTTATTAAAACATTTACAAGGAACACCGAAATAAGTTTATAATGATGATAATGAAAAATGACGATGATGTAGACGATGATGATGGTGTATGCCTATGTATGTGTAGTTTATATAGTGTTTATAGACAAGGCAGAAAATTTCAACCAAAAAGGAAAAAAAAATGTTTTAATTTAGTTAATAACAGCAGCGCACACATTTTTTTTTTTTGCTTTTTTTGCTTTTTTTCTTTTTCTCTCTCTATGAGTCGTAAAATAATTGAAAAAAAAAAAGAAAACAAAACTAATAAAGAATAAAAAAAGGAAAATTCGTTTTATTAGGGAAAAGAAATGCAGTAAAATTCTGCTCTTCTGTTTCTTTCTCAAATCGTCAAAGAACCAAAGAATTGATCAAATTATTTGTTTAACAATGTTGTTGTTTTAATATTTTAACCAATAATAATAATAATCATAAACTCTGCTGATGTGAATTTTATTTAATTGTATGCGACGACATCGACTTACCTTACTATTGTATGTGTAATAATTAAAAGTTTTCAAATAGGTGCCTAATGATAAAATGTTGCATTTTCGGCACAACTGTGTGCTACGTTTATACATCATTTTCAACACATAAAGAAAGTCTTCGGCCACATAATGATCTTCTTCGAGAAACAACACTAAACCTATGAATATAATAATAATTCCATTAAACTTGTTGTTGTTGTTTCCATACATATATAAATTGCATAATAATAATAATATTACCCGTATGGTATCTTGTAATCTCTAATTGATCGAAGACACGATTTGCTTTCCACCACCAATGATGTTTAGTTTGGGTGAACTTTGCCTCACGATAATGTCCATACAAATCGGGATATAAGGCATTATTGCACTTACGTATAATTGCACTGTAAAAAGGAAAATTTTTTATATTAATCTGAAATTATTGTCCAAATTCTCAAGAATGATGAGAATCTTTTGTTAAAATTTCATTCCACTCTTAGAACCGAACTTTCTCTGCAAATCACTTGGAACACTTTCGTAAAAATCATAAAAGATGGAGGAGGTGGAGCAGGAGATGGGAAGACTTTTTGCTGTCGCTACCACACCACAATAGAAGTCGAAGCCTTTGAAACTTTCCCAAAAAAGTCGCGAAAATATTCTCACGCAATAGAGTTTCTTACGTGATACTTATTACATTTCTTCATGTCGCGGACATCGATTGGCCGAATAGGACAGTTTTATACACATTACGCCGAAATGTGGGTAACAGAACACAACTTGACCGCTTTCCCCATCCAGAACTTTTTAATGATTTCTATACCCATCGTCACGATGGAATACATGAATTCTCCCTTTGTTTCTGGTATCGAAAAATAAATAACCGTTACAGACGTCCTAAAGGCCATATGTTTTCGATCAGCTGAAGGTTCAGAGTCGACTTGTTCGTACACGTATGTCCGTCATCCCATTTCTCGTTTCTTTTCAGAAGCTTAAGGGCAAAAATTTAAATAAAAACCCTGAATATACCTTCGTAGCTGATAGCGACAGATCGACAGGTGTCTGTCAAACCCGATCCATATATTTTTTATGACTAGTCATAGGTAAAATATATGTGTATATAAATACTGCTGATGCCTGGTGTAGGAACCATAGGCAGGTGACACTTAAGGAAAAAAATTAAAGCAAATTCGTCAGGGCACTTACAAGGACAAGGACAAGAGCACTAAGCTCTTGAAAACGAAAGATGGTTAACCTGCCGGTGTCCCTTAACTAAATGCGCAAATTAAGGAAAAGATTAAAACGAAAATTTATCAGGAGAGAAGGGTGGGGCAAGAGGCTTACTCAAGTAAGAGCGGAATAGCATCTAGCTTCCGTGACGTGTTATAAAAGGTTTATAAGCAAAGAATGTTCTCAAGGCGATAGAATTGAATCGTAGCCTTCAAGCAGCTGCGAGTTAAGAAGCGACTGCAACTAATACTTACTGATCTTTTTTAATGTCCCGTGGACAGTCATTGGGATCTATGCCAGGAAATTCATTTGGATGCGTTTGTATAGAATAAGGATAAAATATCTGAAATTGAAAGCAAATTATGTGAAAATGCGTTGCGTAAAAGGGGGCAAAAACATATAACAACCGCTTGAAACTTACTTGCATAACCTTACAAAAATCTATAGTCTGCACTAAATCATTGATATCTTCATCATAATAGTCATGAGAAAATATTAGAAGAACTCTTGAAATATCATGAGCCTGAGCGAGACTCACAATTAAATGGCGTAGGTATGTAATACGAGTGTGAACCTTTAAAACAAATGAAGAATGAAGAATGAAATTCTCCTTCTCGATTTAAATCCTTAAGTGTTATTAAGTGGAATGAGGATTAGTTTACTTACTTGTACTACGATTATCACAGAATCATTTTGTAACGGACCAAATGTATATTCATTTAAAACTAATTGCATATCATTGTATTTGGCAATTTGTCGATTAATTTCCGTTATATTTGGCGGATGATAAAGATCCACAAAATTAAGAGCACCAATTAAATTAGAACCGTTATGTAGTACTAAAAACGAAAGAAAGAAAAATAATTCGAATTTCTTTCTTCATTATAAAATTAATTAATTAATACGAACAGTTAGAGAGTAAGGTTTGATTACGAGTTTTGGGCGTAAGAAACTTATGTAATACCGATGGCACCATAGACATAATAGCATCGACTGAATCATTTGTTGGTTCCATTAATACGGAATCATGATTATCATCTAAAGGACATAAGAAAAGAGAGAAGCGTTAGTAGGTTTTTTAAACAAAAAAATTATATATATATAGACACGTATACTTACAAAAGGTAAAAATCTGTAATTTCAAAAATAAAAATATCAATATCGCCATAAAAATAATTCCGCGCATATAATACGTATTACGTTTACGATACATTGACCCGGTATTGGGTAATGGTATGAGTATACGACGACCTATAAGAAAAGATAATAAAATAAAAAAAACATAGAACTTGTAGCGGATGTTTACATAGCTTGTTATTTAACTTTGCTTACCTCTCATGCTATAGGCGTTTTGATCAATTTAATGCCTATTAGCTCGTTTTTTATCATTTATTAAAGGCGCTTGTTCCATTTTGGTCGGCCGGTGCTTAGTTAATTAAAAGTTCCCATAAAAACATTGATCGGTTCACGTTCCTATATAATTTAAGTTAATAAAAATATTTATTGTGCAAAAAAAAAGAATTTTTTTTTTTCTTTAAATATAAAATTAAAAAAAAATATATTTCAACTGATTTACTGATAGCTTTCAAATTATTTGAAATATAAATGAATTAATCGTTCAGTAAGAAAAAAAAAAATATATATATATAGGAAATCTTGCCATATCCTCTGTTTACAAGATCAGATGAAAACAACAAAAAAAAAACAAACTGTGTTTTTCGCTAAAATATAAAAATTGATTTTTGAGGACCTGCAGCGATCGGACAAGTAAAGAAAGACCATAAGCGAACACATTCATGTAAATAATCTGTTGATCAAACCTGCTCTATACTAATTATTTTTTGGATCACCCTGAGACATGTTTATACTAAGCTTTTTTTTGGTGGTTTGTCTTTGCAGGCGGACGATCTCCACTCTCAACATGTTTTCCGAGTTTGAGGCCGATGATCTCTTTTACACATTTTTGCGAATTGTGAATATGTGTATGGACGCGTCATGGCCCTTTACAAATGTGATATAAGGCCATTAACTAAAAGTTGTATGGAAAAATTAAAGCAACGTTTCTCGATGCCTATGAGCATACAAACGCCTGATGCACTGATCTACAGGTAAACAAAAGAATAGTCCAGATTTATCACGCAAGTATTGCACACATATTTATACATATATATTTATTAGGTGCTTACAAAAATATTGGCCATTTTTGCACTTGAAAAACGCGTTTATCACCACAAGTTTCTAAAAGTGTTTGATGAGTTACGGCAACACATTTCTTCAAATACAATTTCACAATACATTTCTACAATACAATACAATTTTGAGCCTTCCATGATTAGCGTCTATATACACTGAATAGATAACTCAATAATACTAAATTGGAAAAATATTATTTTATGTAGCGAAAAGTCAAGGTCATCGAATTTAATCGTTAGGTACACCGGTATTTTCCATTTCTTTATCATTCCTACCTGCAGAAATTGCTCGCCAACCTTGTTGCATGCGCCTTATGTATATACCCATACCCATAAATACTCGTCAGATACATGGTATGGACGAAGGTTATCTCATATGCAAAATTCGACTTTGTCAACATAGCCTCTTTGAACTATAAGTCACCTCAGAGCCCTCAAAATCACCGGTTGACCTAAAATTTTTTTCCCCAGAACATCCTTTTGAGTCGCGTCAATAACAGTCGTTCGGTATTTAGGTCCAGAGAATATGGTGGATGGGACAGCATATCAAACGTTCGTTGTTGAATTTTTGCCATTACAGCCAGTTCCGATTAAGCGCTATTGCTTCCCGCATGAGCAAGCTTAGCACCTAATGTGCGTTCTGATAATTCAATATTTGACAAAGGCGTTCTTTGTTCACGACCTCTGGCATCTCTTTAACTGGTTTCAAACGATCTAAGCAGAATCTCAACGCAGTAAAAGATGACGCGGAGTGCCCCCCCGCAAAGCGTACAATTTGTCTAGTCCATGGTGTTGGCGTATTATCTTTCAAAAATAAGTGCTTAGAGGCGTCCAAACATTTTCCATTTTCACAAAAATACCCACATCGGAGAATAACAGCATTTCATAAAATGCACAATGCATTCCTAACTTTTTTAGGGTTGGTATAGCTACATATATAATCCTCAGTCAGATAATCCCCGTATATATCATGTGTATATATATTGATGTGAATACATCCTGAAAAATTTTTGACTTTATCATGAACATATTTGTGTTTGTCTGATGCGTTTTTCTTAGTTTTGTGAATGAAATCTAGTCCACCCTCACACATAATTACAGTCGTTTTAAATAATGAATATTTTATCGAATTGTCCGATAAACAGGATTCAGAGTTGTTATCCTTTTACAGCAGTTTACTTTCACTTTAAACTTGCGGAAGCGAAAAAAAAATTCTTCTTTCGATTCATTTCGTATTTTTGTATGCAGAAAACCGAGCACAGTTGAGAAATTGCGAAAAATGTCTTATATGCAGAGAGCAGAGAGCGTGAACTTTCTGATTTTATGCATTCTCCTCGCTCTGATCGATAAAATATTACTAATATTGGTCAAATCACGGCCTAAATCGAATCCAAACGAATACAGCAACTGTAAGAAATCAATTCAGAGTAATTTTGCTTTTAATATTTACTCATCGATCATCAATCGTTTGCTTTTACTAACAGAAACCGCATAAGATAACTAATATGAGCCGAAATATGAGCAAACATATGATATTTTAAAGAGGCTCAATATTTTTTACAGTAGTTACATTACTCTTACATTATCAAGCATTTTCATCACATTTTCAATACGTAATATAATAATGGACCAATTTTCAATATTATATAATAATATTACGCGGCTTTTAGCTAAAGCGAAAAAAGCAAAATTATCGCTTGTTAGTTTGTATCGTGTATTGGATTTCATTCAAAGTAATCTTAATATTTTACGTGCAAGTATTTTCACATATCCAGCCAGCACTTGTGAAAAAAAATTGTAAAACAAAACTAAAAAAATACCCATAAAACATACAGTTTGTGTTGGATGGATGTACATATTCGCTAATATTATATTTATTTGGTATTCAGTGTTCGCAATATATTCTGTGTCAAGTTGTCAGTTCCAAATAATTTATACAAAACCTGGCTTAAGAAATTTTAAAAGTTTTTACACCCACTTATACATAGCTTGGTGGTATCTTCATCCGGTCGAAATGTTTGCCAGATGATTGCTCTATAGACTCCTTAAAATGTAATCATAAATCCTCGAGCAATGTGAAATTTCGAAACGATTTTCATATTTTGTACACATGACATCTGCAGTAAACCTTCTTTTGATATCACCTTCGATTTTAGGAAAAAATCTTTGAAAGTTCTTGCACGAAGCTTGAGGACTGGGGATACTATGGATTTTTCGCAATACTCATAAACTCCCAAGAACCCCCATAAAGTCCCGAAGGAAAAATAATAAAAAAAAAATCATCCACGCCCATCCCCCAAATTTAAAGAGAATCGGTTTTTCATTCATTTTTGAAATAAAAGTGCTATGAATATAACAAAAGATTCGGCCATTGCCGATTATAAATTTTCTTGCTTGTTACTTATTTCTTTCTTAAGTCAGCTTTAAATCAACCTTAAGTGGTATTATTTGCTAATCTTTCTTGACTTTCAAACTACTATTAAATACTACATACTATTGCATATGTATTCGTAACTGAACACTTACATGATATGTGTAAAAATAGTAGGATGAAATGTTATTTTGGGGATTAAAATGAATTCGTAAATAGTTTCGCTTAACAACGGATTTCTGTTCATAATAATTCACTAACGGATGAAAGGTCGTACACAAAGCAAATAAACATCACTTCGTTTAAAATATACGTATATACGTATACGCATAAAAAAAAAGCGAATATACTTCTGGTCGTTGTCGCATTTTAAATAGACTAACCATGTCCGTCCAAAACTATTTGTATTTATTTACGTTTTTTTTCTTTTTTTTTTTCTAAAAATGTCATCTCAGATAACAATTGAATTAAATAATAAATAAATAAAGCTTAAAAGTAATCAAATATAATAAAAAAAATTTTCCAGAAATAGACAACGAAATGAATAACCAAAAAAAAAACCAAAAAAAAAAAATAAATAAGAAAAATATGTGTACGTATACGCGAGGTAAATGTATCCAATGGCTTTATATTAGATAAAGGAAAAACTTCGTAGCGTTTTTCCTTTTTTTTTTTTGATCAAAATTCAAACATGATCATCGATTACCTTTCATCCTCCAAAAACATCTAATGGGGAAATAATAATTTTTAGATTATACATAGCAGTCCTGAGAAGAGTTACTAAGACTGATCCGATCTTATTCATACGAGTACTTTTCGTTCTGACATTGGCAGTTAACATTATTATTACTTGAGGAGGTAGACTTGTTTACTGACATTTCTTGATTCGCCTTTTTTCTACTCAAGCAAATGAGAATTTTGGGTAGACTTTTTTAGTTTCGAACTCGGGCGAAGCGGGAACTTGAACTCCTAGTGAAAAGTCTTAAAGAATCAATACAGTGTCGTATGCCGCTGATTCAAGCAAAAGACCTACGGCTTATATGCAATATTTTTTGTAAAAAATTTGAGCGAGCAGAAAGCGTTCTTAATCCTTTTTACCACGACAATCAGAGTCGTGTCATTTATTTTATTATTATTATTTATTTAGTTTTGTGTATAAAGGACATAAGGAAATTAATATTTGGTCATTAAATCTCTATGGATTGAGGTTAACGCGATGGAAACGTTTAGGAACTGAACATTGCAACTGACTATAGGAGCTTTGCCATACTCTGCCCTTAACCCTCTGACGTTGGAAAATCAACGTTGATTAATTAAATTGTTCCCTATGTAGAATCTACAGAAGCCATATATAGTGTGCAGATCGATTTGGTGATATTCTTTCATTTCTTTGTCAGATATATTTAAATTAATTCTCAAGGCTAAGTTGTGAATTATTATCGTGAAATGCCCAAAAATATCCTCGCAATAGATAAGAAATTCTAGCTTATCTTATATTCCAAACATCTTATCTTATAGAAGAGAAAAAAAGAAGAGAAAAGAAAATGTAGCAAAAATAAATTATTGCTGACAATGATTTAGATAAAACAAATATTGATTTAAATTTTATGACAAACATTTGCCAAGGTCATCGAACAGTCATATGCTTAGAAATAGAAACAATTTTCGCAACTCTCCACTACATCGACTTACGACTGCATTTTTCCTTTTGAATTATTTATTGACTTTTGCCGAATTTGATTGGCTGACTGAAGCGCATGTAGTTCGAGTACTTATGTAAAATATCTTTTCTTTTGTCTTCACATTTCGATCCCCTTTTTATAAATATATATAGAAATATATTTGAATTTTATTCCAATCTATCCGGAGAATAAATTCTAAGACTAAAGTCTTAAAGCACTAGCACCTAAGGCTTTCGGCTTTATTCTTTTATTAATATTATTATTATTAAAAACTCCACCGCAAATCTGAGATTTGAACCCACGACCATCAAATTGCTAGTCGAGACTCTTGCCTGCTCTGCCACTCAGGCGGATATATTCCAACCTAATTACAAAACTTCCGCTTGAGCTAACTGAACTGCAAGTTCAAGCTAAGATTGCTATCTTTTCAAGCCCATCGCCTACGGTTGGTATTATGCTTTTTATACCATCCGTTCATAAGATCTAGAAGCCTTCCAATCTCCAGACTTTATGTATGTACGTAGGTATTTACTTGTTGAATAGATTCCACATCGCTCATCGGTTATTTTATGATCTCCTCTTGAGTTGCGAATATCGCAAAGGAAACGTGGATCTATTTGCATCTGCGCAATGTCCGGAGGTGAAAAGAAACTTAACAGATTCCCACATACTTTAATATTCGGTTTTCATAAGCAACCTACTCGATTGACCGAATACAATATACGGCCGCGTTATAAATATTGCTTCCAGGTATCATTCATAGCGAAAATAGCTTTTCTATGCACTTTTTTGTTCGTTTCATTGTTTTGAATTTAAAAATAGTTTCAAATATCGATTTATTAACTTCTCTTCACCTCCACGGTTAAGACATATTTTGCTTGCCATGCACCACGTTTCCAATTTATAACCGAACCAAACATTACATTACGTGAACATTCTAACCTAAAATACACGTTTACACAGAAATAATAGTCGGACGACATATTTGAACGCTTTTCCGAGAAAATTCTCTCCTCTTTTTAGATTTTCCGAAAAAAGTGTCATAAATAGCGTTAAAGTGCCGGTGTTTAAGGCAAAGAAGAAGTCTTAAAGCTTAGGAAATAACATAAAAGACTTATATCGATTAGTTAAAGAGAAATGTTGCTTTGATCAATATATGCGCAAATGCCAGAAAGCAATACATATTAGTATATATATATGTGTATACACCTGAAGAACGTACAACAATTTCCAAAAGATAGCATAACATAACAGTTACTGTACCGCATCAGGTGCTATTTTTGAAAAGTTCTTATCAAAGCATAGTCAAATGAATGGCATTAGTTTCCAGCATATTATGCAAACATATATATACAAACATACATACAATGCCTAAAGCATTAAATATACGCCAAGAAAACACAAATTTACGGGAAAGCCTTGTTTTGGCTTTAAAAAAACAACTACTAATGAAAGCCAATGCGTGTTATAAACACTCATTAGATTTGTATTATGAGACATGAACTCCTTCCCAACACGCAGTAAATAATTGGACTGGCCCGACGTAGATCAGGGCATTAAGTATGATGACCTGGCCTAGATCTTCGACATCTTAAACAAGAAAATTCTAAACACAACAAGTAAGAACACTACAGTCGGGTAAGGCTGACTATTAGACACTCTACAGCACTTTGCTTAATACCGATGTTCATTCATTTGCCTGATAGCACATTAAAAATAATATAGTGGTTTGATGTAAAGGCGTAATGTCCATGAAAGCCCTCATCTTGCAGGATTCTCAAAATGTCAGTTAGCGTGGTCTAAATTTCCCAAATTCAATTAACTTATCAAAGTACTTCAGTAATTTTTACACTACAATTTCTACAACTTCAAGTTCGCTACATTTGCATGAGACTTATTTGATATGGTTTAAGTCCAAGTGAAACATTGATTGGATCCAAATTTTATAATAAATTGCTCCTACGAACCATTATTTTGCACATTTTTGCAAGATAGGGGCCTATTTTCCATGGCGAACTTTTTATGAGGTGTGTGATCCAAACGAAATGGACTTTTGCTCTCCAAATTCTGTAAGACTATTGTTTTCTCTCATCAAGAACTATTCAAAATGAGGTCTTTTTACCATACAAAGGTTTGGTTTCCGCAGGATCGTTTATATGGCTGGGGGTTTCAAAAAGTTGCCCCATTGGATCCAAATTTTTCACATTAATTTAGAAAGCGAGTGCTTCCAAGATATTTTTAAAATTGTAAATTTTTATTTTGAAAAGCCGTATTAATGGAGTATTGTTGAGAAAACGGACTGAGCCGAACTACTTTCAATATCGTTCGTTCTTAGCTCAAAGCCTCCAACGTATCAAATTTCTTCAACATATTCTCAAAACATTGCGGTCTCTAGGCTGAAAACAAGAACACATGGACGGACAGAACGACAGATGGACAGATAAGCTTAGAAGACGGGTCTAGCTCAAATTTGCGATCTCTAGGTTAAAAACAAGAATACATGGACAGACAGAAAGACAGATGGACAAATAAGCTTAGAAGATTGACTTCTGGATGTTACATACAATCGTACAATCTTAATATACCCTGTGGTGTAGGGTATAAAAAGAAATTAACGTACAATCCACTTACTTACTGTGCCTTTGATGGCGAGCACATAATTGATTGATGATAACTTTTATGAGATTTGCCGTTACGCAGAGGAAAGGAAACGAAGTCGAGTCTAGACGAGTCACGAATGAATATTTGATGTGAGACATACATTCAAAAAACACGCAACAATTGTCAACTGACATTAGCACAATAATTAAGCGTCTGTCCACTTTTTTTTGCAATAATAAAACTGAAGCGATTTTTTCTAGTGATTTTATTAAAAAAGGCGAGCTGGATGAGCGTGCGAAATATGGTAAATAAACGCATGCATGCTACTTGTTGCTGTTTACACAATGCAATATGAATGCATTTTACTCTGCAGAATAGTGCATAACGAGCATGTGTGTCCGTCTTCTATGCATATATTGTTGTTGTTTAATATCTTTATATGCATAGTTAGTTATTTGCATTGTATACTTGTAGACTTGTGTGTGAGAATGGCGTCAAGATCATATAAATTATATAAAAAGTATGTTGACACACTTTATCAAAGATAATGGCAAGTTAAGAGATCTCTCTCTCTGTCTTCTACGTAATGACCATAATTATACTCCATGCTATTTGTATGCACATATTAACAGTGTGCTACAACAATTTTTTTCTAACTAAGAGTCGTATCTTATGCGATTCGCTAAAAAGGGAAACGAACGGTAATGATTGGAAAACCGCCATTGGATTCGAAAATCCTCTCCTGTCCATTTAAATCCGCTTTTTGAATTCTTCATTAATGAGAACAAGGTGAAGCGAACAACGATGTTCACCTGAAGTCCCAGTTTTTGTTATCCGCCTTCTCAAAGCTTTCACGATGTTTAGTGGAACTTTTTACCTTTGTTTCTTAACTAACGCTATAGAGCTAGCTATTGATAGCGAGATTCACCCTTAGATTCATCAGAGAGATTCATATCAGCATCTCCTATGGGTTTAAAATTTTTTGCGTATTATGAGCATTTTCTGTGAATCGATCGCCCCAACTTTCTCAGTTGAGACATCAATAATTTTCACAACGGCTTGTACCAAGTTTCAGACCAATGCAAAGTTTCACGTGTGCCGTATCTACCAGAAATGAGCTTCAATGCAATGCGAAACATATTTGGAAAATTGGGATAGCACCGGAATCTACACGAACCAGATCATCATCAAGAAAAAACACTGCCAAGCACACTTTGCTGTAAACACAACATTCGGGATTTTGTACATTGCATGGTCTTTCGTATTGAGAGAAGGGTTGAAGAATGCTACCTGTAAGTACGCAACTAACCATGTGTCTGCTAGATTTCAACATTCTGAGTTGCTTGGAAAATCGCCTATTAAGGTCTAGCATTTTTCAACATTCTATGGCAATGTTTGCGTCCATTAGCATTCCAGTGGCAGATGGCAATGGGAACATGGCCGGACAGGCGGATGATGTCATATCCATTTAGAATCTTTCGTTGATCAAGATCATGTAGATTATGAGGCCGACATAAGCGCTATAAACAGACACATGACAAACTTGATGTATGGCCCTGCTTGGGTGACGAGTTGTAGGACATCATTTTCCTAGTTGTCGATGTAAAATATCACTTGGAATAAAAAAATTGCATTTTTAAATTACTTTCTAATAAATTTCTTAAATAGGGCCGCCTGGAAATTCTTACACATATTTCCTAAAAGTGTATCTCCCTCCGTCCTTCGAGTATAGCATTAATTGCGGCATAGGTGTTATAGATGTTTACGTTAATCATAGAAAATCATAGTTTCCATTATGTCAGCATGAGGAAGTTCTAATCCTTCAAGAGTGACAATGAAGTGGAAGCTTTATACCTTAATTAGGGATGAGGCAAGATACCTTTATTTATGCGAATTTCGCAGGTTTCAAGTGTTCTGGGCAAGTTTACATGCAGATGCCGACACTCAATGTGTAACGTCGTGCCTGGCTTGTCGTTACTTCTAAAAGTTGGCTTAAAAGCTTAAGCTCTTGGATCGTATGTACATATATTTCATAGGAACTCTTGCCCAATTTCTCTCCTCATACACATCTCTCCCATATATCAGTCTATCAAATGAAGTTAATCGCTTTACATTTTAGACGCAACTCTACCTTGAATTTAAATTTAAAATTTAGAGAAGGAAAAATAAAAAACTCATCCGAATAGATTTCCGACTTCACTTTAGATGTGAGCATTACAAAAGGAAAAGGAGACAGATCTTTATTCTCTGCTGATATAAAAATGATTGAACATCTACGTAATAATTCAAAGTCGCAAGAGATTGGTCGACAATTTTGAACTCTAGTAACTGTATTTTTAGCTCATGCAAAATTAGACTTAGACTGTAAAGAAAAGAACCGGAACTGGAATGGGAATAAATATGAGACGATTCGCGGTATTAAAAAAACGGACTTTATGCTGCTTTCTCGTGATTACGAAATTATAGATCATTTCTTTGATTTTGTTGTTCGGATCAACTTTTTTCGACTTGTTTAGGCATTCGCATAGATGGTTAAATATTTGGTTTTTTTTATCATTATTCAAAAACAAGGGCCTCGGCTTTTCAATGAACACTCTACAGTACTTTTACAGTTATTCAAATGTATATACAAAATATATGTATAATATGAAGTGTGAGGACGTGATTGAAAAATCCGTTCGATCCCAACCATTTTCAGAAGCCTTGGTCCTTTGGCCAAAACGCATCAGTGTACCCGGCTTCATCAAATTATTTCAAAAGTTACAAACAACAAAAGAACACAGGATGATCAGACGGACCGATGGACAGACTTAGATCGATTCGAGATCGAGAGTTTATCTCAAGTCCTTCCGAATCCTTCCGAACATCCTTACAAGCATAACACGCTCAAATAGTGCAGACCTTGGCCTTGGCTCTAATACGTGTCGTATCGTAATTGTTAACCGATTGATGTCAAATTTTAACTTTAATTCTATACAAGATTGCTTAGCGAGACACGTACCGTTACCCAGCAATTCAATTTTTTTGCAAACATATTTGTACAAAAATTGGATTAATTTCAATGGGAGAGCACTTTTTAAATATTTAATAAGCGATCTTTTACGGATTCCTATGTAAGCAAAACTTTCCGGAAAATCGATAGACACAATAGGAAATTGAAAACTCAAATGTCACTGTCAAGCTAATTTGCATTGCCTGCACATACGTATGCATATGCATATACTTTTACTAGCACTTGGTATTTGTTGGTGATGTTTACAAGTAAATCTCTTTTGCATGCGATTGCAACGCAAGTACAACAATAATGCCTGCTTAGCGTTGGTAAGGTCAATGCTTTTTTTCTTTTATTTTTTTTTCTTTACATAATACAATATACATACATATACACAAGGTACACTCATACTCATAGCGCACAATATTGCATATTGCATATGCATGTATGTGCAGATGTTTGCCAAATTACAAGTGCACGTCATACGCACACCTATCTATTATAAGCATCTAAGCATTGCCAGTATATAGATTTCCGATTATCTCCGTTTGCTGTTGGCAAAGTTGTCTTAAGAAGTCATTAATATATTTAAAAATTAAATAAAAAATAATAATAATAATAATAATAATAAAAATAATAATAACGGTTATCATAATCAATTCAAATATCATTCCTGATGCTCTTTCATCTTTGCATGCAAGTATGTACGCATGTATGTATCTATTACTATAGATTGAAATAACATTCGACAGATTGTTATAATCATATAACATATTAATTATAAAAATACAATTATTTGCGATATTTTGCTCTGAGTCAATTTGCGATTAAATCTTTGTTTTTCAATTCGTTCACTAAGTTAATTAGTTTTTCTCTCATTTCGAAAAACATTTGTTCATTAATATGTTAACATTTTTATCATGAAAACAAATGAAAGCATTATAGTTCGGCTAGGCCGGACCGCTAGGCCGCTTTTCTTACCATAATGGAACTGTATATTAAAAATGAGACCTCCGTGCAGGCTTTCCGCAAGAGGTTCAGAGTATTGTGGTATGTATGTGGTATGCGAGTTACTAAACATAAAAAAAAGAAAAATTTTCATCAAAATCCTTACATAGAATAGGATGCAAACTTAGGCATCGGTCCAAATTTTTAGATCAAATTACTATTATTAATTTTTAGATCAAATTACTATTATGGGATAATTTTCATCACAACGTATCAGGATGTAGAGTTTTCTACCCTATAAAGGATCAATTTTCTCGAAAATCCTTATATAGGCTGAGTTGGTCCAAATTTAGCGCAATCAATTTTGAACTCTTAAATTACATTAAATGAAATTAATTAAAAACCTAGACCTTTTTGTCATAGGAACATCAGCTGTCATTATATTAAATGAGAGGTAGGTTCAAAAAATGGCCCCAGCAGGTCCAAAGTTTTTACGTCAATTTAGAATGCCGAAATACTATTACTTAGCGACTTTTATCGAGAAATTTTGAAAATTTCAATCTTTTCCATATAACGGCTTCTCAAAATAGGGCGTTATACGGGAAGTTTTCGAAAAAGTGGTCCGAGCCAAACCATTTTCAATAGCGGTCATCCTGGAGCCAAAACACGTCCGTGTACCAAATTTCATCACAAACTAACAAATAACTGTAACGTGAACACAACTTTACATGGACAGCCAAGAGACGAGCAAGCAGACAGACGGACAGACAGGTTTAGAATCATCTTCCGAAAGGTGGGTCTATCTTGAGCCCTTCTAGGTGTTTCAAACACCCCCTCGAACTTAGCGTACTCTGTACCACAATTGTTGTAGGGTGCAAAAAAATGATACATATAATAATTGGATTAAGAGTTAAAAAAAATAAATAAATAGAAATCATCATTTTCTGCGTAGTACATGATACTATCAATCGAATAAATTTCTCTTTAATGGACTGAAATAGAAAAAAAATTCATGCGATGTGATAATAAAAAAAATATTAAGTTTAAGTGAAGCCTTTGACTAATTAATAAAGCAATTTTCTAAAGAAAAGATTTGAATGATTTAATATAGGATTCGAAATCAGCTTAAATGTGTTCGACACTATTCTTCCGTCTGTTCACTTAATCTAGCAACACTTTAGCGATAATAAAAATTAAGAAGGAAAACTATAACTTTTTTGAGCTCTGTCTCAGTCTATTCCGTATATCATAAGTCGACATACAATGTACAGGCACTAGAAAAATTTTGAAAAAGAAAGAAAATATTGCCGTTAATTGGACTAATAGTGACGAGTGACTCCCCTCAAGATTTGTATAAATTTTTTTTATTATTACGCTGACTAAATGTAATGACAATGGAAACAAGTAAGTAGATTATATTTGACTGCACTACTCCTTCATATCTGCTACTTGTATTTTGAGAAAAATGCAAAACAAAGGAGAAAGACGAACGTAAAAAACAATTCAATCCGGCTCGTTTTTAATAGTTTTCCTCCGATTGTCGAAAATGTACCAGTGTATTAAATTTCATCAAAATATGTCCAAAAATTGTGATCTGCAGATTGAACGTAAAAATACATCGGCACACAGACGGACAGACACACTTTCATCAATTTAGAAAATATATCTTAATCTCAACTCCTTTTGTATAATACATACATCGGCACAAACTTTTCACCTACAGCAAACTGCACCCAATAAACTCCGCAGTTGAAGAGATACAAAATATAATAATCTGTTAGAAATATAGTACAGAGTTGTTTTCGAAATTTTGATTCGAAATAAATAAAAAATGTACTCTAAATTAATTAATTTCTAATTATCATCTAATCTTTAATGCAATCTCCACACAAATCGCATTACTTATATATATATATATATATATATATCTGCTTTATATATATATATCTGGTTTAAAAAAAAACCGCTATTAACGATATGTATATAAAGTTTGTTTGTAATATTCATGAAAATGAATGAGAAAGTGTTATGCCTACAAATAGAAAAATTAAAAACTAGATTTTGATAATGCATATGTATGTGTGTTAATGCATTTAATGGAAACCAAAGTAACAAAAATATATGAAATGTAGGTTAAAATGCTATAACCTGTCTGATCAGGCTTGTTCAAAAAACTTTACCTTCTCTTTCTTTATCTCTCTTTCTCTACCCGTCTCCCTCTCTTTAATCGTTTTTCGTTTTTTTTTTGTTTTTTTGCATTAACAATTTGAAATTCCGTTGCATTGAATGAACTCAAAATCGAAAAAGTTGCAATTTAAACGCAACTAAGAAAACAAGTAAAAAAATTGTATTCGAAATAATTCGCAAAACTTGTCCTTTAAGCCGAACTTTCAACAAAAGAAATTCATTCCAATTCTTTGGTTTAATAATGACATGCTTTCGGTGATTGAATGTTAGCTTCATTGGCCTTTCAAGATGAATCGCTTCATATAATCTTTTGAACCACGGACAACGCCAGGAACTTACGAACTAATATCGTTTTCAAAAACGCAAATATCTTGTCTAGGAAGCTTCGGTCAATGACAGGGCTCGACTCTTTGCCACGGATCCAAGAAGAGTCACCCAGAAATACAAAAACCTGGATACCAGGAAATTAGTTAGTTGTTCTCAACGTGAGCAGCAGGAGCGAGTTTTGAATGTGGAGCAAAGCCAAAAATCGTACATTGAAGACCTAATATGAGAAGTGGACTAACGATAGCGTCTCTCCTGCTTTCGTCAAAAACTACGCCTTCGTTTTATTAATTGAAAGCGTGAGCTGGAGAGACTCAAAGCGATAGGAAATAATATCAAGGGCGGGATTGTAGTATTTGTCTGCACAACTCTGGATCAGAATGAGTCCTACAAGTGACCTAGGACCTAAGCCTAAGATATTCTTCGGCAAAGAACTTGAAAATTTTGTAAGCAACGAGAACTTAGCACGGGGAAGCCTTGGGGAACACCTGTGCAAGCTCTCCTATGCACCATGATCTCACTGTTGCTAATTAAAATGTTCGTATAAAGAACGGTAAAATCTGTTAGAGAGTTTCAAAGAGAGTAGAATAGACTTTGAGGTGCTCTTGTTAACAGAATCGTAAGCTGATGTTATGTCCCGAAAGTAGGCGAGGAGAAGGAGATGCTTGCTGCCAAGGGACTCATGTTAACAGAAGCGTAAGCTGATGTTATGTAACGAAAGTAGGCGAGGAGAAGGAGATGCTTGCTGCCAAGGGGCTCATGTTAACAGAATCATAAGCTGATGTTATGTTCCGAAATGAGGGCAGGCAATGCGAACATGTTGCTTGCTGCCAAAGGGCTAAATTCATTGCGTCTTTGCCGGAAATCAAACCGAATTGAAAGTGTGGTTGAGAATGTGTTCACATCCAAGATATTACTCAAAACGGGGGTAGAAAATTTTCTCAAAGATAATCCGAGGCTTAAACATCTCTAGGCAGATTCTTTTTTCTCAAGGCGATAACTTGGAAAAAGATCGTATATAACCGGTCTTTAGAATATTGTTAAACTCTTTGAATATAATAATTATATTTTTCAATATGCAGGGGGCTTGACGGTGGGTGTTACGAATGCCATCTAAGCCTGGGCATGTCTCTTTAGAGCGCCTGCTTGCAAAAAGAAGTCAATTATTATAAAATAAAATTTGGGTTTTTGTGGTTTATCAATGCAACTGATAATTTGAAATATATATACGATGTATATATTATAATGCGATATCGTGTTAGATAGAAAGTATATGTTAAACAAAATTTCAATGGGAATTCATTTCCTTTCTGTGAATTCATTTTCTTGGCGTGAAGAATTTTTAAGAATCCAACGTTTGCCTCTTCTAACTGATATGATGTTTATTGCATCATCTACTCACAAAACTTGGGAAACATTTGAAATACGAATCTAATTAAGAAATCATAAGTGCATGAACTCATTATTAATAAGTAAACACACTGAAGCAATTTATACACTTAAAGGTAGACATAAATATAAACAAAGTCATGCAAAAAAACAGAACGAAAAAAATTGTGTTTTTTTTTTTTTTTATACTTCACTTTGCAATATAATAACTTGCGAGTGTAAACACACAAAAAAAAAAAATAAAAAAAATAAAAAAAATAAAAAAGAAGCTTATTTACCTAATTATATGTGTATCTTGCATTTATGATGGCATTCATCGAAGTTACAATGCGCGGCGGCATATGCGTTGTATTTGTTGGCTGTTTTCGTTTTACTCTCAATAATTTCAACACAAGTGATAATTTGTGAAAACATCATTGTCGTTATTGTTAAATATATTGACGGCTTTTGTTTTTCTTCTTTTTTTTTCTTGATTGTTGGTGTTATTTGGGTGGTGTTTTAAAAATAAAACTTTTGTACACTTAAGCAAAAAAGAGTAGCGAACTTTTATTTTTATATGATATAAATACGAAAATAACAACAAGAACAACAACAAAATAAAAGCACCTACAAATACAAAGGGGGAAAATCGATTTCTTCTTTTTTTTGCTTTTTTTGTTGCTTTTTTCGATTGCTCCGCTCACATACAAAAATGAACAGGAGAAGGAACAGTAGGACGTCTTTTGCTTGAAGACAAAACGGGGTTAATTATCTTTGCCGTTCTTTCTTTCGTTTTTGCTGTTTTTTTTTTTTTTTTTACATTCGAAGTCGTATTTATTTATTTAATTAAATTTATTTGAATTCACATAACCATATATATATATATATATATACATATATATATATATAATATATAGATCCATCAAATGCTCGTTCGTTCGGCACATAAGATATATTTAAGCATTTAATTGATATTTAACTAGAAATGAAATGTTTATGCGCTTGTAGATGATAAGAGATCATCATTATCATCATCATCGTAATCATTGTAATCGTCATCATTCTCATCATCTTCATTGCACAAACATTGTTACGCTATTTTTGCACCATATATTTTCTTTTTTTTTCGATACGATTCGGCTTTGCATTGCTGCTTGTTATTGTGTATGTGATGACATCTCTTCAGCATTTTTCTGCTTTAGTTACTGCATACACATAGTAATTGTATTCGTTTACTCCAATTTATTTTTTTATAATAAAAACACAACTATTTTCTTCTTTTTTTTTTTTTTGTTTTTTTTCTTCTTACTCTGATGACATCGGTATGATTAGATAATGAAGAAGAATAAAAAAAAATAAAAAAAAAACTAATTAAATATTAAATTTATTATTAATAAAAAGCAAAAAAAAAACAAAAACAAAAACAAAAAATGCTTCTTTTTGCAAGCAGCTTTACATTGAGAGAGCTATTGATTAATCTTTTCTTTTCCTTTTTTTTTCTTTGATTTTAAAGGAAAAAAATTTTTACTTTTTATTGCTTTCCTAATTTCATTTAGTTTTATTTTTTTTTTTTTTTTGTTTGCTTACTGAACAGTCTTTTTGCTTACTTTAAATTTGTAATTTATTGTTATTTCTATATATATTTCTTATAAAAAAAAAAAAGATTTTTTTTGTATACATACATGTATGTATGTATGTATGTTTGTATATATATAGATATATATATAGATATATATATATATATATATATTCTCTATAAACGACCACGAGCAAAATAAAATTGTGCCGATTATAGCAAACGTCCGTGAATTTATATTTGCACTGATTCGCTTAACTCAATCAACTAAATTAAATGTATCTAAGAGATACATCAACACAGCGTACTTACGGTGCGTATTTACAATTATGTGCAGACCGCAAATGACCGCCGATTTCTCATGCTTGCACGTCGCTCTCACGATTGTAAGTGACTTTTTTTTCGTTTTCTTACATATTTCGGCACTTTCTTTTTCTCTTTCTCTCATTCATTCTCTCTCGCTCCCACTCTCTCTCTCTCTCTCTTGGCCTTTCTCTCGCTCTCACTCTCTCGGTATGCGTCCTTCTATCTATATCTGCATCTGGTTACCTATTTTGTATCTTTTTCTGGCTTATCTTGCCGACAGTGTTGATAAATTTTAGTATGTTAGTACCTTTTTACGTCGACGTGCTTTAAGCAACCAACAGGTACTGAGTATAGATAGAGCTTGTTTAGATTTCATTAGCAGAGAATTCAACTAATGCGAGTGTTTAATTTTCCTTTTCAAAAAAAATATATATATTTATATATATATATATATATATATATATATATATATACCCATATACCTACATAAAAATTTAATGTTTTTATGAAAAGTATAAGTGAAACGTGCTCTGATTAGGGCTATCGTTGTTGTTATTATTAATTTAGCCAGAGAATAAATTCCAAGACTGAAGTCTTAAAGCATTGGCATCTAAGGCTATCGGCTTTATTAACCATGACCACTGAGTTGTTGGTCGAGACTTTTTTCTTACTCGGCCACTCAGGCGGAACCGATTAGGGGTAATTTCATTTCGCATCTTGATATTAAGATTTGAAAGTGCCTGGATATGATTCGTTTCGATTGTTTCATCATATCGGGTCAGCTGC
This sequence comes from Glossina austeni, assembly GCA_000688735.1. Taxonomy (NCBI): domain Eukaryota; kingdom Metazoa; phylum Arthropoda; class Insecta; order Diptera; family Glossinidae; genus Glossina; species Glossina austeni. The sequence continues at coordinate 833,163 of KK502458.1, forward strand.
TGAAAACGAAATTCGCTCATGAAAATAATTCCCTTCCTTTTTTTCAACTTCTCTCTTGGAACGCTATATAACTTTATAAACTGCAGACTTAGTATGATTGTTGTGTCGATGAGAATAATTGCATTGTATGGCCCTTCGAAGTATCCCTGACAAAGCTTACATTATTTAAACTTAGTCTAATGAATGGTCATTTCTAATATCGTTTCGAGACTTGAGATAACTTTTGGTCCTTCGAGAAAAATTTCTGCCGCTTCAGTTTTCTTGTACTCAACGGATTGAGGCGATGCAACACTAAAATTTCAGTTGAGCTCCGCCTTCAATCAGTTAATCGGCCAATTCTCAGCAAGCAATCTTGAACAAAATTGCTAGTTTTCGCAGTGATTGCAGATCTTGAACTTCCTGAATGTGAATTATAATTTTTATACCCTACACCACTTGTGCTACGCTGGCTACAACTTCTAAAACGGGTTGAGACTAAGCCACCTTTCATTAGAAATGCTTTCTGAATCCATCTATGCTTGTTGGCCTTTTGGTTAGGCTCTCTGCCTGATATTTTTATGTTCAACCTAAACGTCTTAATTTTTAATATACCCCCCGATGAAATTTGGTAGATCAACCGGTTTTCGCCCAAGGACGAAAACTATTGAAAATTTTTCGAATCGGACTACTTTTTCTAGCGCTTTCCGTACAATGCCTTATTTTGAATAGTCGTTAGGTGAATAACTGTAGGGTGATGTAGGGTATTTATGAAAAATACTATGACTATGAAAATAATTTATCACTTTCGCCAATGCTCTAAAAATTATCTATAAATAATGCTAAATAGCCGAGGAACCAGGAATTTTCACACGCACACACACACGCACACACACACGCACACACAAAATGTCAAAACTTTTATTTTGTCGTTGTATGAGACGTCATTTTTCATTGGTAGCTTTACTGTACAGATATCCGCGTGACAGATCTTTGTAATCCAAATGTAAAACCGTAATAATTAGACTTTGCTACCATGTCAAGATTTATATATATATACAAACGTTCATCATCATATCTCTTCCAAATTTTCCATATCCATTTATTATGGCAGTTATCTTTATCTTTTATTGATTTTTGTCAAGAAGTATTAAAAATGAAAAGCTTTTTTTTTGTATATTCGTAAAGATCTTCAGATCCAATCTATTTTAAATAGCGCGCCTCCTTGGACATGGACATGACTCAAGTAAATACACAAATGAACGCATTTGTTGAAATTAATTCCGTATTGATTGGTAAAACAAAAGGCTTTTTATGTCGTGTCCTTCGAGACTCGCTCTCCTTGCACGCACTCGCACAAACCTAATACATCAAAAGGCATTTTTGCTCAGATGAACTCAACATTAATTTTACGTAGTATTCGTATCAACACCGCATGGGTGATCGCGACGTATGAGTGCTAGCTAAGCAGTTATATAGCTACCAAAATAATATCAAATGAAAATGTACAGCAGGAACATATGATATAGAATATTTATTATTACTCATACGACACCGGTCAGCATAAATAAAAAAAAAATAAATAAATAAAATGTTACACACTTATAGTTACTCTGCGTATTTATACTTACTCTAGAGATGAAAAACAGACGATTGAGTGAAAAATTTGAAAATATTAAATATTTTTTTTTCAAACCTGAGATGATATAAGCGATGAGTGAGCGTAGTAAGAATTTTTATTAATTTAGTTTTATTTCGTGCTTTTTTAAATGTAAAAAAGTACTTTACAATACTAATTCATCAAATTGTTTACACTCGATTCACTCGAATCTACTACTAACTCAATCACTTATACTTAAATGTTATGAAAAAACAAGAGAGAGCATTCTTTGTTTGTATCTGTCGTTATTTACATTTTCAATTGGCATTTGTTCGTTTGTTAAGGTGTTGGTTATGATACTATAGCGGTTGTTCATGGTTTATATTACATGGTACACATAAATATACTTACATTTGTTACACCTTATGATTTGTTATTGTTTGTTTTTTTTCCGATCCACTTCTCATACATATATATGTATACTGCTCTCGTGTGTTTTGTCTTCTTTTGTTGATTACATTAGCGTTTAATAGTAGGTACATGTATACGAAAAAGGCCAGGCCTACATGATGGTTTTATGAATGAATTACTTTTTCAAATTGTATTCGCTATGCAAACTTAAAGAAAATTTTATAGTAATACTTATGAATGAATTTTTTTACTTTTATTTGTTAATTGTTTCTCGTTACTTTTTATACATATATCTATGTATGTATGTATATATGTATTTCTATCGAAAATTATTCGTAAAATTTAAATAAAAATAAATAAGTCGTGCCTTATAAAATATATACATATATATAGGTATGTATGTATGTACATTTTAGAAAAATATTCATATTTTCTTTCTCGAAGTATAATCTCCTATTTTTGCAACTTTTTCTTGTTCCTTTTTCACATACTCCTCATCGGCTAGATATTGTATTTTATTTACTCGTTTGCACGTTTTTAAATCGTATTCAAAAACACATGGAACACTGTTTGGTATATTAAGTTCAGTAATTTCCTTTTCGCCAATATCTATAGAATTCAATTTTATTAACGTTATAGAGAAATTTTTTTCTTAATTTTTTCTATTTTTTTTTTTCTTTTTTCACTTTACACTTACCATCTATGTGCTTGATAAGTGCTCGCACCACAGTACCATGAGCTACAACCAATACACGAGATCCTTTTAATACTTCCTTCATGATATCACATTCCCATAAGGGTAGGACGCGAGCAATAACCTCTTTCAGCGATTCAGTGGCAGGAAATATATCTTCCGGTATATTTTTAAATTTTGGATTGTTACGTATTATGCTGTAAAAAGGATTTTCAGGCACAATTTTCGGTGGGAGTACATCATACGAACGACGCCAAATTTGTATCTGTTAAGAAATATGTAATCTGCACTGTAATATGTATGCAGGCGTACGTGCAAGCACACACACAACCGAGCGCTCTCTCATACATATATGTATGAGACATGCAAATAAGTGCGTGATATAAGCAAAGTTTTCCTCATAAAGAATTTTTTTTTTTTATTTATTATAATAACCGATATATATTTATATATATATATATATATATATTTATATATATATATATATAAATATAAATATATATATATATATATATATAGTTCTAAGGTTTCGGTCTTAAACTCTCTTGGTAGCTCCAACGTCAGGTATACCAATAGACTGACGGACACGTTTGTCGTTATGCTTATAAAGAAACAGATCTTCCGTGTTTAAAAAAAAATCAGAATATCCTTTAAAATATTTTACAGTTAAATCTAAGGAAAAATTCTACCATTTTTAGACTGAATAGTGTAATTTACATATACAAGGCCATTTGAAACTTTACTTCTGCATGTAAGACTAAACGTTTTACTTGGCACAATTCGGACAATTTTATGTAAGAAAAAACAAGGACACCCAAATGATCGACCGTGCCTCCAACTTGCTCGCTTGCAACTAAAGAAAATCCGAAGCGATATAAGTAAACGAATTATTGCTTTGACGAAATGAAAGCCAATCCTATGATAATATCATGAAAATATGTTCGTTGCGGAAAACTTCTTCACATTCTCTGCTTGTATACATTTTTAGTAAGCGGATCATAGATATTAATGAAAAAAAGATTTCAATTATGTAAACAGAGTAGTAGGCCGTACATATCCGTTGACAGATGGATGTGAGAGAAAATGGTAGTCATTCCCTACCAAACAATTTATAAAAGATTCCCTGAAAAGTATGCACTTAGGAGGAAAGAAGATATAATTTTTGGTATTTGAGCAAAAAAGTAAATGAAGAAATGCTTTAAGTGAAATAGGCCTCTGCACGTCTCTTCTTCAGTAAAGGAAATTTTAATCTTCAGATTGTCGCCTTGCAAGTGTTTTTTAAGTAAATGACATAAGAAACTCAATTTCGGAGATAAAACTCTGAATGGTTGAGTGGAATTTCGCCCACAAGACAACACAGCGACGGACATACGGAATTTACACGCTATACAGGAACGTTGGCAGGGGTTTTCAGCTTTCACTAATAGAGTAACACAACTAATAGCGTTAAAAATCAGGAGCGTACCTAAAAGGGGGGACATATTTAATTTTCATATAACCTTTGAATGTGATTTCTTGTCATTTTGTGTAGAATCTCTTATATAAGGTGCAAGTTCCTTTAGTATCGAATCTTTCATGAGACGTTCTTTCTATGCATAGTATATTGTTTGTAAGTATGTGAAAACTGCAGAGCTCATTAGATTAGGTTAGAAAAAAATTACAATATTACGTCAATCAGTCAGTCAGCATATCTCAATAACAGTTTGCTTTTTCTTCATTCCAGGCACGTCCACGCTAGTAAAGGTCGGGTACAGTACAGTCTACTATCTACACCAACAGATAGATAATAAAAAGATAAGTAAATTTTTCAACAGTATTTACTTATAGCAAGTGAAAAATTTGTCTAATCAAGAATCATATCACATATGTCGAAATATACCCCGTATAAGATATGTTGTAAGGGCAAGTCTTTAGTGTACTCAAAGTATTATTGAGCGAGGCCTACGCATTTTCCAAACCTTCTAAATCCCCTGCGTTTCTAACAGAACGTTTAATATTGGTTGGGTTTTAAAATTCCACTTTTAACATTTTTCAGATATGGCTGCGTTTTTAACGGCTCACATCGCTTTTGCCAGAGTCGTCTGTAAAAAATTTGTTTAAACTAATCGTTGTAATTACTGAACTGATAAACACTTTTCTGTTACGATGCTTCCATTTGAATTCTTCAAGTCCTAAGGCGTCATAGTCCTAGGCATCATAGTCCTAGTAGTGTAATACTGTAAGCTGATGCAGTTTTTCCTTTTTCTTCTTTTAGAACCTAGGGAGATTTCTGCACAATTGGCAAAAATTTTTGGCCCTATTAACCAGATCTAGGACTAGTTCCGAGCTTTTGTAGATTTCTCGAAAACAATGTTACCATAAAGCTGGGCCCACGCTTTACTATGTTTCGTAATGAACGGATCTAAAGAAATAATTAATATTAATAAGAAATCTTAACTGCCCATGCTTTGAAATCTAGCTCCACACATGTTTATAATCTATGACTAGACAATAAAGAAATTTAATAAAGAAAAGAAGAAAAAGGTCCCACCAATGCTGTTATTAAGGTTAATAATACCCATAGAACGCTTCCATTAAATCTCAATGTTAGACAGTTTTTTGACTCATTGGCAATGGTTGTCGTTTTCCACGCTTCTCTTTTTTTCGTAAAACTCGGTAACGAGTTGAGGTATTTGCGCGACCCTTTCGTAAGGATCTCTTTACTTTAGCATAGAGGGATTATCGCCATCAAGGAATACTTGTCCTCCAGAATCTTTTGTCGCACCAAAAATCTTCATCGGTTCCAGAACTCCATCAACAAAACCGAATAACAGCGTGTAACAGCGTGACGGCCAGAAAGAAGCGAATAAAGTGAAAGATGCCCCAATCGGTAAGTGCTATCCCTTGACCGACTAAGTGAGCATTCATTATAGTTACGATCAAAGTAAGCTCTACCATGCTGAGATTAGAACGAGAGGACTCTCACTTGAAACTCTTCTTCGATTTTTATCCACGTGCCTGCATTTGCGCAACGGGAAATGAATTTTATCCGCTTTGCCAGATAGGTGACGTAAAGATATGTCACGGAAATAGTTTTCGTTCTATTCGACTCTTTGAATACTTAATTCCGAGTGTCATGTAGACAGTCAATCCATGCCCATAAATCCTTTTATTTGTTTTGTTTTTATTCTCTAACAACAAGCTTAGTTTCAGTGAAAGCACCGAATCCTTTCGCGTCCTCATAATCATGATCTCATTTGTGGGAAATATTCTTAGCAGATATCATAGTTTATTAGAAAAAGCCGCCTAAACGCCATTTAAAATAAAAACAATCTTAAATATTTCGTAACATAAAACTTAAGCTAAGTGCTTGGAGATATAACCATTTGTCATGCCCTTCGTAAACTGAACAGATACGTTGGGTATGTTTGTTAATTCATTTGAGATTTTTATTCATCTGCACCAGTCAGGTAACGAACATTTTCTAAAATGAAACAAATACTTACTCTCTTTTCTCTTGCTTAAAATATTCTATTCACTGACCCTGCCAGAAGTGTAACGCAGATATAATAGACATAAATCTCTGAGAAATACTAAACGATCAGAAGAAACTCGAGGCTATCTTTCTTTTAATATCCTGGTGTACAAATCCCTTATGTTGCTTAAGAAATATTCTCCTATATCTCGTCCTTGTTATAGTCCTTCATGGTCCTTTTTCTTTCCATTCGAAACTGACAGTTTATGAGCTTTCTGCCTGGGCTTCCCTGACTTGTAAGATATATTTTCCTATATCCTGTCCTTGTTATAGCCCTTCATGGTCTTTTTTCTTTCCATTCCAAAGCGACATATTCTTGAGTTTTCTCCCTGGACTTCCCTGACTTGTAAGATATATTTGCCTATATCCCGTCCTTGTTATAGCCCTTCATGCTCTTTTTTCTTCCAATTCCAAACTAACAGCTTATGAGTTTTATTAATGGGCTTCCCTGAATTGTAAGAAATATTCTCCTATATCTCGTCCTTGTCATAGTCTGGTGGTCTTTTTTCTTCCAATTCCAAAGTAACAGTTTATGAGTTTTCTCTTTGGGCTGCCCTGACTTGTAACGAAGGACGGCATATATTCGACAATGAAATGCTCGAGCCACCTATACCACTGTTAACTTTCATATATTGACCACCACCAAAAGCTTAGAAGTGTATCAGGCTTAGTGAGAACCAACCAAGAAACCAAGCAACCAAGAATGAATAATTCTTTGAGCATCGTTTGTCGTTAACACTTTCCTAGTCAAATGAAATGACATTAAAAACTAGAGTTAAGAAAACGAGTTAAGAAAACGAATTCCAAGAAAGGCCTACAAAATTACTGATAAAGTCGAAGAGCGATAAGGCTTCGTTTTTGAAAATTTTATCTACAGCGTCTATCTATATCTATAATATCGGTCGAAGACAATTAGGAAAAATTTCAATCTAAAATTTATTGGAAAACCCTCCTCGACGGGCATTTCTCCAAAACTCAGCGTAAAGATGACCGCTATTGATCAAAAAGTTATTCTGTCTTTATATTTCTCTATGACCAGATATAAAAATCCCATAAGCCAAGGTAACCTCATCTTCCGTGTGAAACACTCATGGGCTGAAACAGTTCAAATATCCAAACTTTCCTGATTGCCACGGATGCCTTAAAAACTGAACTGATCTTATTAGACTACGTATCGGCTGCAAATCATGTGTGAGAGCAGACCTATTACGTTTCCAATAAGAGAACGACAGCGAAACTAAAACGAAACTTTTCTTGGATATCAACCCAACATTTACTTCAAATATATATAATCGAGTAAATGGTCTCCGATCAATTTAACTGATCAGTCCGTATATTCCGATATTTAGAAAGTGAATCTTCAAAATATGCTCTAAGCTTTATTTGCTTAGTATTTCGAGTTTTGTATTTGTATTTGTATTTGTGTTGTACCTGCTCTTCGCCAAATTTATCAGCCATTTCACGTTTATTGTAACCCGTTAAGTTGCCATAATGTCGTTCGTTTAGACGCCAATGACAGCGCACCGGTATGTTGGTGTAGTTCATATCCTTGACAATGACATCGACAGTTTGATGAGCTCGCATCAGTAATGATGTGTAAATCAAATCGAACTCCATTTTATGTTTCCGCAAACCGGCAACAGCGATTTTTGAAGCATACTCAAGACCTAAACACAGCAAAAAAAAAAAAAAAAACAAAAAAAAGGTGAAAGAAAAATTTTGAAAGGAAAATTTTGGAAAAAAAACAAATTTATTATTATTCGTTTCACACATACACACACGCACACATATATGCATATATATATCTTTTTTCTTTTTTTTTTGTTTTGTTTACATTTATTTCTTCACGCGTACCTTTCTCGCTGAGCGGACTATCATGCCAACCGCAAAATAAATTCATTTTATTAAATTCACTCTCACCGTGACGTAAAAGCACCACTTTATTGGTATTCATGTTGGCGGCGGCACTATAAGCGATCGCAGATTTCAAACTATATATATATATATGTAAAAAAAAAAAAAAAAAAAAATTACTTCAAAATTTTAAATTTTTTTTAATTAAATAATTTTTTTTTTTTTGTTATATTTTCTATGTTTATTTAAAAAGAAAAAAACTAAGTAGAGTTGAGTGAATGAGTGAAAGAGAGTGAGAAAAAGGAGAGAAAGAAAGAGAGTAAAAAAAACGCGGTCGAATGCAGAAAAGTAAATCTGTTTGTTATCACTGACAAAATGAAACTAACGTCTAAACAGTATAAGCGGCAAAGGTTTTGTATGTGAGATGACGACTTGCAAAATGGTAACAACAGCTGAGCTGTTCGTTTACTATGTATATCTAAAGTAATAACAATAACAATAACAATAACAATAACAAAAACCAATGCAAAATGCTTTGTTCTTTTCGAACATACCATTCACAGAAATCATCACGTTTTGTTTTGTTTTTTTTTTTTTCTTTTTTTTTCTTTACATTATTTTATTTACTTATTTTATTTTTGCTGCCTGCATTTGCTTTTGCACTAGCATCCGATTTTGTTGTTTAGCTGATGATGTTATTTTTTTTTTTTTTTTGCTTTAATATTGTTATTGTTGTTGTCATTGTTGTTGTTGCCGTTTTTGCAATTTCATTCGTGCACATAAATGTCCAAATCGAACAGATGCATTAGTTTATGTATGATCACCGTTCACCGTTTTTGTTGTTGTTCTTGCGCAAAAAGAATGTTTTTTTTTTGCGCAAACAATTTCGTTCAAATTGCTACGCGCTAAACTGTGTTTACTTTAGTGTTCTTTTTGTTTATAAACGAACTGCGATATTGTCTACTATATATATATATATATATAATGGGGAGTATGTATATCTACATTTTTGCCAGATTAGCTGTCTTTTTATTCTATGCATAAACGCATTCATACACACACACATGCTAGCAATAGGTATGCATTCTTATACTTATATACATACATATATATGGATATGTATATGTATTGATAAATGTATGCACATTGTAAAGGAAATGTTTGCCGATCGCATTGTTTTTGTTTTGTGTGGTGAATATTTATGCGCATGTGTGTAGATAAACATAATAGAAATGCGATTGTTATTTGCAAAAATCGTTAGCGTAAGAACGTGTAAATATTCTGAAGAAAAAAAAAAACAAAACCGAAAACAAGAATGTGGCTTGAAATGGCATCAAACGCAATTGTAAATAGCCTGGTATCGCACATTATAAAAATTAGGCGGGCCTTTGTATGATAAGTGCGTCAAATTTTGAAAAATTTTTCATTTAGTGGGGGGACGGGAGAAGGGGAAGACAAATTACGCCAAGTTTTACACACCTAATCTCTCTTACCTATCTATCGAACCTATATTTAAATTCAAAAGTGATCAACAAGCGAAAGTTTGAGTAGATCTCTGTACTCTGTCCCCACACAGACACAATCCTAGTTAATGTGGTCTTTAATGTACAAAAGCAAAATGGAAAACTCCAGTAAATGGTTTTTTCTTATTAACCACTTCTAACAAGCTGGGTCGACCTATGTCCGTCCATTCGTTGTGTGGTATTGCAACGTTATTAGGCAAAACTTTTTGATACTTTGCCTAAACATTGCCTATAGCTGACGACCAGAGCTCGAACTTGGAAATAAGTTCAATGGCCTACCACCACACCTAAAATAAGCAGAAGAGTATGTTGATTTACAACTCAATACAGAAAATCAATACAATATACAGAGCAACTAAGCTTCGAGCTGCAAATGCGACTTTATCTGACTGCAGTTGAATATTAATTCAAAGTCGCTCATAAAAATTCCCTGGGCCTGTTAAAAGACCATGATCGCACAGTTGACGCATCCACATTTAACAAAACATTTCCCAATTAATTTATGATGCTTTAAGGCAATAACTAATAAGTAGCTTTGTCACATTTTGAGCTACAGCGAGCACGACAAGCCCATTTTTAATTTTAATCACTATTTAATCTCTAAGAACACTTCCATCAAACTCTAGCCGTCTGTGTCAACATTGGCAACCATGAGAATCCCAGCAAGCAGCGGATGGACGGATGGACGGATGGACGAAAGGAGCTGTAGGTCAGCTATTTTAAGTTCATCGCTTCTAGCATCGCTGCCACGCTTTTTTTCTTTTGAGAGAAATAGTAAAATCGGTATAATCTTTGGATAGCGGAGAAAGCGGAGAGATGCGATAACTGACAAAAAAAAGATTAATAATTACTTTATACAAAAAGCTTCAACGTAAGCCGATTCAAAGCATTTATAGCGTAAGAGAATAGAATATTGTTTTACAGTTTTCTTTAATGGACATCCGCTATAGGTCGCAGATTGAAGATAAATGTATTCAGCAATTTTCTCTCTTGTTGGCAAATCATGTCTTACTTCATGAAGGTTTACTTTGTGTGGAATTTTATCAATCGGAAATGTAACTTTAATAATTTCGAGCAAAAATCCAAAAATTTTTATTAAAAACAACCAGGTTGCGTGCGGTTTACGCTCCACTTGGCTCTATTGCTCGGACCAATTTGGCCCATTTTCAACACCCAACCTGCCTGCAGAAACTTCCAATGCTTCTACCAATTTTGAAGTCGATATCTTCATTTTTGTGACCAGGAGAGTACCACACATAGTCACTCAGACGGACAGACATAGCTAAATCAACTCAGAATTTCACAATGATCTAGAATGCATATGTTGTAGGGTCTCTGAAACTTCCTTTTGGATGTTACATACATTGGGGAAAAGAACGAAATGGCGATACAGTGGTGGGTATAATGATAACAAAATCAGAAAAATGTCAGCAATTTTCCTTTTTCGGCAAAAATTTCATATTACGTTAGGTAAGAATGATTATTATATGTATAAGCTCAGCAGATGTTACGTCCTTCCCTCTATATCTAAATTCCTATTTATGAGTAAAATTTTATTTCAAGCAACTCGATTAGTAATTGATAGCGAGGATCTTCTCACTATGAATTTTTCAAAATTCAAAATAAGATACAGAAGCAACTTTTGTCTCTATTTGTTATATGAACAGTAGATCCCAAAAATATTTTTATTAACTGATCGAGGCATTGATGTTTGCCTACTCAGATGTAAGCTGATCGGATTGACATTTTTTTTTTTTTGCAGTATTTCAGCGAATTATAACTGTGTTCTGTTCTTTTCCTTTTTTTTTTTTGTTCTTCTTAATAAGAAATATTCTGTAATTTTACGCTGATGGCAAGAGCTCCTCTTCGAGTTTCCAGCTTTTTCTGAAAAGTTCGAAAATTCCCCTGAATTGAAATTTGCACAAAAACTCTTCATCGTCACTAGATTATAAAAGAAAAATTAATCATCAATTAAGACATAATAAAAAGAAGAATTTTGAAAAGAGAAAACGAGAAAAAAAATCTTTTCTCATTGGGTTTATAAGAAATTTTCCCATTATCCTAAGCCTGATAAGGTTTTGAATAGATTTATTTGATCCGAGTCAAAGGTAGATCACAATCTATTGATCTTTGCTGATAATATGATGAAGTTACCTCATGGATCGTTCGCAAAGGGTGATCTTGTCTTTCTCGCGGTATTCCTGTGTTGTCCGCGTTCCTTAGGACATACGATCTTGGGCCTATACTTTTCTCTCTATTTGTAAATGATTTTTTCTTAGTTGTATTCATAGAAATCTAGAGTTAAAATGTTTGGAGGCGACGGGCTTACGACGGGTGATTTCAATGATTTGGATCCCCTGATCGGAAATGAGCGCATGTCGTTGAATTAAAAGAGATATAAGCAATTGTTATTGCTGTGGGTAAGCTTGCCGCCCTTACGTCGTATGCAATGAATAACTTGATTCTAAACTCAGGGTTAGAGTTCATATTGAGACTTCTTTTAATAAAGCTAAGACTCTTCTGAGTCTTATTATAAGACTCTAGAGGGTTTCATGATCGATATATTGCGAAAAGGTTGCATACGTCCTTGGTTAGAATATTCAGTTGTTCAGCTATAGATACTAAGTGAATCTTATTGAGTCTGTCCTTGCATTGCGCAACTTGACTTATCCCCATGCGAGAATAGTATGAAGCTCATTAATTTAGCGACGCTTCAGAAAAGGGGAGAAATGTGTGGCATGTTGTTTATGGTTAAATTAGTGAAGTACAGCATTTCCGCCTCCGGCATAGTTGGATCACGTCTCTTTTAACATTTCGTCAATGGTTGTTAGGCAGCGCTTTCGTTTGCCTCTACAACACTACCGTATTAATTATTTTCCTTTTAATCCATTTTGTGTCTTATGTGTAATTGGAAATGAGAATTACAGCACTTCGGACCTTTTTTTTTGGTTCTATCGGAGGAATTGGAGTTTAGCAACCTTCATAATGATGTAGTTTTCGCTATTAATTCTTTTTGACAATTCCTATTCCTTTTAGCTGATAGGTAGGGTTTATAGCTAGCAATGTTAAATAAATAAATAAAATTAGGAGACGTGGAACTTGGACTAGTGGTATAGAAAATTTCTATTATTCGCTTAGTTTCAGAAATAATCAAACATTTCGTTTTTCAAAGAGGTTAAGTAATCTTCCTTGTTGAGGCTTTCTTCCAAAATACAGCTCATCACAATTTTTCAGTGATTGGAAGTGTAAACAATCTATCGACTGACTGTTGACCGATCAATCAGATTTTAATAAATATAGGCTTCTCAAAGGATCTTGGAACTCTCACAGCTCAAAAAAAGCTGGACACCGCCAAACAACTTTAACCGAAGAGGCAACTCCTTGATCATTATCAGCGATGCGGATAAGTTCAGGTTCAACAATTTCATTAATAATGTCGAGAAGGAATTGGATTTTTATTGCAACAACGGCCTCCGCAGTCAGATCCACTTCTGGTTCAAGTGCATCGTTAATTAGATAAATATATCGCATTGAGTTAAGCTGGCGAACCGAAAACCCGAAAGTGCAAGCGCAAGTATAATTATATCCGTACGTCGTTACATCAAACACGAAGTGATAAAAGCCCGAGGACGTCTTTACAAGCTTTTAAAGAAAATTTGAAAAAAAATGCCATTTAAGACCACCAGATGGGAACGAACTTCGCGAAAGGTAGGGTGGCGCCCTTACGAAAAAGTTCCATATAATGTTTTCTGATGCGATTTAATGGCTTGGAGTGAAGAAGTCTCCTGGCATGAAGCAAATCACAAGAAAAGCAACCATCAATCAGCCTTAATGAGATGCCATGAACACATGGATCACTCGCGAATATTGGCGAACAATAGCAGACAAATTTTCCACGTTTGCACGCCCATTATTCACAATAGTAAGTGAAAAGATCTGCTTGATTAGCTTGACTCAAAATGCCGCAACGAATATAATTAAGGAGAAGTGAATAAGAAGTGAATAGGATAAAAGATTGTAAATAAGATGAAAAGTGAAGAGGACAGACAAGCGAATTGACAAAACTAATCTACCCTTATGCGCAGATGGATAAAAATATCAAGTGCATAGTCAAGGTCAAGAATTATTTACCTTCCATTTAAGACTAAATACATATTCCGGTGTTTACAAAAAACATTTGAAAATTTGCGATTTGTAATATAATATAAACTTTATGAGATCGTATTCCGATATTTTTTTTTATATTTTTCCGTTACACTATAAATAAAGTGCAATAAGAACGGAGGAAGGAAAGCGGAAATTTCAGCAGAATATATTCTTGCATCAAATCAAATTTGAAAATAAGTGTAACCCGTTCACAAATTTCAAGTGCGGAGCTGCTGTGGGGAGATTTGTTTATTTGAGAAAAAAAACAAATTCCTGTATAGTGAATAAATTGCATCGAAAAAATAATTCGAGAAGAGCGTTCCAAAGAATTAACTGCAGCAACGGGATAACACACTAAACATGATAATATCAAGCAAAGATTTAACTAACGGCTGCCAAGTTTTACAAAAGCAAAACAAAGTGTCCCTTTAAATACTGCATCAAGTTGCAGAGTATAGATAAAACTAAGCTAAAGTTTCCTCTATGCTTGTGCAGGTAGAGCGTAGATAGAGTTTCAAACGAAATGCTTTACTGAACTGGAAGAATACGTGTGTGAAAGGTTTTTCTGCAATTGTGGACGAGCACAAAGTGGGAATGAATCTTCAACACCGATCGCTTTATCGCAAATTTATCGCTACTGCCTATAAATGTTATATCCCGGACGTGTCAACTGACAGTAATTATCGGAGCATTTTAAGGCTTACCCTTTCACCTGACTTAAAAAAGAAATTTGTGACGAATTTTAGATCGATATCTCCTAAGTGACGTGGAATTCTTGGGCATTGTGGCTTAGTCGCTTTTTAAATTAAATTTTAAATCGATATCCACTGCAAATTTATGTTTAAGTTTTTACTTACAGGAGCCGTTTTTATTCTCCAACGACACCTACGGTCGCCAGCTAAAAATGCCAAAGAGTAAGTCTGTTGTAACCCCTTGTTTTGGAAGTCATTGTAAAAAATCTTTTGGGTTTAAATAGTACATGTGTGGAAAAAAAGGTTCCAAAGGTTGCTAAACTACTCTTATTCTTGCGCCTGAGCCAAGTAAAACCATTTGTTATGTATTCTCTTATTAGCTTGCCATATGCCTTCCCTTGGTCAGGTTCCAATGATTGAATTAGAATTCAAGCCCAGCAAAGAAAGCAAAGTAAAAGAAATTCGAGAAATTTGATTAAAAAATAGATAAAATTTTAAAACTTTTCCCAAATATTGTTGTCAGCAAGACCTAATGGCGAAGTGTAGTGTAATAAATGAACACATAATTAATGTGCTAAAACATCTTAATAGGTAGCGTTTGTGGATTTTCTGTTCAGCATAAAAATAAACTGATCCTATAAGAATTGTATACAACATTGTACTTAGATTAGTGGAGAGTGTGATTTTATCCCGAAGATTTCTTAGCTATAGTTTATTAAAACTTACTCCATCTTCCTTATAGTAATTATATTGGGCGATTGTCAGAAGTTTATGTCATTTATCTATAATCAAACGTCCATGTCTTTAAATCTCTTTATGACGCTACTGCTAAACCTAGGAGCACTAACGCTATTACGTAACATTGATGATCCGCAATCTCCTGTCAGGTTAATTTAAAAGCAAATAAAATCATTATAGTGGACCAGAGCCAACCTCATTAAATACTCTACACCATCTCGCTTAACAGTTATTCATATAAAGACTTTTCAAGATATATACAAAGTGGTCCAATCTAAGGCCTTCTTGGTAAGCCTTCCTCTTCTTGGTTCAAAATGCGTCATGGTAGCAAATTTCATCAAAATCTCGACAATTATGGCTTGTTGAAAGGAAAAACACGAAACGGACAGACGGACAAACGAGCTCAGAAAATGATGCTGAATCGATCGCTATAATAGAGAGACGGCCTGGAATCAAAAGAACCGATCAAATGATGAACCAAGAAAAAAAAAAAAACTATACAAAATATATATGTAAATTTTTTACGCCCCCGTAAAGCGTTCGATTTGATCTCAAATATTTTTGATATTTCCAAAAATCGAATCACGCATCTATTCTCATCATCTGATATCGAAAATGTAATCTCTGTTAACTCCTGCCTTTATTTTTATGTAACCCCGTCAACAGACGAGAATCTTAAAGAATTTCCTCATCTCAACGTAAAAAGCTGATCCCTATGATAAAAGCATCCGATCCGCAAAATTTTGTTTTTGTCAGACGATTGTCATTTCATTTAAAAATTTGTACATTTTTTGTAATTTGCAACAAATCTCTAACTTTTAAATAACTTATATATAACTTATATGTATATATATATATATATAGATATTTATTCAACAACACATATGTATATATATCAGAAGAATAAAATTACTTACGCACATATTTAAAACACACCAAAGCAATAAACCGAACTAACTGTGAGTACATCTGGCGTGTGTTGTAAACGTTTGTGTGATTTCTAAACTATTTTGTTGTGTGAGATATTTTCGTTTTTCTTTTGTTTTCTTGCCTACTACGACAGGCAACACAAAAAAGCAATAATACGTTACATTTTTCCCAACGACGACGACGGTCGTATAAATTCCATTAGAACGTTTTTGGAAAACAATTAATTTTATTTAACTTTTTGCCGCATTAGGCTTATGAACACATAATAAATGCTTTTTGGATTTTTTTAATTTTTTTTTTTTTTGCCTTTTATTGTTAAACAATTTATAAGTAGTAAATTTTTGAATTTGGATATTAAATAATTTTTTTTTTTGTTCGTAAATGAAAAAGTAACAAAGTATCAAATGTAAAACAATTAAATATAATAACAACAAAAATCAATACAAATGTCAGCTGTGTTCATAATAGGCAGTGTTGCAAAATTGTTTATATATTCGAGGAAAACTTTTAAAATATATTCGAGATATTGAATATAGAGATGCCCAAGATATCTTAGAATTTCAATTACTCTTCCAAAAGCTAAATGGAACCATGGAACTTCCGTATTGAAAAAATCCAAATATATACATAAAATATATATAAAAAAAAGATGTTTTTCAAAATTTCCTTGAACTGTCTTTGCATAACAATCTTTTTGGGATTTTTTGGAGTTTAATGGCAAAAAGGATAATCAGATGTCCATGGAGAGAAATATGAAATAATTAAGAATTCAATGAAACGCTAACGCCCCGCTTTTGTATTTCAAATGCTTCTTATCATCGATTTTAGTCAAGCGATTAATCTTTATATCCTTACACTATATATGTTACATGGGTATATTAAGTTTGTGCGGATGTATGCAACATTCAGAAGGGCCTTTTATTATTATTATACAACGATCGATTCAGAAAATGATTCGGTGAAATGATCTAAGCTTGTCTGTCCGTCTGTCTGTCTTGTTTTCTTGTGCTCAGTCTATAGATCACAATTTGGTATAATAGCGGCGAACGCTATTGAAGATCGTTCGGATTTGACAATTTTTCCGACCACTTCTTATATAACGCCATATTTTGGAAAATCGTTACACGAACAACCCGTAGGTTGGCATATGAAATTCAATGTGGGCTGTACAGCGCTATACCTGTTTTTACTTGTTTTAAAGTGTTATTGTATTTTCTTGAGGAATGCCCACTTTCTTCGCCGACCAATCCTCGCTAAAGGTTATAAAGAAAACTTTATTATGGTTGATTTTTTGTACTAAGAGTTCGGTTAGCTTTTGCGAAGCAAGGAACAATTGCCGACTCCCTTCCAAATAGTTTAGCACTAATAAGGCATCTTCCATTACACTTGGTAATTAACATACTACAAGATATATTTTGAAACTCCCATCAATTGAAATTTTTAACTACATTAGATCTTCGTTCAAGTAAATTTAGAAAGTGAATTTATTTATTAAAAATTTTCATAAATATTATATGGAACATTAAACAATAATTTTTCGGTTTTTTTTTACTTTTTTTTTTTGCTTTTAATAATTTCACAGTCTTGTTTTACAAAGCTAAAGGTACATACATAGCAAATGTTGCTCGGCATTAAAAATCAATAAAATTTTTTTTTCTTTTTCTTTGTTTTTTTATCTCAATGTCAAGAGATCTTGATGTTTAAGATTAATTATGGATTCTGCTATAACTTTGGCAGAAGATTTTAGATAGCCACCACTTAATAGCATAACAATGGGTATTTTTTGTGAACGACAAGTGGAAAACACAAAACGATCCCGCTCAATTACACCCTTATAAATGAAAGGAAAATAAGTAAAATTGATTAAAAAGGATGATATAAAATTGTAAAATTGCAATTTGAACCTCTGGTGTGATAGAGAGCGCGCCTAAAGGGTCTCCTAATAATATGTCCGTTCCAGCATTGTAAACCACTAATTGCGGCCGGAATTCTTTAAGAGCAAATTGCAATCCACTAAATATAAAAATTTAAATAATTTCATTACTTCATGGAGATGTGTTTTCGAATTTACCGTTTAAGATATCGTAAGTACTCCGCATCTTCCGTTTTGGGGAGCAATTCCACCCCACAATCTATTGCTAATTTAGCCGGCTCATCTTTTGGATAGATATAAGCATTATACATATCCATTATGTATACATTACTATTATTAAGGAAATCTCTTTCATGTCCATTGCCTTGATGAGCATCCAAATCTATAATCATTATTTTTTTTATATAAGATTCCTCGGCGAATATACGCTGGATTAATAAAGTGATGTCGGCATATGCACAAAATCCTCCTCCTCGATAAGAACAACAATGATGAAAACCCCCACCAAGATTTATAGCCCAGCCATGATCTAAAGCCAACTTTCCAGCCAAAATTGAACCAGCTGTTTGGAAACGCATAGGTTTCAAGTAACCGCATTGCACGAAACAATTTGGTACAATGGCAAGTAAAGGAATCTCAGAGATTTTTGCTGCATTTATACTCCAGTTTAGACTACGCAAATATTCCGGTGTATGAACTTTTAACAATTCCTCTTTGGTTATTTCTAACGGTTCGTAGAATTTCCAATTTTCAATCAATTTCGCCTCGTTTAATAACTGTAAAGAGAAATTCGAATCGATTTTCCTTCCACGCTAAGCAAATGAATGAATTAATGTACCTTAGCAATGTGTTTGCCCTTTTGTGCATCAAAAGGATGTAATTTTTCCAATTTACCAAAATGTACACCATATTGTTTAGAATAAACAATGGGAAACAATTGCAAATTATCGGCTTCTGTTTGCTTATCGCTTTCCGTCTTGTCGTCAATTGATTCCTCATCAATTTTTCGCTTAACCCAAACAATCTCATGCCTTTCCTCTTCACAATGGACTTTTTCCGTAAATTTTTGCATTATTTTCTTAGGCTCGACATATTGTTGAACTGCTGAAGGGCAAATAACAAACAAAAATAGAATTTGTATAAATAAAAACTAATAAAGGGCATAATAACTGGTTAAGGAACTGCCATAACTAAAGTGTTTTTATGTGAAAAATGTATGAAATATTTCGAAACTGGTAATACTAATGAAAGCTGTTATTTTTCGCGTTATCCCGTTAAGTTGTTTTTCTTTTTTGCATTTTCTTCCAAATTATATTTACCATAAAAAACAAGTAAGAAAATTGTATTCGGCTGCGATCCATCCTTCTATACCCATCACCTTGTCCGACCTCTGAAACTTATTTCTAGCTGCTGCTTACGAACATTTCATTAACTCGTAATTGAATTCTTTAAGCCAAGCATCTTCATCTTCAAAGTGACTGAAAAAAAGGAAACGACACCAAACACCATACTCCTTACACCATAATATTGAATAAGCGCAGCGATTTATATTTATATTTCGGGATATAAAAGAAAATTTATATGGTGTACCTGTTGTACTTTATGAGCAAAAACTAATAAACTTAGAAAATAAGGATGTTCACAGTTTTTGTTATAGGCGTGGGCGTGTCTCTGGTTTGGGTCATTTTCAAATTCTTTTCCAAATTTGTAGACAGGAGTTTCACTTTTCCTGCGGCCAGGACCATCTTTGAAACAAACATTACACAGATGGACAGGTGGACATGCTTACGAGAGACAATCCGTATCGTTAATGGGGTCTCTAAGACTTCCATCTCGATGTTGTACAATGAATAATACGACGTTCTATCCTTTGCTGATGGGTATAAAGCAAAAATGTTTCTTTTATATCTAAATATGTTTATTTAAATAAATTTGATTAAAATATTACTCTTATTACAAAACTCATATATGTATATTTATATATACACGTATATAAAAACTTAGCAGTTCTTAACAATTTCATAACGCTACATAAAATTAAATACGAAGTTTAGTTTATTAGGATTTAACTTAACTGAAAAACTTTCGAAATTTTACTTTTCATATATTTTATTATTTGTATTAGAATTTATATTTTAATTGATTATTATTTAGCAATTTATTATGAATTTGATTTTGTTTATTTTTTTTTTTACTTTTATAAAATAATCGAAAATGTATAAAAATGATATATGTGACTAAACGATGAAATTCTCTCTTTTTACGCTATGAGTAATTCTCAAAAATTGAAAAAGCTAAAAAAGGTACAAATAAATATGAAAGTGAAAGGAATTCAGATAATCATTAATTATCTGATTGTTTAGTCTTTTTTGAGTATTAATTAAGTTTTAATAAGTAAAGCAAGATCTTGATGCGTTATGAAAGTTAAAGTGCCAATGAATCGCTGTTGTTTTTGTTGTTGTCATGTTAAGAAAATTAAGAATTTCTTCTTTAACATTTTGCTTGACCATTTTGTAAGATTTAGACTTTACTAGCAATGCTGAAGTGACCTTGTTTCGTGCAGGTGTAGAGAGTTTCATGTGCCGTTGTGCACTAACAAGCTGTTGGCGGTGCTAACCTGGACACGGGTACAGATTAGAGAGTAGAAAGAAGAGAGAAAGGCGCGACAACGAGTAAAAGAAAAAAAAAATAAAATTTATTTACTTGTTTTACGGCTTTTTTTTTTTGAAAAAAAGTTCTCAAAAAAAGTATATATCTTACGCATCGGTGCTGGCCCCAGGACCGGTATCTTCAAATAATACTTCTGCTCTTGTACTAATTATGTAAATTAAACAAAATGAGATGACGAGAACTACGCAACCAATGGAGAAAGTAATTGTTTCATGTAAACGTGAGGGACGGAGAAACATACGGGCACTAAAAGGCGCCCAAGTTGATTCAGTCCATGTTGAATATTCCCCTGAAGTCCAATTGTAATCTAAAACGTTTACAATAAACTGATACTGAAAATATAACTAAAAAAAAAAGGCAACATTACGTACCTTCTATAAGAAAGGCAGGACTTAAAGCCAGAGAATAGTTTTGTGTTGTAAGACGACATTGACCCCTGCCATCGAAACCGGCAAACCAATTACGTGGCAAGTAATTGCAATTGCTTTCGGTAACATTTTCCATTTTATTCGATAACAAATAACCCAGAATGCGATAAGTCCAACCAGTTGACTCTTGAGGACTTCCGGCCACACTTATATATCTATTCGGCGGTATCTGCAAAGCTGGCAAACTGTTCGGTTTTGAAGCAGCTTTAAAAAGTGGACAATCAGCTGACATTGTAAAACAGTAGAGGAATTCATCTATCAGTAACGGATTAGCTAATTTATTGGATTTATAATTTTCGTGGGTTAACATTTCATACAAGGCCATTGCCACCACTGAGGATATATTCCGTATTTTCATTTGTACTGAGTCAGCCGGGAAATAACGAAACGCTTCATCTATTGACATTAGTTGAGTGTAATCCCGTGAAGTGTTAGCGTAATGGAATTTAATGTTAACCTCGTCGTCATAAATCGAATGATAATAACGATTTGTCGGCGGAGCATTTAATACACAAGCAGGAAATGAAATATTTTTGCGTAAAAATGATTGAATAGAGCTAGGCGGCATCTCGTAGCCTAGTGAACTATTGAATTCAATATTGAAATCATATTCTTTGCGGGAACCGTAATGTTTCAGTTTACTTAACAGTTCCTTAGCTTGCGGAAATTCACTAATGCTGTGTAATCTGATTGAAGATATATCGTCAAATGTATTTAAATCCAGCACAAATTCAATATTATCGAATGTTATAGGAGACGTGCGTGTGTAGCGTGGAGGAAAAGTTAAATTTTCCAAATCAAATACTAATTTTTGGGAACCAATGTAATCGTAGGATTCGCCGTTAAGTATGACAAACATTACATTCAGTTGGGGGTTTTTCAATGTCGATTGATCTGGCAGTAATAGCTTTAACATATGAGCAGCACTCACGAGAGTGCCAAAACCCATTAACGAATCCATGGCGCCCAAACCTGCAAATATTGAAGTGAATATAAATAAAAATCTATTCTCCGATTATCTCACCAGTTAATTCAAACATCGAGGTGCTATCCAAGCGGCAAGTAACGATCATATATTTCTCTTGATTATCAACGTAGTCAAGATGGTTTTGAATTTTAC
This sequence comes from Glossina austeni, assembly GCA_000688735.1. Classification (NCBI taxonomy): domain Eukaryota; kingdom Metazoa; phylum Arthropoda; class Insecta; order Diptera; family Glossinidae; genus Glossina; species Glossina austeni. The sequence continues at coordinate 855,332 of KK502458.1, forward strand.
GTGGAAAGAGAGTGGCAAAGACGTTTTTACCCTCTAATGGATCACAGTAACGAGTACGCCCTAAGTTATTTATAAATTTCGTGCGTCTCATGCATACTTCAGTACTGACGGCCGCCGACATAAATGTGTTCACCTCTATAGCGCAAAGAGATCTACGTGAGTGTGAATCGTAATCAAAATTATTAAAATCTTCGAAGCATTTAATCAGTTTCTTGATTTCATCTTGATCGGGCACATAATAAACCGGAAACGGTAAATCTTCGTATAACAAACCGGTGCCCCAAGGATTCCAAGTCCCTTCTTGATTATTAGCCTTACAGGTGGGCGACTCTGTACTGTTGGGGAAGAATATACCACTGTACTGGTTAGGACATTGTAACTCGTGTGAGAAATTCGTCATTTTGTCGGTGTTAGAATCGATGAGCAAAACCACTGAAATGTTGCGACCGCCTTCATGTTTTAAGCGCATTATGTTCTCACGTGAAAAGAGGTAAGGCGGTATCATAGGAGCATAAGGCGGGGCGGAAAGACTTCTCAAAAGAAAATCAAAATCTGATTTTTCTTCAATTAAATGCAAAACACCCACAGAACCAGATTGAGTGGCTACAAAAAATTAAACAATAAAAATAGAAAACGAAAGCAAACTTTAAGAAAATTCAATTTTCTTTGAAAGGAAAATGAACTCACAGGAACATCCTACTTGATGGGTACCATTTAAACGACGAAAACAACTTGCTCCGTTAATAGGCACGTAAATTTTGTCACGTAACCTTTCTCCGTACACTAAAAATGCATGCAAAAAAAATCAGAAAAAATATTCGCTCACAAATGTAACGTAAATGTTATTGCGAAGAAATCCCTTGTAAATATTTCAAAAAAAATGTTTTTGTTCATGTTGTGTTACGTTTTAGACTTTTATATACCTTTTTTAATTTTTATTGCTTGCGTCAATATTACTAGTAACACTGTAAACCTGTAGATAGTCCTGTACATGGTCTCGAAATTTATTAACAATAATTTTGTTTTAGGTTTTTTTACACTTTTTCCTTAACTTATTTATTTTGATTTTTTATAAAATAAAAAATAAAAACGATTAGTATTCAAAAATTTTTTTCACTCTGTCATCTGATAACCATCTGTCATTGAAAATTTACATTATCTTAGAGTTGCCAGAGTGAAATTAGTGATGGATATCGTATATTCTAAAGAAGTGTAAAACTCTTAACATACGTTATTTGGTGTATTCGATAATTGAAACATTGCTTGTGAAAATTAATTGAGATCGTAATTACAAAAATATAAGGGGCCATGTTTGTAACAAAACTCTAGTCTATCTACTATATTAATTTTGGCTAATAAATTGGAATATCGGATTTATAACAATGCAAACGTAAATCCATTTGTTAACTTATTACCGAAGAAATCTTCAACTCAGATCAATTTATGCTTAAACCGTTTTCGTTAATCGATGATCCCAACGCAATAAAACAACATGACGATCTTTCTTGGCCTGAAGAAGTTTCCGCATTACAAAAACAGATTATCTCCACATATAAATGTTAAGAATTTCAAGCTAGAAATTGTTTAGTCTATTATTTTTTGGTTTATTGTAGATGTTGGGAAAGAAATCTCTTATATAGTTCTATAACACCAGTAGCATTTTATACTATTATGTCTTGTTTACGAGTGGATTGCCTTATGGTCAAATGTAAATAGAGAAATATCTTTTTTACACTTTTGAATAATCGAAAAAGAAAATTCTTTAAGAATAAAAACCTAATCCATTTCCCTCACAAAAAAAAAAAAAAAAAAATAAGAATAAAAACCTCAACAAGCTTCTTATTATTCTTCAAAAAAAATAAACACTCAATAAGTACATTTTTAAAAATCAAAATTTATTAACTTCATTTAAAATAATAACTTATATAATAATTGCTAATAAGTAATCTATACAGTTTCTAAAATAGTGTATCTTCCGATCTTATATATTCTCCGATGTCCGATTGATGAAAACAAACTGTAGTTAAGGGATCTGCTGTTTTGCAGTCTGTAGTGGAACGTGCCAGCACACCAAAGCCCAATGGCAGGTCGTTCATATTGTAAACCATAACACCTTGATATTGCCCGGCATTCTCTGTTATACGACCCAAACCCGATTTCGGTATATGATTTCCGTATAGAAATTGTTGTTCGAATGATGGTTTTAGCCAAATTTTATATTGAGCATATGGCGCCAAATAATATAAGGCCGTAATGTGAATTTTCAGTTTATTGGTTTTCGAGAATTTGCCAAAACAAGTGCCAACACTAATTAACTTTTTATGACCAAACGATTCAGCCATTTTTAGTATACGTTCTGAGACGTAATACACACGGTCGAAATGTTCTCGAAAACAGTAGGTGCCATCGGGTCGGTCAATTAATTGTTTAACATTTGTGCCAATGCTGAAAAATATTAAATAATTGATCACGAAATCTCTTTCACATAATATTGGCCAACTTTTACTTACTATTTTGCAAGTTTTTCGAATAGGATTTTTGCCCTCTCATCACTTAAACGTTTCATTTTTTATAATTAAACGCCTTAATCGAAAGTCAACAATAAAAGACGTTTATTTTGTTAAATTTAAGCAATGCACTTAAAATTTATTTTCTTAATTTTATATGGCGAGCAACAAGGTACGTTTGCAGGGTATACACGGTTTCAGTTTTGTTATTGTTTATGAGCACGTGTTGTGCCGGAACATCTGTTAGCTTTTCGTATGAAGTTGCCAGCATTATATGATATTGTATATTTCTTTGCTTAGAGCTCTAATAGAAACTATAACAATCGTTAAGTGATGCCAATGCAAAGTGGAAATTAATTTCCTTCCATAACTAAATGTTGAATAGATTCGACTGAAATATCAAAACGATCTGCAAAACAAAAAAATTGCATCTGAAGTCATAAATATATTCTCCATACATATACTAAGCGGATGGGGTTTTCATAGAAAAGACATTAATTATATATTTAAATTGAATTTAGTAAAACATTTGAGTAAAATTAAAACAATTTAAAACGATTGAAAAGGTTGGTTTAGTTGTGTCATTATATCTCCTCTTTTTCGTGCAGTCTACGTAGAATTTTCTATTACTCTATCCTGTCTCTCTTAATTTTTTCGTTAACGTTCTTTGTTCGTAGGCTGCGTTGAAATTTCCAACACTTCAATTTCAGAAGTTCTTTTAAAAAGATATTTTGCCTATCGCATAAAACGCTTTACAAGGCTTGGCAACCTAGGATTTTTCTAACAACTCTGTGTTGTAGTTGACAATAAATATTATTTTATCAGTCTTCATCTGAATTTTATGATTTCGTTATGAGTAAGTCGTTGTGATTTTAAGCGTGAAGAAGAAAGAAAAAATTAAAATCTAAATTATTGCTGCGCTTATAGAATTTGAGTATATTCCTTTAGTCATAGCTTTAGCAACCAAAGATGTTTTTAAGACGCTTCTTTTCATCATTCGCTGAACCTCTTAACCAACCAAGCGATTTGATTGGTTACATACAACAAACACCTCAAGTTTTGAATCAAAGTTTTAACAGCGCTACAGCCGGTCTAGAGAGTTTAACCTGGTTACACAATGTCGCACCTTGTTTCCCGTTAAGAGGTGATCAAATTCAGGTCATACAAGAGCCCAAACATTTTTACGATACCTTGGTGGAAAGAATCTCAATAGCGAAAAATCGTATCTTCTTGGCTAGTCTGTATCTGGGTACAGGGCAATTGGAAAGTAATTTTGTACAGACACTTAGAAAAAGCTTACAACAACAGTCAACGTTAAAAGTGAATGTACTTTTGGATTTTACGCGCGGTACGCGTGGGGAAATAAATTCCAAGACAATGCTTATGCCATTAGTGAAAGATTTCGGTGAGCAAATGCAATTAAGCCTATATCACACACCTAATCTCAGGGGTATGACTAAACGTTGGATACCACCACGTTGGAATGAACTACTGGGCTTGCAGCATATGAAAATATATTTGTTCGACGATGCTGTACTTATATCAGGAGCTAATCTGTCGAATGATTATTTTACCAATCGACAAGATCGTTATATACTGATTGAAGATAAAGCTTTAGCAGATTTCTATGCGGAGTTCATTTCCCGTGTCCAAGAATTTAGTTTGGCTGTGCGTAAAGATTCTGAAGTGGGTTTACATCACAATTGGAAAATTTTACCGTACGAAGGCACAAAAGAAGAATTCACGGAAAAAGCTAAGCAACGAATCATGGACTTAATGCAAGACGCCTATAAAAACCAACAGAAAGTTTTATCTAATTGTGTAAAAGCTGACACGTGGATATTCCCGTTAATAGAAATGGGCCAAATTGGCATACATCATGACAGCGTTGTAACGAAAAGACTGCTATCGAACTGCGTGGCTGGTTCTCGTTTAAAACTAGCGACAGGCTATTTTAATTTAACCCAAGAATACATGGATACCTTAACACATAAATGTGTAGCGCAATGTTCCATATTAATGGCGCATCCTAATGTAAGATTTTTCCACTTATTATGAAAATTATTTGTCGCTTACAAGCACATCTTTTTAAAGGCTAATGGTTTTCAAGGAGCTCGAGGGCCAGCTGGCAGTATTCCCACCGCTTATTCTTTAATAGCAAAAAGTTTCTATGAAAGTTTGGTGCGTGGTCAACAAAATCATCGCGTCAACTTTTTCGAATATGAAAAACCAGGTTGGACTTATCACGCGAAAGGGTTGTGGTATTATCTGCCCTGTTGTACTTTACCTAATTTGACTTTAATCGGCTCGTCGAATTTTGGTGAGCGTTCCGTCAATCGCGATTTGGAGACACAAATTTGTTTAATAACGACCAGTCAGGATCTAAGCGGACGTCTGCAAGCCGAAAACGAACGTCTTTTCAGTCTTTCCTCTACGGCTGAACGTCAAATAACCACGCGACCTGTTCCGACCTGGGTGCAAGCAGTGGTGAGAATATTTCGAAATTTCTTTTGAATGTTCCTTCTAATCAGGCTTAAATAAGACAGTTTTAAATTTAAGTACGAAATGAAGAGTTAATCGCCAACTCTTGCTGTAATATATATAATTTCTGTGTACGTACTCTTTTTTCTTTTTTGTTTTTTTTTTTTTGCTTTGTGCCATTAGTTATAGCGCCTTTTTTTGCGAATAACTTGATTTGATGCCAAATGGAGTCTGTGAAAGAGTTTTGTGATTGTTTAATTTGGATTTAGTGTAAACATATTTCGTTTTTTAGTTTTAATTTGCATTAAATTTTGTGTTTTCGAAGCTATTGTAGTTTTTCATAAACGGTATAAATTTCAACAGACCTTCACTTTTTTCTTAATCATGGGAGGGGTTGGAACACTTATGTTTTTTTGCAAGGTTTTTCTCTGAAATATTGAAAGTGCTTATAAATATTCTCAATAGTGGGGTTACATTATAAATAAATGTCATTTACGCACATTTTTATATAAACGCACAACCTTAGTTTTACCAAAAAAAAGCGTAAAGCTTAAAGATATTTGAAAAAGTAAATTGGATTTTACATCATCAGTGTAATGGAGTCACACATCATCATGTTAATGTAAACTTTTAATCAATGCTAAACTGCACTGAACACACCGCACATTAAAAGGTGCGTTTACCTACACATTTATGCCCAAAAAAAAAAAAAAATAATATCATAAACCAAAATGCAATTTGAAACATTGAAAGATTTCGCATATATCACAATTTTCACAGTTTGCTAATCGCAAAAGCTGCAAATAACATAAAAAAATTGTACTATTAGCAGATTCAGCAGGAAATTAAGGCTCATTCGATGAGAGTAAATAAAGAATTATTTGAAATTTTTTTTTACAAAGCTATCATCGTAAAAATAGGAAGGATGAAGGCATTGTTAAATCATTATCTCTATTCTCTATTGAACAATTCAAAATACACCTTCAAAATATGTTTATAATAAATAAAATGATTTGACAAATCCAATTTTCCCACCTTGCATGTGTGTTTGCATACAAATATATGTTAATGGCAATAGGAATATGTTATAATATGTGCACACGTGTAAATGATTGCTAACGAATACATACGCAAATAAATGATTGGTTTCAAAAATTGCTTATTCATTTAAGAAAATCGCCTTATAGTTTTTTTTTTGTTCTACTCTAGCTGTGAAAAATTGCTATTTCAAAATGGCAGGGACCTTGTATACAAAATGTAGCATTTTTATATAATCTAACTTTCTAATTCTTAAAAATGAAAATGTGGGGATAGAATAGTCAACATTGGCAACTACAGACAGTATGCGATAACTTTAATATACAGTAAAGTGAATTTTATTTTCAGAAAAGAGAGGACAATACTTGAGAACTCCACAACTAGTTAATAAGTTAATCAAAGAGAGTATAAGTACGTCGCTCATTTAGGTACTTTTTCAATGTGAGAGAGATGTTGAAAATAGTATTTTCGCTTTATTGTACGAACATCAACCAAACGAAGTAAAACAGTCTAGTACTTTACATACACACACTCATAGAGGCTTGCGTTTAGATTTAATCAAACAGCTGACTGGTTCGATTCGAACCGAGTAATAGTTGAGGTGCTAAGTTGAATTTTCATTTAACATTTTGCGAGTTTCTCTCGATCGTTTGCGAGTTGCGGATGTTGAAGATTGTTTTCGCGTGTTTGTAAAAATAACTGTAAATTATTAAGGAAAAGCAGTTTTGTTTACAAACAGCAAGAAGAACATGAGTTGATAAATAAAAAGTAAAAAGAAAAGAAAAAGGCAATTATGAATGAATTAAGAAAAAGTAGTAACAAAAAAATAAAGTTCAAATTTGTGAAAGAAATTTCTTTTAAAAAAATTTAATAATTGCATTAAATAAAGCATTTGTAAAGTGTGTACGATTGTTGTCTGTAAAACCCATTTGTGTATTATTTTAACAATGATTTTGCAAAAAAAGGAGGTAAAAATCGTCAAAATTTCTTGTTTTTTTAAAAGAATTTTATTTAAATACAATGGAATGGAATTTCGATACCACGCAGTCGTCAACTGAAAGAATTCAATCGTGGGGTTTATATAAAATTATCCGTTATGATATCGTAAAAATGTTGCAGTGTTGTTACAATACCAAAAAAGAATTATATGAAAGTACGAATTTTAATATCCTTACAGGCTTAATATTTTTTAGATCACAAAATGTGTTGTTCAAATAAATTTGATGTATTTTTGCAAACAATTTGTCTTTGTTATCGAGTTTTGCGCGTCTAACGGAAATGTGTTATTAAAAAAAAATAAATCTGGTTTTGTGTTAATTTTCTCTTTGATTTGTTATTGTTTACCTTCTTGAAATCGTGATTATTATTTTTTTTTTCCTTTGAAACGAAAAGCAACTATTAAAGGTTACTTTGCTGCAATTAACTTGAAAAAACGAAAACAAATTAAAACAAATAAAATAATTAGATCGACTTTAAAGCGAACTTTAAGCACTCACCCCATTCTACAAATAATAGCTAAGAAAACTATCTATACTTTCAGAAGAATATTTTTTTTAGTTCGCTATCTTCAACCAATCTATGAAAATTGCTGTATATTGTTTTTTATGGGAATGTGTCGCTGTGCGTGCGAGAACCAATCATGACCATCCTTGTTCCTTATCTAAAGTTACATATGCCCGGTTAAGCTTTAATAAAAGTCCATAAAGTAACCAATAGGCAGTTAGAACGGACAGACAATTTCAGTTAGGCTGATTGGAAGCGTATATATTAGGGGGACCCATGAGTAATCAATTATTTTGCATTCATAGACAAAATGTTTTTTTGCAATGACATTTTTATTTTTTAATCGTTTATGTAATCTCCGCCGTTTGCGATGACTTGTTGCCATCGTTTCTGCAAAAGTTCAACCCCCCTCTTGAAAAAGTGGGGTGGGCGTGACTTAAAATATTACTCAAGGTGCGTTCGGACATCGGATAAGAAATTAAAATTTTTATTTCGTAACGAATGCTCCAGTGACCTGAACGGTGCTAGGTTTGGAGAGTGTGGAGGGAGCGGTAGAAGTTGCCAGCCTAACTGCTTAATTTTCTCTTGAGTAATCTTCGCTGCATGAGGACGGGCATTATCTTCTTGGAGTATCACACCTTTTCTGTTTACTAAAGCTGGTCTTTTTTCTACGAGTGCGGATTGTAACCGTTGTAAATATTGACAATACAGGTCAGCAGTAACTGTCTTCCCAGATATCAATAATTCGTAATGCACTGTACCGGAACAATGCTACCAAATACACAATAACACCTTCCTTATGGATAGGGTTGGTTTAGGGGTTGGAAGAGGTTGCAGACAACTATTGTTTCGATCGCTTTATGTTATCGTAAAGGATCAATTTTTCCTCTCCAGTTACGATCCTACACAAAAATGGATCTCTGCTTAGCCTGGTGAGCATGGAATTACAAATTGTTCGGCGAACATCTTTATTGGCCTCAGAGAACAAGTGTGGAATCCATTTACCTTGACTATGTACCTTGCCAATTTCTTTTAAATGCCTTTGATAGTTCCTGTATAGTTAACCTTGGATCGGACTCCACTAGAGATTTTAAAAATAATTGATTAGTGATGGCTCCCCCTAATACAAGTTGTTATAGTTTCTCATGCATACAGTGAGGGCACAAATGGAATATTAAACATAATATATCTCTTTTTCTTTCGATAGGTATCAGAATTAACGTTAATAAAGATAATAATACATTAAAATCTGTAATGTATTGAAAGTAAATTTAATATTTAATTTGGCAAAATTTAAATTGCAACTCTGACAAGATTCTAAATATTGTTTACGGCATTTACATGTGAACTCAATCAGTGGAAACACTAATGTGGGTCACAGCCGACTATTAGATACCCTACGGTAGCCTACTCGTCATATAATGAGTTTTTCAAAATAAAATGTTTCGATCCGAATCATTTTCAATAGGATTCTTCCCTGATTATATCGAATTACATCAAAATATCTCAAAAATTGTGGCCTGCAAGTTGAACACAGCGAAAGAGAGACGGACAGATGTTTAGACAGGCGAAAAATAATTTTGAATCGATTGGTATAATAAAAAGTGAATCTATTTTAAATCCTTCTGAATGTTGCATACATCCGCACAAGTGGTCTAGGGTATAGCAATCTTTCTTTATTGTATTCGCACCACTTTTTTTGTATTCGACAAACATTGTCTTATGTGCTCTATTAAATTGCTTTACAAAGATTTCATGAATAATTTATTCTGTCTGTGCCGTTAGCGTTCGAAAATCTGTTTTATCCTCTGGATAATGAGAAATATTTCACTTCTTTTTTTTTTTTTGTTTATTACGCTAATTAACGTTAATAATGTTTCAATAAATGCATGATATTGTGTATAACAGGAAAAACAAAATTACAAATAATATGTTTATTGTGTTTTCCTGAATTGTAATGCTATAGTACAATGAGATGCTGTCCGTTCAATGATACTTTCGATGCAGTTATTAAATTTTCATTTTCATTTCGTCTCGTTTATTCTTTATCTTTATATCCTCCGCCACTTGTGGTACAGGATGCACTAAGTTAGTGCGAATGTAAGTAACACGCAGAAGGGCTTAAGATAGACTCACGTTTCATATTGAGTAAGTAGTAAGTCCTGCGGGAAAAGGTTTAATTTTTAACATTTTTTCAATTAACTGATTAATTAGGTCAGTGAGCAAAAAGATTTACTTTAGGGGATTTGGATCACCGTAGGTCCATATGGAAAGCAAGCTTTTATATGGAAAGAGTGTCTAAGTTTGTGCCAGATTTTAAATCCAGTTCCATTTGGGGCAGTAAGTCGTACGTACATTCCATTTGTGGCAGTAAGTCATAGGTGTTTGCTTACTGCCATCATTCTCAACCAATCTCTTATAGGGAAGGAAAGTCCAATGCTTGTGCCAGATTTTCAATCCAGTTTCATTTCCGGCAGTAAGTCAAAGGTGTTTGCTTATTGCCATCATTCTCAACCAATTTTCCATAAACTTGAATTTTGATTCTTGTATGGATGCTGTTACAGGTCCTTCCTGCTTACCTTTCTCCTTTATTCGCGCCTAACTAAAAGTGTGGAAATTATAGTTTCCTAACTCGATTATCGCGACAAAGCAAGTCACTGGTAGTAAGCGGGCAGATTAAATCCATCCCGCATCCGATCAAGAATATATAAGTTACATGAAGTTTCTAAAAGGTGCGTAAAAACGGTCTTCATTTTGGAAAAGAAAAAGGATTAGTGAAAGTCAAAAGATCAGCTGCGAATAATTTCGGGACCACTGCAAATTTTTGGTCATTAGCTTAGCGGGATAAGCGACTATATATGCATATAGTTATAAATTGTCCGGCGAGACGCCTATGACTTTTTTTCTAACTGTCACAATGGAAAATGTTCGCCCAAGCTGTGCCACTAAGGCAAAGGTCTTTAGCTCTGCCACTTGTGTTGTTCCTGAGAGACATCTCAATGCCTTGAAAGGCCTATTCCATACTCCTTAATTAAGAAGACCAGCTCTTGCATTAAACCTGCCCGCTGGGCGATGTATCGCTCCTGAATTTCCATTTAAGACTTTTTGCGCTTTCAGACAATGTGTTTTCGCAATAGGCTTCTGATAGATCCGCTAAGGAGAAAATTGTCATTAACAAATTGTAAATTAATTTAATTAAAGTAAATTTCTGTAAAATTCTTTTCTCAATTTTCTTCACTTAGCATATATTTTGTTCTTTTCTTTGTGACGAATGCAATGGCCTTAATCAGTGTTGTTGTAACCGAATGTACGACAGATTGGAGACATTTGTCAATAATAATAAAAAAAACTTCGAATTTCTCTTCTCTTCCTTGCAGATCGTGTTTTCGAAATAATTGTCTGAGACCATGCACTAATTTGCATTCTTTTTTGAATATTCTTCTTCTTCTTCATCATCATCATCTTCTTCTTCATGCATTTTATGTATGTCAATTGCAAATTTTTTATTATTATTCGAAATATCTGACATTTGTGAACTGAACTTATGATTACGGAGTCAAGTGATCGAGTAAAGCATCCCTCAGCACACTTACTCTAACTTAACTCTATAACTGACTTCTGTTGTCTTTTGCTAGATCTGATTATCGCATTTGTGTGGGTGTGGGTGCTTGTAATGTTTGCTTAGTTTGATTGTAGTTAGTCTAGAGTAAATGTTTTGTTGTTGCCGTTGCCCCAATTATCTCTGTAATTGTTGGCATAATTTGTCAACAGCATAAAATTTAATTAAATATTAGTCTCACACTCACCCATACACTTAAAATACGTTTAAATGTTTACAAAGACTTATCAAATGAAACGTCAAAGAACGCACAGAAAGAGAGTGAGAGAGAGAGAGAGAGAGTGAGAGAGTGAGAGGGCTGTAGAAGAGCACCATGCGCGCCTATCAAATGCAGTTTTTTTAATTCGTGCCAGCAAGTACTGAAACAGACAGACGTACGTACAGATGACAATAAGATCGCTTACGGATTGATAATTAAGACCGTCACGCGAATGTTTGCAAGAGAAAGAAAGAAAGAAAGAAAGAAAGAAAGAAAAAGAAATGAAAATATTAAGAAATAAAAATCAAACTAAAATGTTGTTGTTTTTTTCTTTTTTGTTTTTCGTTTTTCTCAGCTTTAAAGAAATCTCAAAAGTAAACGGAACGTCGTCGTCGTCATATTTGAAATATTGTACTGTTTGACTGTTGTGTGGTGCATTTGTTTTTTTTTGTTTTGTCTTTTGCAATAGTCTTCGTAGACTAGGCCTCCCTTCGACGCTTATCATCGTAGCATGCAAATATGGCCTTTTATCAAATGCCTCAGTGTTGGCCTTTCAATGCAATTAACCCTTCATTGTTTGCGGAATTTCTCACACTAATTAGAAAGTTTATTATAATTTTATTACTTTTAACGCGGAAAAATTATTACAATATAAATTACAATAACAACAATAACAATAACAATAACAATAATAGTAATAATAATAATAGTAATAATAATAACAATTACAAAGAGTGCACAAATTTAAAATCACAAATTCAACGCAACGTACAATATTGCTTTAGCTCATCGCCAGTGTTCGTTATAATGGTGATGATATTGTGTGAAACATGCGCTTATCCTATTCATGGTGGTGGAGTTTCTGCATCGGTGCACAATAAACAGACACGTAGTATTGCGGATTTATATGTGAATCGCCATCATACGCATCATCAACACCAACAGAAGCACCAATATCAGCATCACAATATATCATCATCATCATCATTATCAACATCATCACTATCGTCAGCAGCATCGTTATCGTCGACTATTGCGGCAGCATCAATGGCTGCCAGGGATTTAACAAGTATAGAAAATGATGGCGATATGACAGATTTTGTTGCAGCCTCACCATCATCATCATCCTCATCGTCGTCATCGTTATCAAGACATTTACAATTGGGTACAAAAGAAAATACAGGTAAGTCTTAAGCAATTTATTATTAGTGCAGGAAAGAAATTAAAAATTCTGCAAAGATTATTTTATTTTATTTTATTTTAACTTATGATCCATTAGTCAAGTGATTTAACAGAATCAACTCATGTTTTTATACCCTATACTACTTGGGCTATAGGACTATGCTTTTGTGAATGTAGCTAGAGCCATCGGTCGATTTCTGAGTCCATTTTTAATCATGTCTGCCCGTCTGTCCATTTAATGTGTGGCCACGAATTTTTGCGTTCAACGTGCAAGTCGTAGTTTTTGCGATATTTTGACGTTGGGCTTTTCTCGGCCTAAGGACGAAACCTATTGACAATGGATTAGATCAGATGGAATACGTGCCAATCCCAAGAACACCATTTTCTTGAAAAAACCAATTGCAATTTTCAAAATTTCTTGAGAGAAATCACTCTCGCTATGCTTCATTGCTGTAAGAAATCTGGAACGGATGGACCATTTACTTTAATTCCGCTCCTATATAAACATTTCTACGAGTAGTAAGACTTTATATGACAAAAGGGTCTTAACTTTTAGTGTGTCATTGTGGACATGAGCATGGACTCGGTTTCGTTAAAGGCTCTCATCAAAACGTAACGCACCAAGGTCTTCAAATAATGTTTGACAAGAAATTTAGGTCTCGTCGCTTCACGGTCCACCTGTTGCATCAAAGTCACCCGTTGTTTAACCAACTTGAAGTTCTTGTGCGCAAATTGCTAGAGAAGTTGCTGCATCCACCCGTGTTCTGCTGGTTACGGCTCAATGGCATGATTAATGGCAGTTCTGTTGATTCTCTAGAAATGCAGGTTTGAGTTAGTCGATGGGAATTGACTCCTCCTTGGTATCCTTAGCTCTGATTATAAAATATTTTGCATTCCTTTTCAAGACGGGGAATGGTACCGAGTACTTTCAATACGACTTTATTGCAACGTTGTTGGGCCAGAGTTGTTGATGATGTGGTCGAATTTTGTTTCTGGCCGTGTTATTCTGTTCACCCAGAAACCTGCCTCGACTTCTGCGAACCATAACACTGTGCTGTCATAACCGTCTACTTCCTCGTTATTCTGCATCTCGTCCAGGATCACCACTTGTAGTTGTTATCAATTAGTACTTGTGGTACTATTACTACTTAGTCGTCTCGGCGGTTTGATCTTAAAGACGAATCTTCTCAAGCGTTTCATTTTGCGAAATGGACCCATAACACCTTCATCCTGGCCTGACGTTTGCCTTATCAATTTGTAATTTTAGGACAAATGCTTTCCCTATCAATAACGCTTCCAGTTGAAAGCTTTTGTTTTCTATGTCAATTTATGTGAAGGCTGTGTGCTACAATATCAGAATAAAAATTTAAACGTACTTGGATGAATGTCACATTATGAATGATAAGCTATATATATATATTTTTTTTTTTTTTTTTTCTTTTCCTTAGTACTCTACACTGTACACTTGCTAGGTCTTGAATTTATCTTAAGTGTTGAGCAGGGCAGCAATCTTATTTAAGCTGTAATTTATTTCACTGTTGTTGGCTTCAAGATGAAGAACAACGATTATACCATGCATATGCAAGACGAATGGCAAGAGAGAAAGAAAAAAAAGAAAGGTCTAAAAAAAAAAGGACAGAAACTTCAATAATAATAAATAATAATAACAAGCAAATGTGGAACGAAAAGCGAAGTAAGACAAAAAGGGGTACTACGAACTTCTTATATATACTTTGATTTTCTTTTCAGCTCACTCTTGAAAATGTAATCTCGTCTACCTAACTAAAATAACGAAAACAAAACGCAAAAAGCAAAAAAGAAAACCCAAAAAACGGATGTTATTAAGATTGCGTTTCAAAAAAAAGGTTAAACCTGAAAATTAAAAAAAAAAAAAAAACATCACAAATTTTAGAGACACTTAACCGAGAAGACATGTACAAATTGCACCGAACCCGTTGATCCCTTACTCGAAATTTTATTCGTTAAAAAGCAAAGACAACAATTATTATTTTGAGCCTTGTTTAGAGATTGTGCTAAATTGTAGATCGACTTGGTAAAAGGAGGCGTGTTTTATGTGTTGATTTTATTATTGGTCTCGCGATCAAAACAATTTCAAAAAATGCTCGGAAAAGTTGTAGGCCTAAGTAATATGATTATTCTCTGCTAAATTTAATTTTTTTTTTTAATCATCTATCGATATAACCGGATGGATGGATGGACAACTAAGTGCAGATAATTTGGTAAAAATTGAGGATCTGTACTCTGTGCACACCTATCATCTTCCTTTTTACGAATTGTTATTCACTTTTTAACTTATTAATTAATCCACTTGGTAATAATTTGTGTCTCTGTCCTGTCTGTTGTTAGTGTCAAGCCTGCCAGTTTTTCGTCTCCATCTCCGTCTTTGTTTATTTCTATAAAATTTTCTCCGCGATGTTATCCGTTCTGATCTGCTTTAACCGCAACACATCTAAAGCAAAATGCGAGGTTTTAAGGAATTGACGATCACGTCATACCACTGCACCATGTCACTTACATTTTCAACCCTTGGACATTCCCTTCAAAAGGGGGAACTCCAAAACCCCTAAACCATTTCACTTACACTTTCAATCTTTAAGACATTCCCTTCAAGAGGGGGAACTCCAAAATCCCTAAACCACTTCACTTGCGCTTTCAATCTCTAAGACATTCTCTTCAAGAGGGGGAAGTCCAAACCCACTAAACGATTTCACTTACATTTTCAAGCCATGGAACATTCCCTTCAAGAGAGAGAAGCTCAAAGCCACTTCGCCACTCTACCATGGTGGAATGATACTTCCCCCATCCCAAAGTTCTTTTATCGAGTCATCACAACTTGGGAGCCCTTTCCCTTCAGCAAATCGTAATATGATGCTTGGCCGGCGCGACCACAACTTTATAGAATATATTACCAGCTCGAGCGTTGCTCGATAAAATCTCCCTTTGCGGAGTTACCATAGCTCCGGAGAGCAATTAATAATGTAACGCTTGATACCGAATCATCTATAGCCGGTGATCACTTTCCTTGCTGCCACCTTGTAATACGTAATGCTTGACACCACTCTTTACACGCCAGCTCATAATCCGCCGTTTGATATTGAACTCTTTATACCGAGGGGCCGCAATTTCAAAGGCGCTTTCATTAACTTCCCTTTTACTGAAGCATCCCAAAGTGAAAGAGTACTTCGCGATATGATACTTGATAAGTACCCCGCCCTCGTTTACTACTATCATCTCAACACCATTTCAGCGCCGTTGTTGCTTCAGTTATACAGGTCATTTAAAAGTCAAGAGTTGTGTTTTTCGTTTCTTCGCTTCTTAGAGACGATCGTGGCAAACTTGGCAATACTTGGCCTGCACTGTATGAGTAAGACAACAGTGAAGAAAAAAACCCTTTACAAACAGATTTGATCCAGTTTTTGCATCTAGCAATTCGAATGGTCAAAACTACCATGACCCTGCCCCCTAGTGTAAGCATATTCGGTCTTCTATTTTTCACTATTTCTGTGCGCAGAATCTCTGCTACGTATTTCTTGGTGATGCAAGCTGAGGAACAAAATTAGTTTACCTCATAGTCTAAAAAAAGGTCTTGGAGAAGCAATTGATCATTTTAAGATCGTTTAAGATCAATCCATCGTTACACAAAAGTAGCGCCCATCGTGGAGCTCGTCCCGGCAAAGAGTTTCCTGCACTAAGGTGCCGCCTTGTCATTCTATTTGGTAAAATCAAACTGTTGAGATGTCGCCTCATAACTATTTCATCGCTAGTTTTCTTTGTTTGCGAAGATCGGTTGTCGAATTTTTGGCAGAACTGTCCCTGAGTTTGAGAACTGAGTGAACACGCCTTGTTGTCATCGTCAACCCAGAGCTTCTCTCAGCTTAGCTGCTTCTTTTTGTGTAGTGTACTCAAAGAAACTTCAAAATTTCTTTTAGGATGCCGGGCAATGATGCAATGCTTGACATTGGCTGACCCTTTTTAGTTGTTTTTGTAAATTAAATTCATGAGCGAGTCTCTCTTAAATACATATCCAAGCTTATGATTCAATATGTGTTCGCTACAGGGAGATATTTTCGAATGATTTGGTTCCCCGAGTTTTCTGTCCAGTTTTTTACTGCGCTTGTTATTATCAGCCGATTATAATTCTATCGACTAGATTTCTGAAAGAAGCTCATACTGAGATGGATTCTGTAGATCTCACCTTAAACGTGGACAACTCTTTTACACTGTTCTGTAGTGCTTATGGATTACAAGGTTCCTGGTCTATGGTATCGAATGAAATAATGAAGTTAGTAGAACGTCATCCTCCGATGAAACAAACGAATGTAAATGCATTGACGATTTTTGGTCGTCCTTTTTTCTTTTTCTTTTTCTTTTTCTTTTTATTATTTTTTTTTTTTTGGCCTTAAGGGAAAAGAATTTCGAGGCAAAAGAAAAGTTGAAAAAAGAAGCAGCTGCTTAAGGGATATGTGTAGCTATTGTGATTGATCTGAATGTGTTCTGTTCATTTTTCAGAAACTCAAATGTATTAAACGTTGTATTAAATTACTCCTCCATTCAACAACATATCGCCCCAAAAACCAAAAAACAAAAAAAAGACAAAACAGAGAAATCCTTCTATAAATCAGTTACGATAAAATTTGAAGAACACGCACAAGTGTTTTTTTTTTTTGTCCTCTTCTTTAGTGTGTCGTTTAACATGATGAAGTTCTTCATAAGAAGAAGTATTGGAAGAAAGCACAACTGGATATAATGTTTTGAAATATGATGTCATGACTTTTTGTGGAGTACATACAACAACAACACAGACATACACACACACGCATGCATACACAAATAAACGCTTGTGAATGAATAAATAATAAAGATAACTACATACATAATAAAAATAGCTCACGAGTTGGAAAATAAAAAAAAAAAAAAAAGTGCACACAACAACACAATTTGTTTGGTTTGGTGATCACAATTTAATCAGGTTTTATAGTGTTCGTCTTTTTAAGGAAGATATAACAACAAAAGTACAAGTTCAGGGTCATTTTTATCAATGTGCGCATTTATCGAAATAAATACAAAACGTAAAAATTTATATCTGACTTGTCCAACCTTTTGGCAAAATTTGATCAGATAAAACCGAAAACGCAGCATAATAAAAGTTCTCGTAAAGTATGGATAAAGAAGTCCGTGTGTTCCAAATTCGATAAATAAGTTTTAAAATTTCTCTTACATATGATACGAACTGTTCCTAACGATCTCAATCATGATTCAATCAAGCCGAAGTTAGTCTACAAAAGTCTCAGCACTAATCACAAAACTTTTCTATAAATCCTTCTGCCCACTACTCGCTTAGTGGTTTGATCGCACAAGTGATTAATAAATGAATAGAAAAAAAAAAGACAAGAGTGAACCACGGCCCACCATTAAATACCTTAGACAGCTTCGCTTAACACAGTAATTGATATAACGAGTTTTCAAGATAAGGCTTAAATATGTGAAGTGATCCGAATCATTTCAAATATGTACCAAAATTTCCTCGAAATATATCAAGCGAACTGTAGATTGAACACAAGAATACAAGACGTACAGACGGACAGAGGGATGGACAAGCTTGGAATCAGTTACTGAATTGCTTGATATGTCTATGCCAAGTCCTTCTGGGTGTTGTATACATCCGCAGAAACTTAATACACTTTTGCACAAGAAATGTTGTAGAGTGTAACCAACAAATATTTAAGAACATTTTGACAGTCGGAGTGGAATTCCAGCGATTACGTAAATAAAGTAAATATGATTACCACTTTCACATCTTCTTCTACTGAATGAACTCGTTTCCCCGTCGCCCATCATAAGCCTTCCCGACTGCTATTATGCTGGCACGCGTCTTTAAGTAGGTAGCCATCATAAAAGTAATTCCTTACGCTCGCTAGCATCGAGTTCTTCATTTGGCCCGTTTTTTAAACGTGCTTGCAACTATCGTTACTTAAGATTTTAATCCACAGAGGAAGTCATTTTTAATTTCATGCCAACAGCAGGGACCCTGTTATCATTTCATGCAACCAGGTATAGAGAGAGAGAGATAGAGAGAGAGATAATCGTGATTTTTGATCGGCAAAAAGCTTCAATGAGAAATCCTAAAGTTGGAAATAGTTCGCCTCGAAATTCCCCGAGCCATTATTATATGACTTTCTGACGTTGTAACGCTGTATGTAATGTTGAGTAAGCGTAGCAGCGTAGCAAAAATTTGACAATGAATTTTTTGCTCCCATAACCAAAAGCATAATAATTAAGAAATAGAAATTTCAAGACATCGTTGCCAAGAGCTTACAATCTGTAGTAAATATCAAACCATAGTTTAGAGCAATATTCCTGCTATTTGGATGGTGGAGGACTTGGAGAAACTTTTCAGATGTTAAAAAAACTTTTCCTTGAAATTGTGAAAAAATAAAAAAAGAGATATTTTTTTTTTTTTCAAAAAAGTTTAAAACTTAAAAGTGTCCTAAGATATGCTTCACATATCAAAAAAAAAAAAAAAAAAATTACATTCAATTTTTTTTTCTGTTTGCTTTCAAAACTCTAGAGAACTAATCATTAGACTAAATTGCACGTATGGCAAAAATAATTAATTGGAAATAAAACTGCATTTTTTACATAAACTTAAGCTACATTTGCCGTTCGTGTCAATTTACCAAATTCGACCAAATTTAATTAAATTGCAAGCATATAGCTCCAAAGTTAAGCAAATGATATTCAACCGACATATTAGTATAAAAGAAAAAAACAATGTTCAAACATAAGATAAAAATGTCATCAATTTCATAGGAAACTATGACAAACGATATCATTTACTGCATTTACTGATGTCGTAACTGCACAATCGACCGCGTCTTTGCTAAATGCGCTCTTTCAGTTTTTCGAAAAAAATTTCAATTCATCGAAAATCGTAAATGTAAATACTAATTTCGGACAAGAAAAAATCCAAATATAATTTGCATTTTTCATGTGTGTCTTTGTTAAATAAGATCTTTGCAGTTTTTCTAATAAAACCGTTTCAATTCAACGAAAATTGCAAATGTAAATCTTAAATCCGGACAAGAAAAAAAATCGCAGTATAACTTGCATTTTTAATGTGAGGGGTTAGCAGTGTTAAGGAAAATTTAGTTTGTTAGGTTGTTCGGAGAATCATTTCGTTTTCTTCCAACAGTGGTCTTAGTTGTCTTTTTTTTCATAGCCAATATGACATTTGAGCCGCAGATTTTATTTTTTTGTTATCGATGAAGTAAAAATAGTATTCAAGCAAGAAGAAAATTATTCAATGTATGCGAAGAGGACACATTGACAGAAGATCAGAATAAGGGGAGGGATGCAGAGCGCTGACTAGCAGTCCGTTAAAGATCACTGAAAGATTACATTTATCGAATTCGATCGTTCATAATAATATGTTTATCCAGTATAAAGATTTTTTTTTTTAGTAGATTTTTATTATGCAAAGGATTTTTCATATTTGATTTAATTGCTAATTAAAGCATTAGTTATCCCAACGCGTTTGCTTATATTTAGCGTTCATTATACTTAGCACTGAATTAATATATACACTGTTCCCTTGGTGGGAGATAGTTTCAGTTGAAACTTTACTTATGTAAATGTTAAGCAAACTTCTTCACCGATTTTCCAGGCAATTAGTGCATGGCAGCGCTAAACATGTGCAAAGTTTTTTTCTTTCTATTTATGTTATGCTTAATAAATAAAGTAAAATATGTAAACAATTTATACGAGTCTTAGGTATTAACTTTTCATAAACGTATTCTTAGCTTGGAGCTCAGCTTGTGGTATTAAAGTAAAAAATGTATATAATTCTTACTTGTGGCACTTTGTTTTGTTTAACGCTAAATGGATCATTCTGTCATTGAAGTGTTGATTACGTACCGCATTCAAAGGCACGAACAACAACTTAGACTCTAACACTTGCATGAGGATACGAGTGAACGAATCGAGTAACTATTTGCAAGATGATGATGAAGTGTTTAGCACTTTAAATCCATTCAGAATTGTTGTTCGTAATAGTGTTTTGGTTCTATGTATCGTATCACCTATAACAACAACAACAACAACAACAACAACAATCATGTGTTCTCTCTTTAGAGGCATTATCTCAGAAGTATATAATATTCGTATTGACTGAAACCGTACATAAATCAATGCACTACAGATATTACAGTAATCAGTGCTCTGGGGTTCGTTTTTTTTTTTTTTCTCCTTCGTTGTTTTCTTTCAGTTCCTTTTCATTTTTTTTATGCTTTTGTTTTTAGGTTAAAATAAAATTCAATTTGAAGACAGGTGAAGAAAAAAAAAAAGAAAAAGAGGTAAAGTCTCTTACTAAGAGCTTTAGGAATTTTAACAGCAACAGACATGATTTCGGTATTTGTGTAAAATGAGTTTTTCAGAAGGAGTCAATAAATCATCTGTGCATATGCCTTTGTGTTTATGTTTTAAAAACATTTTTTTAATATTTGTTGTTGTTGTTGTTGTTGTTGTTGTTTTTGATTTTTGCTTTAAAATTCTTTAACTCGATTCATTTTGTACATGTTGAGGCAATAAAGTGCCAAATCTCCTACTGAGACGTTTAGAAATGCTTGTTAACTTAATGCTATTCGCTCTAGATGCTGTTCATGGGGTTTTTTCTTATTTTTTTTTCTCTCTCTCTATTATCTACATTTGTAAAGTGTTCTTTGTTGTGGTGACTGCTGACATTTTGACGATGTATTAAATTAGTTAATTCGTTTGTAATGCCCACAAACACTTGAGAAGGCTTAAAACGGGAAAATTTTCGAAGGTATGCGAGAATCAAAGCCGCCCTCTATTTCACCACTTTGCTTAGGATGCTTTATAAATGTTTGTTAATTCAATGCCCATGTATCGTGTCGAAGGGACTTTGCAACGCTTTCTTATGCACTTTTTATATCCTCCGCCACTTGCGATACAACACACAAGCATATATTAAGTTTGTGTGGATATATGCTACACTAACGATTCTGAAAATGATTCTAAGCTTGTTAGTCCATCTGTCTTTGCCTTTCTTGTTGTCAATCTAAAGATCGCAATTTTTCAGATAATGTTTGTCCATCTGCCTGCGTGTCTTTCTCTTTTCCTGAGTTCAATCTAAGGGTCGCAAATTTTCAGATAATCTCTGTTCGTCTGCCTGTCCTTATGGTTTTCTTGAGTTCAATCTAAATGTCGCAATTTTTCAAATGATGTTAACGAAATTTAGCCCAAGGACAAATGCTGTTGAAAATGTTTGGGATTGAACAACTTTTTCGATCATTTCCAAAAGTCGAGATATGAATATCTGTAGGGCGTTGTAGGATATCTAATGGAGCGCTGTGTCCCCTTGTAGTGTTTTTACTCTTTTTTTTTTCTGCAGGTCGTTGAGCAAAGTAAAGTGCAATCCACAAATCATATTTGCATATATATATAGTACTGTTGTCCATTAAACTTTGGCTTTGATATTGACATTTTAATTATGGGAAAATTGAAGAGTCAACTTAAATCTCCATGTCTTATAAGTCGTCCCTTGTCAGATCGTTACCATTGACTAAATATTATATTAGATCTGAATCATTCAATAAAAGATTACGACCAACTCTGCAGGACACACTTCAGAAATATTAAACGTCTACTATATGTATATGTTTGTGAATAATTTTTAGACCGCACTGCACACTACGCTTATGCACTAATGTGTTTCAAATCTTGAATAGAATGCTTTTCTGACAAACGATTAAGGCAAAAAATGGTTCGGATGTATTCAGTGTTCAGGCAGTGAGTAGCCAACATTCAGATCTAATTGTCTTATCTTTCAGTTACTTTTGCTTGTCAAAAATTTCATTTAAAATCCTTTCTTTCGTTTTTTAACACTCAACTCAGTTGGATCGTGGTATTGACTGTTGATGTTTGTCTCGTTTTTGTTGCCTTTTCTGCGAGATGCTTTTTAAAATTTAATTAGTCGAACATCTATTTCATGCTAATTAAATCTTTCGCCCGCCCGCAGTCGTAATTGCAAACAAATCCGTAGAACTTCCTTATGTTGTACGCTTTCTTTACGAAAATGAAATTTGCGATATTTGTAGTTTGTTGTTGTTTTTGTTGTTGTCGTCATTTTCGTCATTTTGAAAAGATTTGTGAAATATTTCTTTGATGTGCGTCCATGCGGTGGTATTTTAAGTTTACCATTCCGTTTGCAAATTATTTTGACCCAAATCTTAACGATCGATATCGAAATCATCCCAGTTGTGCAAAATCAATTGAAAGTCATTGAGTGTTCTGTTCTCTTCTGCTGCTCATCAGACGTTTGGGCATGCAGTTTGACCAGTTTTCGATTCCACAAAGACCTTGATTTACAAGGTCCTGCATAGAGACGACAATGCATACCCTCCTCGGTGAGACTGTTGATGAATTCTAAATTTTTCCTCTTTGAATTCCGCTCGTAAATTTCTTATTAGTCCTTATAAATAAGGTTAAAACGAAGTCGTGAGATGCCAGCAGCAAAAAGGCTTTAAAAAGTTATAATATTTTAAGTACCGCCAGTCTTCTAGTTATGCAACTATAAAGAAGGATGTCTTTGCCAGGCTTTGCGAAAAGTTTGGAATACTCGTTACCTCAAACAAGTTGTTGATTAAACGGGACATAGAAAATAGCCCTAGTAATGGGTCTTATACTTTCAATTGATCATGGCACGACGTAAATATAAGACAACATCTAGTTCTTCATCGTAGTCTACACGATTTGTGCTACCGAGTATATTA
This sequence comes from Glossina austeni, assembly GCA_000688735.1. NCBI lineage: Eukaryota > Metazoa > Arthropoda > Insecta > Diptera > Glossinidae > Glossina > Glossina austeni. Next base: position 878,672 of record KK502458.1, read on the forward strand.
AATTTTCGCGGACATATGTAACATTCAAAAAGTCAAAGGTACATCTTATTCAGAATCATTTTCCGAATCGATATAGATCTATATGTCTATTCATCTGTTCGTCTGACAGACGTTCACAGTTCCCTATTTTCCGACGAATTCCCACAACAGGTCTCTTTCTGCAAAAGTCGTTCCACGAAAAAAATTCATATATACATATATTCAAAATTTCTTGACCGAAGTCGTTGAGTACTAATACTTTGGTATACTGGTTTATGATGGGGATCGGAAGGACTGATCTTTATGGTGAAAAGTAAATCTTTGCGTGGAAAAAAGCCCATTTTTTATTATTATATGATGAAAATTGGTCCACAATAGTAAGTTGACATGGAAATGAGCCCATGCCAAGTTTGTACTACATAGGTTCTATTTTTTGCATCCTGTCTCGTATAGGTGGGTCTTTGCATATATTGCAGCACTTTATGACAGAATAAGTAAATAAGGGTAAGTCCTTTGACAAACAGATCAAGCTTATAGTGTACGTTTTGAGTCCTCCCCATATAAGGATTCGAATAAAAAGTATGTTTTTAGACGCAACCAAATATAGTTTTGAATGAAAAACTAAAATAGAATCGAATTAACGGAAGTCGCTTAGGGTATCTAAGAGTCGGTTTTGTCCGACGCTAATGTTCTTATGTATTTTGAGGAGTTTTTATTGGATATTTCAAAATTGGCTTGGAGCCACAAACAGCTGAATGTGTGTTTTTCAAGTCTAGTTGAAATTTTCGCTCTTAAAATCAACTCGTAATAAAAATCGTTGACGAAATGCATTATTAGTAATAAATTTTGCTATTAATAAAAGTTTGTTATTTTTTACGAGCAATAAAATCAAATAGATTTACTTATTTATTACTAGCAATAAATTTATGCTATACTTAAAAAGATATTTATTTTGCAATAATTAAAAACATAACATTTATCGTAATATTTTTAACAAAATAGAGTTATCTCACTTTCGAAATTAATGGCCCACACGTTGCGAAGTGATTTGCTACGGCCATGAAATCGCTCGCCGATACAACTATCCTTTGCCAGGAAAAAAAAATTTATATATTCTCTGACCCGATCGGCAGATCAGATGAGGATGAGATTCTTTGAAGGGTCGAGGAAGATCTCTCGATTAGCTTCACTTACAATTAAATTTAATTCGATCGGCCTCATTCGATTTTTTATATGACAAATGATTATTCGTGATAATCCCAATTCGGATTTACTAAATCAATGATTGTGATGAGTACATAGCGAGAAATTATATAGGCCAGTTAGCTGCTTACTTGGTTATGCCTAAAGTGCTAAAGTGCGCGCTGCATGTGCAAGAAATATATAGCTCTGCGGTACGTTTTGCCAAAGATTGAAAAAAAATCAAACGTAAGTCTGAACTGCTGCAGAAAGAATTTGGCCTTTAGCTCGGCAGTCAATCTTTTGACTTCTACGAAAGGTTGACGTTCCCAAACTTCCTAGATCTTGGCTGATAACAACTACGAGAAGCTAAGATACCATAATTCCGTCATTAATCACTGTCTGCTTAATCCTAACTTAATCCTGCCTACTGCCACTTAGTGCCTCTTAAACTTAACTTAACACCCTACTCACTCGAACAGAGAATATGTGAGCTCAAAATGAGAGATAATCTTGAGTACATATAACATTGTGAGTATAGTGTCGTGGTATGTGTTTTGTTCAATTCCTTCGACAGCACTATTCGACTTTCTCGCAGGACACTATTGCGACAACTGGCTTTTTCACTTAAGCTGGCCGCGCGTTTAGAATAATGTGCCTGCAGTGGTTATTTCCATCTTCACTTCTTCTTCTTTTTCCTCTTTTTACAAGTAGCGAGAACCTAATACTAATCGTTACGGTGTGAACTTGTATACTTGTGAAACATGCTCCGAAAGACCGATCGAAGATAGAAGTGACAAAAAATGTAATATTTTTAATCATTATTTAATTGAAGTCGCATAAATTTTCCATGATTAGCGCTATGAGTGCGATTCGTTAATGCTTCTCGAGCATTGAATTCAATAAATTCAATTCACACTTAACTACACACATACTTACTTTTGACATTAAAGCTTAAAGATTACCTTTGGCTAAGAGGAGAGATTGCATGTGTTTGCCATATACATATATATATATGTGTATATATATAAAGGACAGCAAAAGCAGTGGTTGTTGTTGTTTACGAGGCTTAGATTAAGCATTCCGTTTAAAAATTTTAACGTCATCATTATTAAAGTGATTTACTTGTTTTGAGGTTTGGCAAGATTAGAAATCTTTTGAGTAATTAATGCACACATACATACACGTATGTGATATATGCATGCAAGTAGCTTATATACGTTTTGTTTTTTTTTTTTTTTTTTTTTTTTTTTTATATATATATATGTATATATACATATGAACAAGTTTAACCGTTAATATACACTAACAAGCAAAAAAAAAACGTAAACTCGTATGAAGTTGAACTAACGCCCACCTATTAATAATTCAGGCAAAAAAAAAAAAAAAAAATTAAAAAAGAAGTAAAAAATGAAAAAACATTGAAATCTGTAACTCCCTCTTTTGACAAAAGATATGCATGCACATGTAAAGGAAAAAAAATTAACTATGCTCGGAGTACGAGTACAAATACGCGAGTATACGGGTACGAATGTAAATGTGTTTATATTTATTTATGATTACTTTTATATTTATTTCTTTCTTCATTTTCAACACATGCACACACACACACACACACACGCACACTATATAACAATTATAAAAAAACATATGTTAAGCAATTTCGATTTCGAGAGTCAACTCAATCCGTTCAACTACTAAAGTTTAAAGATCGTTGTTTTATAGATTTTATTTTATCAACTGGAAAAGATTTAAAGATAGTTTTTTTTATTTTTTTTATTTTTTTTTTAGATAAACTTGCATATATAAATAAATTCATAGACATATTAATACATGTATGTATGTATGTATGGATGCGGAGTCTTTATGACAATCGGACTTTTATTTGTATAAACAAACCAAAGCAGACATTCACTACTTGCTTTCGAAATTGAAAGAAACTCGCAACAACAACAACAACGACGACCACAATAGCAGCAGCAGCATCGACAATAACAACAATAATGACAAGAGTGTAAACATTTACTTTGTAATACAATAAAATGATAGTTTTTTTTTCTTTTTTTTTTTATTCAATAGCCAGTCATTGTTTCATCTCTCCTATAGAGCGTTACATGGTCGATAGTCTGTCTGTCTATGCAGCGAATAATATCGAAAACCTACATAGACGTCAGTACTATGAACGTAAGGTGGTTCTGTTTTTTTTTCTTTTGGTTTTTATATTCATACAAGCACCTGTTGTTGTATTGCGGTTTTCAATTTGTGTTATATGGTTTGGAAAGTCTTTATGAATTTCTGATGGAAAATGTGGGTGGAGATTTAATATTTCTTAAATCTCACCAAAATGGTGATATCTTTGAAAACAATTATTTTCTTCTTTTTTTTTTTGCCTAAATTTATTATATGCAGTATTTTTAGTACGAGCTACTGGTTTTCATAATAACCGCAACATCATTTATGTGAATCGTTGTTGAGAGAAACCGCCTATAGTACTATACATATATTAACGTACAACTTTTCAAAGTAAAATGAAGTTTCCATTTGGCCAGAGTAAGTCAAGACATCGTAAAATCATAAAAGATATAATCATAAAATCGATGGGGAATATGCTTCAAAGGCTCTGCATATTGACGAAAAATTCACGATGAAAAATACAACACGTAAAACTTATGAACTTTACTTCGAACCTTACGAAAGTGTGACGAAAAATGCGTCCTGAAAAATGCAACATTTGCTTACGACTAATGACGTATCAAACGTACAAATGTGAAGGAATTATAGTGAGAAAATTTTAGTGAAATATCCACTACGTGCTTACGAAGTACAGGCAAATGTGTCCGAAGTGACTGAAGGTTACGTTTCAATTTACATTTTGAGGTTACCATAAAGGGCTGCTCATAGCTTTGTCAAATTATGCTGGAGAGACTTGGATGTGTATGGTGAGGCCGCTACTGGGATATGCCTCTCTTCTGTGGTCGCCTTCCTATGGAATTTACGTCGATTCCATCGAAGTAGGTCAGTAGCAACTCCTGCATGATGGTATTAACTCGTCAGCCTTGTTAGCAAAGATAAATTTTAATTTTCTTGATCGTTCTTCAAGAAGCTTCCAGTTAAAGGGTGCCGATTGTTGCATCTCAAGATCGGGTTCGTTAAAGAACATCGATCGAATCAATGCTCCTTAACATGCGCAATCTGCCGATGTCATATTTGAATGAAACTAAGTAATAAATTTACATTACTTTTTGCTTCGTGAACTGAACCCCTAAGTTTAGCATCGGCTGCCAAGGGCCTACTTGAAAGCTCTACTCTAATAGTTTAATATAAGAGTTTTATAGGATTACAATAATTTGACTTTTCAACTACGGCCTCCATACATATATCACCGGCATCCTTCTCGAATTATCGTTAAGTATGAGGTATGACCGGAGAACCGTCCGAACCTTGGCTCAGTTCATTGAATGCCTTGGTAGAGCCAAGTCATCGTAGTCGTGTTTCTCCTCTCTCAGCTTAGTCACACCACTTGTGTTAGAGTTTAGCTTTCTATAGGGTGCAGCGTTAACTTTACCAGATTATCCTCCGTTAGTTTTTCATCTATAGCCCAGCTATTAGTCTTCCAGTCGGTAAATTATGAAAACGGGCAGTTTAGATATTCAGCGGTTTTACTTTGTTCGACTCACTACGGAGATATTAGTGAGATGCCATTCCCCATCTAATGCGGGTAATGCCGGGAGCCCGTCCCAAAACCGCTCAAAATTTGTGTGGGATAGAGGTCAACTTTGCCTTATTGTCTCGCAATGCATTCCTTTTTCGATGTGGGTAAGTCTTCCTGCCATTGAGTTCTTAGTCGAGACCCCTCGGGCACTCGGCATTTATTTAAATAAAAATTTTACCTATTTCTTAAACATGCTAATACGATGAAGTCTCAAGCACAAGATAAATGCATCTTAACCTTCTCTTAACTTCGTTCAATTTTCTTAAAAAAATTTCAATTGAAAAAAAGTCACTTAAATACAATAATGTTTTAAGTCGACACTGAAAGAATATTTCTGCGAAGTAAATAAATAAAAAATCAATTATTTACGTTGTTGGAAAAAAATTAAAAAAAAAACAAACAAACAAACAAAAACCGCCCATATGGTGATTAAGTCTTGACTTTGCTTGCTTCAGTACTCTTTCAAAGTTTTGTGATCTTGATTGTACACTTTGACATCGAATCGATCACTTTCTACATATCATTACACATACTGCCTGCAATTGCTTCAATGAATTCAATGCGTTGTAGAGTTGTAAAGCATTTAAGCACCGTTGACCCAGTGCAAATAATGAACGTTTCTATTTTATTTGTTTTTCTGGTTTTTTATATATATATATATATATATATATATATATATATGTGTTACATATGACTACACGAGCATAATTCCAAACATTTATTTTTATAAATTTTCAAAAAAAAAAAATTTTTTTTTATTTGTTGTTGATACCCAACCCTAAACACCCACTAGACATACGGACAGTATGTGTTAAGGTTTAAATTTATATCTTTTCAAATTGAAAAAATCTTTTGTTTAAAAAAATGGGTCATTTGAAATTGATACCTTAAAGTAATCAGATCTAAGTTTTTATTTTTTTTGCTTTCTACCGTCTTTTACTAACAAAAAGTAGTTCCTTATATCATATTCATTATCATCATCAAGTGCTTAGAAAAAGTTCTTTTCACCGTTTCGAGTTCTTTGCGTAACTATCTTCACAAAGCATGAAATCTTAAATAAATTGAATAATGTCTATCCGTCTGTCCATTGGTTTTGAATTTGAATTTATGCTAATCATGAAAACAGAGATACAAAGGCCAAGTCTAATACGCAGTAATCGATTTAACGCAGATAGATTTCTCTGTTTAGGTAGCAGAGAAGAAGTTTGTCGACGATTTATTGGATTTTTCATCCAAACAAAAATGGGGATCACTACGTTGTTTGTGACCAATAAAAATATTATACCACCGGCTGTGTATGAATGTTTTATTACCATCACCTTTAGTTTCGAAATAAACTCAAGCAAGTAATGAAATTATATTCGCTTGCGGCTGAATGACCAATAAAAACGATCTTAAGCAAAAAAAAAATAAAAATCTAAACAAGTAAAAACATTACAGTGTGGCAAGGTCTACAGAGAAATACTCTACACAAATCTACAGTTACTCGTATAAGCAGTTTTCAAAATCTGGGCGTTGCATACTTCCGCGCAAAGGTAATATATCTTTGTACCGCGAGTGGTTGAGGATACAAATACGAAAATTTGTTGTATTGGATCCGTATGGCCGATTATTTTTGACTTTTGTATGATTATTGTAGGATCATCCATAGAATATATGGGAAAAGTTTTGTGGTTGTATCTGATGCATTTTATGGGTAGAGAAGGAAAAAAGCAAATTTTTGTTTATTTACTTTCGGAAACGGAGAACTTGTCAATTTATCTTGTACTATGAGCGTATCCTTTGACCGATTTTTTACCAATCTTTCAATCTCGAACTTGCTCTAACGTTTTTATCCGATTTGAAGTGACCGGCGGCGTGATTTCGACAGATATTAAGTAAATTGACAGCGGAACGGAAGGACGGGGAGACGGACAGAATGTGCTTTAATACTAATCACGACTATACATGCTCGTTATATATAGTATTGGTATATGAAACTTCGTTCTGGGTGTTGCAGATGATCTGAGAAAATTAGTAGATCTCCGACTTGTAGCAGTGGGTATAAAACATAAAAAAAAAAAAGAAAAAACTGAGAAAGCGGAAGTATCTGATTACATTATTTCTAATAGCTTTTGCGGCTTTAGCAGATGGCGCTTGAAGATTGATATAAATAAATACTCAAGGGAGTTATATTAAGGTTTTCCGCAGCAAAGCCCAGTCCCTCCGGCTTGCATCTGATGCTTCTTTTGCTTTTCTATTTATAAACTCAACCGTATTGTTGTTGTAAGCGTTCTGCATTAGAATGCGTCATTATTCATTTCTATCGCTCTTCCAAATGACTTTCCCATGCATTTATTCTTACGTACGTACGTACGTACTTCAGTTAATCGGCATATAATATATAAATAAACGCTCACTTGATTACTAATCGTTTTATAATTCAAAAATTTCGAAAAATGCATTTTTATGCATTTGCTTTTATTTATTTATATACATATGTGCATACGTTTATGCACATACATTAACGGGAATTATGTTCAATTTATTGTTATTTATTGGTTGCGTTCTTTTTTTTTTTTTATGGAAAAATTAATATGAATGTTGTGTAAAAAGCAATAATTTTTCTTCGAATATAAAAATAATTTATATTTTTATCGCCTTAGTGTGTTTGTTTAAATAATTTTAGATTTATTTATTTATTTTTTTTTTTGTTGCAAGAGCAGTACGATCTGCGATTGATTAAAAACTTTATGATTTAATTTATTATATGCGCTACCGAAGAGTGAAAATGTACTCGTTTTTCGATGCGGTCTGCAACAGTTTAATAACATACACATAATGTAGACGATACTCTCGACGAGCAGTAGAGATAAATACGATTTGGTCGTGCCTGGCTGTCCCGACTCTCTGCGGACATTGTTACCTTGGAAATTGAGAATAGTCAATGCAGGTTGATTGACAAGTCCGTTTGCGGGGACTAAACGATTTCTTTTTCTTAAGCTTTTTATACCACAACCCTACTGGTGGTACTGGATATATTAAGTTTTTGTGGACGATTACAACGCTCAGGAGGTCTTAAGATAAACCCACCTATTATTATACCGATTGACTGAGAATCGATTTCTGCAACATTTCTGACTCATTTGCTGAATCGACTTGTCCGCCTGTCCGTCTGATGTCTGTCCATGTATTTTTGCAGTTAATGGAAATTTTCAAGATATTTTGATCAAACTTGATACATTGACCTATTTCGGACCAGGGGCGAACGCTATTAAAACTGTTTCGGATCGAACTATCTTTTGGGCCACTCCGCCTGTAACGAGTTTTAGAATTTCGCCACAAATATCGCTTAACTCGTCTTTGGTGTCAAAACTTTGGGTCGTGTGGGGTAATTTTTTGTACTCCTTGTCGTATAATTGTTTCCAACTAGGACTAAGTAAGCCTGCATTTTGGATCTATATCAGGAGATAAGGCTTTATACACCAGAAAAGGCTAACTTTTAATATTTTATGCTGACGCTTAACCATAGGAAATTTGAATCACGTGGATCCATATGTTAGACCGCACCGATCGCAAATGCTTCTATACCGACAAAGTTTAATTTGTGCTTTCTTAGGACGAAAGCATTTGGAAAATAATTACATTTTCGACAAGTAGACTACGTTCACGTTTGAGTATCTTCCAATATTAGGGTTTTCATAAAAATTTGCATGAAATGGCCGGAGACTACTTGAACAGTCGAGTGTAATGCCTTTATCGATTGTTGAGAATACATTGCTTTTTTTGTATATGCATTTATCATTCCATTTGTTTATCATGGCCTTTGTGACCATTATTCTTGGATCGAAGGGACCTTAAGTTATATAAGAATAATAATATTCGAGAAAGTTATGAAGCTTTTATGTATATAATGAACAAGCGAACAAATTACATTTTGCTGAGACCGAATAGTGTATACCTGTTCCCATTCATTCACCACGCTCTTTGTCCTTTGACCAATGTCTTCTACTTTCAATATATTTTGGCGCTTCATATATTTCAATGTTTATCAAATTTGTAGTCGATATCTTAATTTTTGCTACCATGAGCGTTCAACAATACATACTTCACAGACGGACAGACATAGCTACATCGATGCAAAATTTCAGGCTGAGAATCTATTTAATTTATAGAGTATTTGAAGCTTCCTTTGGGTCGTTGCAAGCATTCTGACAAAATAAGTATATCCTCCATCTTAAGGTGTTGAGTATAAAAAACTATATTTGAAAAATATGTTATGTGAATATGTATAAAATGAAGCGATTTTCCTTGTTTAATATCATTTCTAACTATTTAAGCTTAAAAAAAAGCTTAGCACTTAAGCCAAAAAAAAAAAATTTGATTTTCTAAAAAATTGATAGGTGGTCTCTGAGCTTCTTCAAAGACCTGGTGAAATTATTTGCTACATTCTTCTAAAGCTTTATTTATAGGTGCTGTTGTTTAAAACTTTTTATAGATATCAGCCGAAAAGTTAGTCTAAACGATCATTGTAAAAATTAATCATTCCATTGCAAAATCAAGAAAGTTATATTCGGCAGGGGCCGAATCTCGCATGTCCACCACAATGTTTTTCGCATTCTACTCCCCAAGTTCTTTTATTTGATACCCATATCCCCGGTATTATTAAGAAAAAATTTATCGCGGTGTTTACCGTAATCACTTTAGAATTAACCCATTTTTAGGCAGATAATATATCTCCATTTGAGGAGGGTACAAAATAGTTTTAAACTTTCTGTCTTGTTTGTCTTCTCGTTGTTTGTACGAATAAATAAGCAAAAAACCGCAAAAAAGTGAAAAAAAGTAAATTTAATTACTCGTAACTTTATGTGGGCATGGCCGATTGGTTCCATTTTTGCAATCAAAGAGTACAATGCTTCGTAAACTAAACTCGGAAAATTTCAGGGTTCTAACTTTAATAATTTCCGAGTAACGAGCAAAAATCCAAAAATTTTTGTTAAAAATAACTGAAATGCTTTCAGTGTACGCTCGGCTGCGAGCTTCTGCTCCGATCAATTTAGCCCATTTTCAATACCAATGTGCGTGCAGAGAGTTCCAATGTTTCTACCAAATTTGAAATCCATATCTTCATTTTTGTGACCAGGACAGTGTCAACACGCAGACGCACAGACAGACAGACAGACATGATTAAATCAACTCGGAATTTCACACTGATCAAGAATATATATACTTTACAGGGTCGCTGAAGCTTCCTTTTGGGTTTTACATATATTATGGAAAAAAAAAACAAAATGAGACGGGGGTATCCCGGTCTTACAGTGGTGGGTATAATAAAAAAAATTGTATTTCATATATTGTTACTTTGAAACAACTTTTTGAGGAAATCCCTAGCTTCTGCAGGTTCCATATAGTTGAGGCAAATCTGCGATAGGCACGGAACGGACGACCCTCAAGACGAATGCAATTGTTTTTCTTATTCCTCTTTTAAATAAAAATCTTTTACGTTTTTAAAAAAGTATTGAAAGATATTAACAAACCATTCTTTAAAATGCCAATTAAGATTCCATAGAGAGAAATATCTCTTGAAGCGTTATTTTAAAGTTATTTGCATTCCATTAAATAAATTTTTTTGTTTAATTAGCAAACAATATCTACGACTTTTTTTTTTATTTTTTTGCAAAAAGATACTTGAAGTTATTAACTATTCAGCGCTATATAAATATCAGTTTTTTTATTTCGTTGACGCTGATGCATCTATTGATGCACGGTATTTGATCTTAGCTTTGCGACTGTAGTAAGCGTCAATGCTTAAATTAACTCTTAACGTTATTTTGGATGGCGGAAAAGTGTTTATTTGTCATTTTGAAATTATGTTTTCAATATCCGGAAAATGCTATTCGGTATACTTTCAATTTTGAAAAGTGAAAAACCCGTAAGCTGGTAAAGTGGGACGCGGTCGATCATTAAATATCCCACACCAACCTACAATTGTTCATATAACGACTTTTCAAAATCAGCGCTCATACGACAAGTGATCGAAAAAGTGGATCGACACGAAACATTTTCAATAGCATGCCTCGATGGGCCAAAATGCGACGGTCTAAGAAATTTCATCAACATATCTCAAATGCTGCGGTCTGTTGAACAAAGGTTGAACAAAGGCCAAAACAAGACGGACAGACGGACGGACAAGCCATTAGAGATGAGTCTAATATCAAGTCAAATCACTAAAACCTTGCTCCACAAATGATGTAGGCTATGAAAAGGAAACACACGAGCCGACCGTCACGATCCCATCGACAGAAAAGAAAATGCTATCGTGATTTTCTTGAACAATGGCAGGCTTTTCGTTAAAAAAAACTATTGTAAGAGATTTCCTTATTATACATAATAAGAAAAAAGAGACTTTTTAGTTTGACTTGATGAAGGGAGCTGAAGGGGAAGAAAAAATTAAGTCAACTTCCAATTTGCCCCTTCTATGTAATAATGAAAAAAATGTCCCTTAGTTCATACGCCAAATCTGATAACTGCTTTAATTGCTGCTCAGCAGTATATCTGCTCACACTCAGTTATTCATATCATTACATTTCATTTTCATTTTTTTTAAAGACTTTTTTTCCTATTCATTTATTCATTAAATTCAAACGCCTGAATGACTTTCTATTGTTAACTAAACTTTATGGCATCTTTGCCTCACTACTTATGTGTCCATTCTTCGCTTTCATTAAACATTTTTAACTACGTTTATAACTGAGACGCTCATACTAGATACTCATAATCCTCTGACAGAGGCTTTGCTTAACATTGCATTGCATGTGAATACAAGCGTTTTACTCATAACAATTTTTTACAACTTTATTTTATGCCGATATAATTTCCCAGATTAGCTGTCCCTTATGCCGGCAGTCGTACACCTATAACATTGACTTTAGTCGCTGCCGGTATCACCGTTGACCCCAAAAAGATTATTATTATTTTCTTTTCTTTTTTTTCTTTTTTTCTTTTTTTCTTTTTTTTTAACATGCATAACTTAAGCGAATATCGCTTTAAACTAGGAAATCTTTCGAGAGTCTGAAAATAATCATGCACGCTAGCAAAGAGTGTTTTGAAATTGCTTAATAGGAAAATAAATTATTTACATGAACACACAGGCTGCTCGAAGGCTGTTTGTTGTAAGCTGTTTGCTTAAGTGTTGAAAGCAAAAGTTTTAATTTACACAAGAATGGGTTTATTTATAATTCACTAAAATGATTTTACAAAATTCTCTCATATTTATATGTTTAGCGCTGAAAAATCTCTTAGTTCTCTCATGGCTTTTGTAACATCTTTTGAAAATTCCCTTGAAATTCGTAAATGTAAACTTTTCCTCACTGCTACTGATCTCAGATGCAGACTAAAAGATTAAAGCGGCCAGCCCATGCAAGCTAGATGAGCCACTCGATGTAGACTAGAATACTAACCTAGCCACTTGATGTAGACTAGAAGACTAAATTAGCCAGCCGTTGCAGATTAGAAGAGTAAACTGGTCAGCCGATGCAGACTAGATTAGACTAAATCAGGCTAGCGATGCAGACTAGAAGACTAAATTAGCCAGCCGATGCAGATCAGATTAGCCAGCCTATGTAGACTAGAAGACTAAACTAGCCAGCCGCCGCAGACTAGATTACTAAGCCAGCCAGCCGATGCAGACTAGATTAGACTAAATGAGCCCAACGATGCAGACTAGAAGACTAGCATAGCCAAACGATGCAGATTAGATTAGTCAACCGATGCAGTCTAGAACAGTAAACTGCCCAGCCGATGCAGACTAGATTAACCAGCCGACGTAGATTAGAAGGCTAACCTAGCCAGCCAATGTAGACTAGAAGACCAACCTAGCCAGCCAATGTAGATTAGAAGACTAAATTAGCCAGCCGATGCAGTCTAGATTAGTCACACGATGCAGATTAGATTAGCCAGCCGATGTAGATTAAAAGACTAAATTGGCCATCCGATGGTGACTAAATTCGACTAAACAAGCCGGTCGATATAGTATTTTTAAAACTTTTTCCCATTTCTCGGTTAAAAAAAAGCCTAGCAAATTCTATAAGGCATAACTGCTTATATTGACAGCTTTTAGGTAATTCAATTAAGTCTGTCTGTCCGTTTGATTAATGTGTAATGTTTTAGAATCCTTTCTTACCCTTCAAATAGGAATTGTATCGAGCAGCTGCTCATTTAAGAGACATTACAGCGTTCAGTGTTAGGCGCACTGGATGCGATGCAATGCGCATAACGCTTTTCGTACTCGTTTCAAATAATTTTAACACTTTTCGTGTTAGAAAAGCATATATATAAACAGGTTTTCGAAGTTATTTGCCATTCGATTTTCTTATTTACTTAGAATATATATATATATGTAAGTGGCCTGCATACGGACCAGAAGCGCATGAACGTACGTACGTACACTATATGTATATATATGCAAAGAAACGACTGTGCACAACAACAAAATCATTTGTTATTTTCTGTTGTGTCTTAATGCCATTAAATTGTGAATGCAATAAATTAAAAACTTTTAAAAATGCATTATTTTATTAATAACAAGTGTTAGTGTTTAGCTCTTGGTGTTATGACTTCTGGTGCTATATAAATGTTGCGCGTGCGTGCGTGCGTCCGTGCGTTCGTGTGCGGTTGCCAGATTGTCGGAGTTTATATTTGTGTGAATAATGCAAATTGATTGCCTTAAGCAAAAGCATATTGTATCAATTCATGGGCACACCAGACACACACCTAACAACTAACTGCAGCTTTTCTCTTTCCTTTTCTTCCTCTTCTTCTTCTTCTTTCTCTTCATTTTCCTTTTCTATGAACATGATTATTATTTTGCATGTTTTATCTTTAGCCTCTAAAAAAAGAAAAAAACAAAAGCCTAAGAAATATGCACAACTTGCACAAAGCGATTGATATGTATTTGGAGGTTTGGCTGCTGCTGTTAGCATATTATGTGTCTATGCTTCTGTGTATGCCTGCGTGTGTGTGTGTGTTTGTTTTGTGTTTGATTTTGTGTATCTTTGTATTAAACGTAATTGACAGCTTATGTCTGTCGTCGGCAAAATAGACTTTGATGATTATCGCATGTGTTGTTTCCTAGTGTGCGTGTAATTTAAATATATTTGCGATGTGTTAAAAATCTCTTTCTTTTTTTTTTTTCTTCTCACTCTTAAATGCTTGTTTTTCTTAAAAAAAAAAAAACAAAAAAAAAGATTATTTAAAACTAACACCAGCCTGTTAATGTCATTTAATTGACATTTTGTTTAACATTCATCGATTTTGTCTGTAACCGATTGATTACTTTGCATAGAATATCTAAAGCAGGTATGTTTACATAGCAAAAAAAAAAAAAAAAAAAACACATTAAATATATCAGGCAGGCAAAGGAGTGTAATTTGTGTAAAAGATTTTTATTTAAAATGCAAATTTATTCTCTTTACATATGTAAAAGCTTTGGAAATTAGTTAAGCCGTTTTATAAAAGTCAACCATAACACCCACTTAAAATTCTTAATATTAAAAACATATACAAATGGATGCTGGCGGCAAAATCGCTTTGAAGTTCGTTTAAAAGTACTTACTGTCTTGGTTAGGTTCTCTGTTCGAAATGAATTCTCTTACAAAATTTCTTAATGCATTCGCTGTCTAATCAGAAAAATTAAGAATGAATTCATTCATTACTTACTTACGATAAATGATTTATTTAATTAAATTCATAGCATCATAGCGGTTTATCGAGAAAACTTTGATGTACGTATGTTTGACAAGTGCACGTAAAAGTCCGTATCATTGCAATCTTCAATATTGACAAGAAGCAGAGGCAAAGAGTAACTAACTAAGAAGTCATTCGTTCCCTTTGTGGATGAGAACGACCGAACTGTTTTCAAAAAATACTAAGTTTCTGTTCCATTGAAAATGCGTAAGTTATTGCAAAAAAAAAAAAAAAGTTCTAGGACATGTTCCGACGTATTGGTATTTTTTAAATAAAATTCTATATAATTATAGCTAGCCCGGCGCCCTATAGGTTCTCATGCCGTGACAAAGAGCGGTCAAACAGGTGATTCGATCGGAACTGTTTTCAGTGCCTTATTAAGGTTGTACACATGAAAACGAAACAGGCGGGCGGACCGACGGACAGACAGAATTACTTTACAAACCGATCGGCGTAATAAAAGATGGGTCTCAAGCGATTGCATGTGTTGCATACATTCTACGCCCGTATAACAAAAGTGGCAAAAACAAAATTTTGCAAAACCAAAAAGCCGTTTAAAAAAAAAACATTAATAGTCTAAATATTGTTTCGTATTTTTGCTCTAGCCACAGATTTTTAGAAAAGAACTATTAGAAGATTGCAATCTATAGAGAAGAGCTAAACTGAAGGAAGAAGGGTAAAGCAGATCGTATTAAATACACAATCGTACAAAAATGTTATATGAAAAGAGAACTTTAAACATTTCTCCGCTATGTGTCGTTCAAATGGCCTTTTGTTAGTGGCTTACTTGATACCAGTTTCATTTTGAATTACGAACAAGTCCTCACAAATATTTCAATCAAAAATCAATCGATATCCGTTTTTGAAGTAAATTTGTTAATATATTGTGCTCTTCTGGAGATTTGGCCAGTTTTTCCAGGTCATTTGTCAATCTAAAACAATTCTGGATCCTGCTCTTTTAGACCCTACACCACTTATGGTACAAAGCTAAATGAAAATTGTGCAGATGTATGCAACACCCAGAAGGCCTTAGAATAGGTCCACCTCTAATGGCTTGTCCCTTTGTTTTCTCCTTTGTTCAACCTATAGGTCGCCATTTTTAAGACATTTTTACGAAATGTTGTACACCGATGTGTTTTGGCTCAGGGACGAACACAATTGAAAATAGTTAGGATCGGCCTATCTTTTCAATCGCTTCTCATATAATGCCTTGCTTTGAAAAGTCGTTGCATGCTTTACTGTAGAACGGTGTAGGGTATTTAAGATTGCCCCGCATCCCGCTATAGAGGTTTTACTTGTTATTAATGAGAGGATAGGTGCGTTTGTATTATATTCAGTGACGATAGGATTTTCCCTTTCTGCTGATTCGAAAGCCGAGAACATACGAAACTTTAAGAGTTCGTATCCCCAGATAGATATTCACATCAAATCAATTCACTAGTGACTTAATCCGACACCGAACAACAACGTGAAATTATCATCAATTTATTTTGAAATCGATTTTTGTTTGCAAGTATTGTGAAAGGTCTTTTGGAAAATGGCTTCATTTTGCACATATGTTGCCTTTTACGGCACCGCGAACAGCGGAATTCACTAAAAAGCGCAGATGCGTTAAGTATTGCATGAGTAAAACGGATGAACCGCGTCAAGTACTACCTCAAGTAAAAAAGTGAACAAATTAAACACCACCACCACCATTTCCATCTCCACCCCCAGCAACTTCAATTCTCCTCGATTCGTTCAGTTAGCGGGACTAGAGGTCGGGCAACAATAAAAGCGATTAAAACCAAAGGACATTTGTTCACAACTAGATATCCGATAAATGGACCGAAACCAGCTTAAACACCGCTTCTATTAGTAGTGGAACGAAAATATATGAAATTCCGATAATCCTTTGAAACTATATGAAGGAAACTCACGAAGATCCTTTTCGCCTATGCATGGTCAGAAACATCAATAGCCACAATCACGGCAAATTAATACCTGGGGGCAATCCAGTTATATGTAAGACCAGTTTTTAAGGGTTGTCACTGACGCAGACAACGTCATATGTTTCATTCAGATCGAAAAAGTCGAAACGAGGCATAAATGTGTATGTATTCAATGAGGACAACGATCTGGAAGTAGGTGAGAAACTATATCGCGAATAATGGGGATTTACATATATTTATATATGTATATATAATATTTAAAAAGGAATCGTATCTGTCTTGCCACTTGCTTGTGCTGTCATAAATCGCTTGCCGTGTATTCTTCCACGGATTCAACTCTCGAGCGATTACATTCTCGCAATCTCTTGGGGTCTTTTGTCTGTGTCATTAAGAACCTTGAAAACGTTGCCTTGCAAATTACCGGATTACCTGACGGGTATTATTCTGCTGTTATTCTGGTTATGTATCTTTCAGTCCAGGCGTATAGAGAAGTAGCCTTCGTTAATATCTTTTTATATATATCCCGCATTGTTCGTATTTTCAAAGGATATTTGGAATTGCATTTATTTTCAGAGTCGTAAGTGAATTCATCACTAGTAGCATTTTTGTTTAACGTGGTTTCGGTCCGTAAGTGCGGCGTCTAATAGCGAGCCTCTTCCTCCCTAACCGCAAAACTTTATTAAGCAGAGTTGCTAAGTGGTTCCGCTTAGCTAATCACCTATCCAAGCTTTGCGGTTTTAAGATGCGAATAAGAGGAAGAGGGAGATATACATTTTTTTTTTCAATTTCTGCCCTTCATTGTCTTTACAAAAAAACTCATTTTTGAAAAAAAAAATAAAAAAAAACAAAAGAATAAATTTTTTAATAAACGGGAACCATAAGAAAGAGAATTTCATTAACATTACGGAGAAAATATTTTATAGAAACCAATCAGTGAGCAATAATGGTGTAGGGTAACAAAACAATAATCAGAGAAGTAGTTTCTATCGCTTTGAGTGAATATAAAAGTTATACCGCTAGACATGTTTCATTCAATTTTGAAACTAACTTAAGAGCAACGCAGTAATCATAAATAAAACTTTTACTTGTTCACTCAGTTGTGTGCGTGGGTTTTGTAAAGAAGTTGTGTTGCTAAACACATAGACCGACCGATTGTTTGGGTTTTGTAAATAGGCAGACACACTTTGCATGCCCACATAGATGCTTGAAAGATTTTAATTTAAAAACAACGTAGGGTGTACTAATTTCGTCTTCCTTTGTGTAACAACGACATAAACACATAGAAAAAGTGTTGAAAATGTTCCCTTTCCGCTGTGGGTTGATGTGGGGCTTAACAAGTATTTCATTTACTATATAATTCTCCGATCATATATGCGATTGCCTGAAATCGATGGATGGCACCCGATGAGATATAGAATTTTCGTAAAATCTTTTGTTAACATGGCATTCGATTTTTTCATAGGCTTCACTGTAAAAAACTATGTTTTTGCTTCATAATATGATCAATTGCTCAAGGAATGTTCCTATTCGTGTAACACCATGACGATCAGAAAGCCGAAAAATGAAAAAAAAATTGGGAAGTAGTTCAGTAGACTGTGTTTTTGTTTCATAATGCGACCAATCGCTCAAGGGATGTCCCTATTCGTTGTAACACGGTAACGGTCGGAAAGACGAAAAGATAGAGAAGTAGTTGAACGGCCGCAGTTCAGTGGATGTGTGCCTAAATCGGTAAGTGATTTATGTCTTTATAGACTAGCTATGACCGAACTAAACTCTACGGGTTTGAGATTTGAATTCGCGATCATTGCCTTAGCAGTCGCGATTCTTATTCAATCGGCTCCTCGTGTGAATTGTCCAAAACTGCTTGCGATGGTAATAAATTGTTTGCGAGGCCCCTTGCTCAACTCTACCGCTGTTGTTTATTAAAGCTGCTTACGTTTCCGCGAATATCTTCTTTTTCTTGACGCTTGAAGCCTATCCTCCACGCTATTGCTTGCAAGTATTCGAAATAAATCCAATAAATCCAATGTCTTCAAAATGCTCCATGGTCTCTATCTTATATAACAGGCACAAGCGAATACGGTTTCTCGACTGCAAAACCGTGATTCCCGCAAAAGTATTCGGGTTTCAGGGACAGAACAAGATACAGGTACTGAAAGTTATCGTGCACTTCTTTTTTCCTTTTTTTTTTCAAGTTATTTTTAGCCTAAAAAGCGAAAGGTAATCTAGCCTAGAAAGCATTAACCATTTGCCGATCGTATGGCTTTAGTATTAGAGCGTCTCTTGACGAGTTATCGCGTCTAACTTGAAATTCAGTGAATGTAACAAAAAGAATGGCATTTTAACACAGATGGAGAGAATTTGAGAATCCAGTAGGCACGACAGATCATCTAGTACATGAGCCAAAGAAAAGTTGCATCTTTTTACTTACTTTGGAACTTTCTTATACAAGACGAGCGTTAGACGCGGCGTTATACTCTTCCTTTTCGTAACAAAAAAAGAAAAAATAAACAATTTTCAATTTTAAGAGACGATGTCCATATGTCTTTTGTATGAACTGCAAAAGTGTAGGGCATAATTGAAAGTCGCCTCGAATCGATTACATTTATTTCTAATTATTTTCAATGGATTTACTCATTACTTAACCGTTATTCCCAATTACATGTCAAGAGATTTTCTGCGCGCATTAACTTCAAGGAAAAGCAATAAAAGAGAGAGAAAAAAAAGCTTTAAAATGTATTTGAAGAGTTTTTAAGTTGCAGTCAGGTAAAGTGTATAACTCTTATATAGTTTCGTTAGATTTCAAGGGTTCGTGCTTGCATCTACAATGTTATCAAGTTTCTAAGAAACGCTTAACGCTTAATCTTCTACTGAAGCAAGATTGTAAAGATGAAAATTTCTGGGAGAACAACACTAAGCGTTTTATAGATTATGTCATTTCTCTAAGTAACGTCGTGACGTTTACGCTGCAAAAAATACATATATATAATTATTTAGCGAAAGATGATATTATTCATAGAAGACAAGCAAAGGCGACTTAAACACACTTGCGGATAGCTAGCTGGCTACGTTAAGAAAATTTAAATAAATATATAGAATTATAAAAAATATTAATTACTTAATAACACACATGATTTACTTATTAATTTTATTCGCCGTCTTATTTCTTCAAAACCTAAAATCTTAGAGTTTAACAATTTAAGCTCTCAGCTCTATTGGTATTCTTTACATATATGTGGCTGAAATTCGGTAAAAGAATTTAATTTTGAGTCTAAATGGCGAGAAAAGTTACCAGTCTTGTCTAAGATCAACGCAGGCATTGCTAGAGTCATTGCTACATCAACAAGTTATTACGGACATTGGAATTACAATCGGTTCGAAATGGTCCAACCTTTTCACACCCATCAGTTCTATCTTAAAAAATATCGATATTCCATAATGTAAGCTAGGCGCGGCATATTTTTTTTCATTTTCGTTCAGGTGCTTCTGCATCATCCGTACGACGTATCGCCTGCACTTTACGAGTAAGGAGCAAAATACTCAAATTTTTTTCTTGGTTTTGCAAAACAAAGTCGTTCACAGCTTATACTGCGCTATAAGGGCAACTTTCGACGGATCTGGCTCCTTTTTAAAAACCAAGTTGCTTGCGAAAATTTTCAATTTTTCTGCCAAATTTGAACTCGATATGACTTTGTGTTCTGGAGAGTGTTTATCACAGACATTAAAGAGACGGCTAGAGAGTCGGGCTTAGACCGATCTATTATTTAATTTGATACAAGTGTCTGCTATGATTTATAAGGTCTTTGCATTTTCCTTGTGAGTAGTGTTGCGAACGTTTTCATAAAATTAATTTCCTTCCAAGTTTCGGTGATGGGTATAAAACGATCGAGACATAGGTAAAAATATCCCTTCTAACTAGGTCCACTGTTATAAAACTCGATATCTTTTCAATCAAAAGTCTCACTTGAAGCCTGAAATAAACGCATAGACGTTTTGCAATGAATTCTGAATACTGTTGATCTGAAGTTTTTCTTCGATTGTGTGTCAGGATCAGAGTTAGTCGATCGTGACGAACTACAGTTTCGATTTGAGCTTATTAAGGAGTAATTAAAGTGCACTGAATACACATTTCTTGTGGTCGTTTCAATTTTTGTTTGTTTTGTGTACTCTTTGATGAACCGAATAAAACCGTGGAATTGTTAAGAAGTCATCCGATATAAACCCGATTTGAATCGATTATGCAGTTATTGCTTATAGATAAAAATGGATTGAAATTGTTATCACACTGATTCATTATTGGTAATCTTTTTCATAAAAAAAAGGCATTTTCGGCTTTTCTGAAGTTTATTTCTACTTTCCTACTCTTGAGGTTGAAGATGTGAGCGTATCAGGCTTCTTTTTGAAATTAATGGATACGTCCAGACTGAAAATATTTGTATCAAATTTGAAGTTTTCTTGTTCATTTCTGGGCTCACAAGCTAATCTAAGGAAAGACAGACGAATAGACAGATGAACTCAGTTAAATCAACCGGTCTGCGTAACTATATACGTCTTTTTGTGGGGAATTATTCCGTTGCCCTTAGGTTGCATCGACCTATGAATGTTCCAGATAAATGCTTTATTTTTAAACCCATCACCGTAGGATTTGGGGTATATTCCTTTTGTCTGGGTAACGTCCAGAAGGAAGTAACAGAGGTCCCCCCAAGTATATGTATTCTTGACCAGTATCAAGTTCTAAATCGATTTAAGCGTGTCCGTCTGTCCGCCTGTCCGTCTGTCCGTCTGTCCGTCTGTGTATTGTCTGGTGTAAACATTCTCCTGGCCGCAAAAGTGAAGTTATCCACTTCAAATTCATCAGAAACATTACAAGTTCTTGCAAGCTGATTGGTATTGGTCCGTCAAACGACACGCCCACAATACCACATAAACTGAGGACACTTCTGTGCTTCAAAAGGAATGAAAAATTGAATTTTTGCTCATTGCTTATAAACTATAGAAAATAAATGTACAAAAATTTGAACCCATACGCTACGGGCGATGCAGTAGCATTTGTGTACAAAAATGGAACAAATTGACCACGCCTACCCTATATTATAGTACATCAAGTTTCAATTTTTTTTTCAATACTTTCAATACTTCTAAAACGGGCAGAAACAAGCTTCAAAAATCCCGTAAAGTACACAAACATATCTGCCTGTTCGTCTGTCCATCCGTCTGTTTGCTCTCGTTGTACTATATGTGCTAAACATTCTCCCGTTAGCGAAAATGAATAGATAGCCTAAAAATTTGCAAAAGAAATTGGGATTGACATAAACTTGCCAAAAGACACGCCCACAATGCCCCCATGACTAAAGGACATAAACTTTTATTTTGAAAATAGAACGACTGCGCCCACTCCGTCGTATAGAGCATGAAAATTTAGTTCTTTTGCCTTTTTTGGGATAGTGTTGACGGGTATAAAAGATTCGGTCCCGACCGAATGCAATTTTCATACTTGTTTACTTCACTAATTATTTATAAGATTATTACACAATTTTGTATTATTATTATTGTTTATATTATAATTAATTGCCTACACAAACCGTATTTATAAAATTATTTTTTCATTTCAGGTAATTGTTGTGCACATAATAGGCTAACGAAATACATTTTAAATGTAAGTGAGAATCATAATCTATCTAACAGATAGGAAAAATTTATTGTTATTGTTTGTTATTCAGTTTGTAATTTTAAAATGAAAAAGAAACAAACAAAAAATGTTTCATCATATCACGTGCGATTACGTTTTGGAATAATCGCCGAGAGAGAGAGCGAGAGCTTCAAAGAACATTAAAAACCTTTGAGATTTGCTTAAAGAAGAAAAAATTCGATAACCTCTATGAACTGAGTAAGTTCTTAGAAAATTTCATTAGCAAAGAATTTAAGAGTTTTTTTTCTTTTTTTTTATTCTTTAGCTTATCAAAGGAACCGAATCTTAATTGCCATTTAACTTCAGAATATTGAATAAAATTTATTAAAGATTTTTTTTTGGTTGGGATTACACACATAATCCTTCTGAAGACGGATGTTTTGTGTGAAATAAAAATTTTGTAAAATTTTGAAATTTTACTTAAATTTTTTTTTTTTTTCTTAAAATATGCAAAATATGTCCAAAAGCTTAATATGATTTTAACCAGGGACAGACAAAACTATATTAACCATAGCCAGAGTTTTTTAAGCTCATCATAATCCCATAAAATGAGGTTTCCATCAAGCAAATTTTCATTGCCTTTAAATTTCGTATTATATGACAGTCAGTCTGCCTACTGTCGACTTTACGACGAATTTTTCAATATTTTCATGATCGAAAAAAAAAAAAAGAAATCGTTTTAAGAATCATTTAATTCACATTTTATTAAGAAAGAAAAATTGTTTTCTTCTGTTTCACAGTAATTTTATTATCACTAATATTGATAAGTGTTTTTCATCGATGCCACCATCTTCTCGAGACTCTATGAAATATTAGCAAGACTTCAGCAAGTCTCTGACTTCTGTCGATAGATAAAAGGAAAACTTTAATAGCTGGTAATTTATTAAATATGCCCACTCATGAGCAACACCTCACTTTACGTTAAACGTCTTTAAGAATGGATGATCATCGTCATCTATGTATTCCCATGTTTAGCCAGTTAAGTTAATTATTTAAAAACTGGATTTATTTATACACAATTTTCTCAGAAATATGATTCATCTTTGTCTTCTTCTTTTGATAACCGTCTTTATGTTTGTTTTATCTCTTGTGCTTATAGTCAGTCAGTCAAGTGTTTAGTTATGCCTTTTAATGATTTTACAGGTAGGTAGGTCGGCAAATGCACACATGCATGTGTATACATGTATACATGTGCATATAAATGCATACATGTTCCATAAACCTAGTTTACTGCTTATAACACCTGTGCAGAATAGCTACGTTTTTCAAATCTTACCTTTCGGCGGTTTGGTAGTGATGTAAATATATCCATATATCCATATATACATATATATTTATAGATATGTACGCATGCACGATGATTATCCAGGATTATCCAGGAAGAGGACAACACGTGGATATATAAACAAATTTCTTTAAACGAAGATTTGATTTCCTTTCATCAAAAAATGTATAAATAAAACGCATTTCATGCGATATTGAAGTTTTGCTTTGATTGACTGGGTTCGTTGGTTTTATGATCACGTAGGCGATGTTATATGCCATAATACACGATTCAATCATTTTGGTCCGCCAATTTGCTCTTCTCCCCTCTCACAGAGCTTTGCAGATCTTAAATACTAAAATTATTAAAAATTTATTCGAAATTTCTTACTTTTGATTCAAAGGTCAAGTCAAGCTCTCTCTCTGAGGAAGTTCAAGATTTCAAAACACTTTTTTGCTCAAAGTCATTCTAATTTAAGAGCTAACAAAACTTTGAACCGATCATAGGTTCATAGAAAAAGGTTTTATTTCTATACATCCATTTTTACGTAAGTTATCGCTCTAAGGCATCTACAGCTTTCTTCCTCGTTTCTATATCTATTCAAACTTTTCTTATGGAGACATAAATGTCTAATCATTGTCGCATATACATCAATAGCGCATTACCTTCGCTAATCGAAGAGAATACTCAGTCCACATTTGCGTCGAATTTCGCAAGAAATCCGGATTTTCTCAGATTATATAACAAACAATAGCATGCCTATCATATTTGTTGTAGGGTGTCTTGTAATATTGGTTGATTCGGAAAGAAATTTCGTCTTTCCCACAGTGCATAAATATCTTATGAAGCATAGTATAATTCCACCTATCAATGATCGCGCGAGTTGTCATTGGGCGGTTTGCTTCAATTAATGCCGTTATTCATAATGTGTTTATCGGGTCCTACTGGCCTTCCAGAACGTGAAAACGCGAGTTTGCAAACCATCGTTGGCACTAAAGTTCTGTTCCTTCCTTCATCGCTTTGGCACCCCGCCCACGTAAGCTTTGCGATATCAGAACAGTGCCCATTAAGTATGAACTTGGCTAAGAAAAAGTATGCTTAAATCCAATTGTTGGGGTAAAACGAAATGATTTTGCAGACAACCTAATAGAGAAGAAAAGCAAATGATGGATTGGTTTTTTTTTAATTGGCCGGATTGAAACATGTAGCTCGTATATCGTGATTGCCAGTGCGCATGCGTAGCTGTGAATCTGCTTGTATCGTCTATCCATCAATATTCGAAAATAGCTTCGTGATACGCTGGAAACTCTCATCTAGGACGTGCTCTAGGACATAAATGCTTTGCTCATCCTTTCGCTCGAGTCCTTCCTTGTTTGCATTGACAGATCACGCACTCGCTTATGTAGATATGAAAAAACGCTCAGCAGCAACAGAGGAGAAAGATTTGTAAACACATGACATAAACAAATTTATCAAACAGATGGGAAAAATGTTTAGTTAGCGATGGATAAAATAGTTTTTATTGTTAACATGCGACAGACAAGAATTCCGGTTTCATATTTACATACCTAACTAAACAGCGTAAAATGTAGTTTATTTGTTTACTTACATAATAGTTGACTTTGAAACTAAATATTATTATTATTACTATTATTATATGTTATTACTATTCGAACTGGCGAATGTTCAGTCAGTCATAAAAAAAAAAAAATCATTAAAAACTTCCTGAAGTTCATTACTTTTCCGTGAAGTAAAAATCAAAACATTACCTTACCTAATAACAATAAACACTTTGACTTCAAGAAGAAGAAGAAGAAAAAGAAAAAGAAGTGATTGCTTAAGTGACACAATATCGGGTACTTTTCTAAAGTGAAGCTCTTGATACCCCTTTCTTTTTTTAAGAAAGCGAGCAAAAAATGATTTTTGATTTTTTTCTTTTTAAAAAGTTTTCTGTGTGCATAACTTGAGGGTAGGGAAAAAGGGAATTCTGTTCATTTTGTGTGGGAATTACATTTCTTTGCCTCTTTTTGTTCGCTTCGATTGTGCAACAATTCGGAATGAAAGAAAGATGAAGAACAATAGGGATAAGAAAAACACATTTTCCAAAGGTCCTATTTTCGAGCAAATTTAAACGTGTACTAGCGTCTTTGTTAAACCAGTTCACATATATTTTTACCATAAAATTTTAAAACTTATTTAAATTGTCTGCCTAGAAATGCTTACTTTTCATGAAGCGCCCGCTCTCTGCCTCCTCCCCATCACCACTTTACACATGTAAGGAACATACCTTGAAAAAAAAAAATATGGCTCTTTGTCTGAAAAGCGGAGGTCGTCAACCTGCTCTTGATTTTTAGCAAAAATATTTGTTTTTTTGATTATCACCATAAAAAACTAAAAATGAGATCTTTTTGTGATACCGTGGATCATATTGAAGATAAGTCAAAATATGAATACTTCACTTGCCAAATTGATTAACCACACTTTCTGAATTATTTTTAAATTTTAATGTCAAAAGCACTTAATTGATTCCTCGCTAGATGTATGATGCATTCGATATAAATTTCTCTGGTAATAAGTATTAGTGACTGTCAGTGATAAAATCATTTAGTTTCAGTCACTGAATAATAAATAATTAATTTCGGTAACAAATTCATACACTGTGTGTAAATCGTAATAAAAACGTAGTTAAAATATTTGTTAACAAAGCAATTAAAAGTTAAATGCATAGGAAAATCGCTTTCTATTGCTATTAAACACAAGTTGTTAAACAATGAAATTAAATTTACTTTAACACTTTTTCGGTTTTATGCAGTTAATCGATTTGGTGAGTGAGGTGTTCGTATCGCCCCAAGCCATTCGTATTCGAAATATTAAAGATTCAAATTTTTGTCCTTTAAAGATTTTCCAACTTTATGTGGGAAGTGATGGAACTATTTTTAACAGCAGTAGTTCTTGGGCCAAAGTATATCTGAACTTCGTCAAATTATTTGATTATGAATTATGGGCCGCCTTAGGACAGATGGACGGATGGACGGACAGATGTAATAAAATCGCTTTAGAATTTAGTATAATGACCGATAGATCTATCTTAAGTTGTTCTGGCTTTGGCAGACATTCGCGCAAACTTCATATATCCATATCTGAAGAGGCGTAGAGCAGAATTATCCAAGTGTTCCTTCAAGCAAGCCTAAGAATATTTGAACTGATTTTCCAAAACTTTACTTTGGTTTTTGAGTTTAGTAAGAAATATTAAGGTAAACGAAATGTTTTTCAATAAATATCTTTTTGGTCGATATTGGCCGAAGGATTCCATTTAACAGTAGATTTACGGCACCCGTCGGTTTGACGGGTTAAAAATTCTGCAGATATTATATATCTATAACACATATACTTGTATATGTGTGTATGGATGATAACTGTTTTTTTTCTGAGACACGCCCAGTTTGCCATTTCTGAATTTGCTATAGTCATTTTTACTGAAACTCTGTCAAAAAGATAAATTCCAGTAAAAAAAATATGGTATAATATAGTCAGTGGGGGTAAATGGATGGATGAACGTGAAATAGTATACAAATGCGAACTCATCAATTTAATTGTTAATCCTGGACGTATTACTGAACCGATTGCGACCATTTTTGTGCAAGCGAGTAGCCGCGGGTTTGGGTACCAACGGGTTTGTGTACCAGCTTTTTAAAAGTATATTCAGTAGTCAGTGTTTTTCGAGCTTGTTTTCCGTTTTTCTACATTCCGGGCGTGTGAGTGAACAGATCACGTCCTTTTTTGAACCACATACTCCTAATCGATCAAGAAATGTGTGTGCGAAATTTCAGTTGCCCATCTTCATAGTGCAACAAAACATAGTCTGTAATAGAACCTTAAGAAATTCAGCTTTTCAGCTTTATTGCTTCGCCTAAGAAGCAAACTTTAAGCTGACAGATATAACTTTAATGGCAGAGACAATTCATGTGTTTTTATCCGGTTGTTGCTGATTTGCTGACTTCTCTTGTTCAAAGAAGAAGACGACGACGACAATCCAAGTGTTCCTCCTATAGGAGACATAAGATGCAAAATTCACTTCTTGGCCGCTCTAAGCAAATTTTAAGCTTTTATTTGCTTATTTTACCAATTCTTGAGATAATTCGCAACCAATTTTAAACTCGTTTATTAATTAATTTATTTGAGTGTATAAGATAATAAGTTTTAACTTTCTATTGTAATTTTTACGATTCTTTGATTTGTGATTTCAAACAGTAGACGAAAGGATCGTAATATGTGGTTAAAGTGTGAAGTCAGTTCCTCATCGTTTTCTTCTTATATTTATTAGATGTTATTATGGTATTTCTGTTACGAACATCTGTGTGTTACCACAGTAGTGGTAGTAAAACTATAAAAATATTTTCCAAGAAAATTTTCAATTTATGACCTTCGCTTTCGAAACAGTATTAAATTTTTTGAATGAAATCTTGCGCATAGTGCTGCACTCTCTCTATTGTTCTACTTATTTACAATTCTCAAAGCTGATATATACATATATATATATAGATATATGCAATTAGAGCAAACAATAATTACGTATTATTAAAAGCATTTATGGAGTTATTATTAAAAATAATATTAAAAAAAAAAAAAATAAACAAAAAAAAAATCTATATTAAAAGTAATTTATATTCTGAATGCAATTTTGTTGATACCCACTACTTATATAATCGTTCGGTTGAAAACAAAGCTAATTTAAATGCAGGACAATATGGCCAGGGTAACAGGCTATGCAAGTGGAAGTAAACGATAGCTGAACAATACATGAAAGTGTGTAGTAGCGTAGTTACACAAAAAAAAAAAAAGCACATGAACGTACACATAAGTATCACTAAACACCGCTTAGTAGTTATCGAATTTTTATTAATTACAGGTGAACCTAAAAACCGCCTTTATTTGATCTTTTAATGTGGCCGTCGGACATGTGCAAAAATGATTTTGAACGCTGGACTTAACATTGTAAATAGTGTTCTTAGCTGATCCGAAAGGACGCCGAACTTTTTTGCTATGCTTTAGCTGATTTGCAAACCTAGGCTTGCGAGTGTAAAACAAAACAAAAAATCCCCCTCCACGGACGTCCAAAAATTGACATTGAATTTATTTTGAAATCAGCAACGCTTTGTAAGGATGGCTTTAATATAATTATGCAGAGACATCCACGAGGATGCGGAGAGAATTTTTCAACTAATCGTCATTAACCACAAAATTACTGTTTTTCAACTCCTTTTGATTTTTAGGATAGTTTAGGTTTTATATACTATTCTTAGAAGATCGAGGTATGAGTATTTTCCTTCCACAAATATTCTGCTTGTATATCCCTTCAAAAGCCAGCTAATGCCTTTTTGCCCGGCATGTTTTGCTAGTTCTTTGTTAAAACCAGTTGATAGACCTACAAAAACGGGTAAATTTTGCTCATTATTAGGAAGCTTAGGCAACATTGGTGAGTGATTTGGTGACTAGGACCATAGTCATTGTCATAGAAGACGAAAATATGAAAGAATTTACCTAAATTGATGGGCGTGATCAATCATGACATAGTTCTAACATCACAATCGAGATGTCGACGTACACATAACTGGAATAATAGCTCAAAATATTCTCAATATTAGACGAATTTAGTCACTAGTTATTTCGCTTAAAGGAAGAAAGGCTGTAAAATCAAATATGTTTTTTCTGAAATTGGAATAATCTATGGATCCGACAAAGAAATGCTTAGCGATCTGTCATGGCAAACTTACAGATCAATTTAGTGCTGATGAGTGTCAAAAGCAAAAAAAATCTGTATGAACAAGTTTGAGTTTGCTTGAACGCGTAATCACGAAGTCTGCGGACGGATGTATGGACACACACATGTCATGCAGAATTTTATGATTATAGTTAATGAAGCTAGAGGCTAAACATTACAAACGTTTAACAAATTTAATGCGCCCCTTAACGTGTCTATTAAAATGGAAAATATATGATATTAAAATTTTAATAGCAACCTTTCGCATAAATCAAGTGTATATATATATATTTATATATATGTCTGGTCTATAAGGAGAAGAAGAAATGTTTATTTCTTTAAGAAAATCATTTCGTTTCGTTCACACTTTACAAGAAATTGAATTTTAATATATTTTTATAGCTTCGTTAATTGCTATCGCGTACACATTGAAGCCAAGTAGCACGTAGTAAGAAAAACAAGATAGCAGCAGAAAGTTACAATTCTTCGAATGCTTCGAACGCTTACAAGTTTATATAGCAAAGGTGAAGTTCTCAACTTCGTGGACAGAAAAAGATTAACTTTATCTGCTTTTTTTTTTTTTGGTATATATGTACATATACATGTATATATCTATATCTATATGTATATATATATATATATAATCTTAGAATAACACTGCACTCGATTCCCGCAAGATAAACAGCATTAGCAGCATGTTATTAACACATAAATATAATTTTTTTCCATTTTTTTTTTTTCTTCATTTATTTCATATGAAATCTGTGCTAATTGCATATCTTTTGCACGTTACTGCACACACATGAATTTATTTATAATTGTTTTGATTCCAAGTGAAGTAAGTAATGGAATTAGAAAAAGCAAAAAAACAAAAAAAAAAACAGAAATACAACAACTTCAAGTAAATAAAAATGTATGAGCATACACATGCATATGCATGCAATGCAGGAGTCGTTTGGCCGATTGGTAGCTGCTTATGCATATGCACATGTGATCCGGAATAAAATCGATACTCAATCGGTTGGGTGTTACAATTGCGCACTCAATAACATGTTAGTTTTCTTTAGACTGTTTTGATCTTCTAATTGTTAAACTTAGCGTTTATTGAGGCTGCGAGATTGTTGTTGTTGCTGCTGTTATTGTTGATTTATTTGCCTGGTATATGGCTTGTGGCACGAGTTGTGCTGCTTATAAACATAAAAGATACCTCAGTAGCTTGTTGTTATTGTATTCTCAGTTAATTTTCTCAACTGTTTTTTCCTTTCTTTTCTTCTTCTCCTTCATCTTTCTCTTTTATTACATCAATGAACTGAATTTTGCCTTTCATCAGTATTTTGCGTTTAAGGCATAAATTAATGAGAGCTCGTAACACAGGATTGTTTCTTCCAAAAAAAAACAAAAATTTTTACTTTTTTTCTGATTGATTTCAAACGTTTGCAAAGTCTGTAAATATCAAACTACATGCTATTGTATGTATGTATACATATATGTATATGCAAAAATACTTCATTCCTTTTGTTTTTTTTTGTTGTTGTTGTTGTATTGTCTTACTTTTCAGGTCGTCTTACAAACTTATTCTAGGTCGTTCAACGCAAAAGAATGTTGGGCAAAAGGCAAAGACGTTGCATCTAAGTTCGTTAACCAGCGTATAGGGTGTGTCGAAAAATATTCATGATTTTGTGCAATATAATCGCAAGAGTTTTTTATTCATGAATTATTATGTACATTGTTTTGATGGATTAAATCTTTCCGTTTTCTATATAAAAATTTTTTGCCCTACCAAACTCGGGACAATCGTGATCACATCATTGTCACAAATATTCTCTATCGGTGCCACAAATTGATGCAAAGAAGAATTTGAGATGGAATCACGTATTTTGATATCATTTTTTGTATCAGGTTTAGCTTGTCCGTCCATCTGTCTGCCCGTGCAGTTTTGTATTCAACCTCCAATAAGGCTGCAATTTTTGAGTTGTTTGGACTAAAGTCTTTTCAAGGCTCAAAGATGGACTCTATTGCGAGTAGGTTGGATTGGTCCACTCCACCTATAATGCTTTAATTTGAAAAAAGAACGTTTTATGAACGAAATTTACAATTTTCAAAATTTCTCAACAAAACTCTCTAAGCGCTCTATGTTTGTTAAAGGCTATCCCATATAACAGTCTCTACATGAAGAGTAAAACGGTTCAATTTCTAATATATCATAGTGAGAATTAATGACATAAAAATCAACTGTGGAAAATTGGGATTATATATGTGAATTATTTGTACCTCAATCCATATAAGGGATCCCAAAGAAAAATAAAGCCTTGTAATGAAAATGGATCCGTAATAGTAATTTGACATAACTTCACCTAATTTCGACGATGTACGTCCAATTTTTTGATCTCACTCCGTATAAGAGTTCTCAAGCCTTTTATATGACAACAAAATCTAATTTTTGATGCTTTAAGGGGAAAAATTGATGAAGAGTAATAAGACATTTCACCTTTTTGGGGAAAATACATCAAAAACTGTATTAGGCGAACTAGTGCAGGATAGTTAAGGGTCGACCTTGCCTTTTTAGAATATTTTCGTTACACTGAACTTAAGCTTGTTTGAACTGTGTTCCTTAAAATAAATCTTGGATTTTTCATTGTTCGATCCGGAAAGAGAATAAATAGTTTAAGTGAATGTTGTCTTTTCAAAATTTATTATTGATGACGACAGCGTTTTTTTTTTTTCAACCCAATTTAGTCGTCCATTACACTAAATTGAAGTAATTTCATGTAGACAATCATTTTGTTCACTCTTGAAATGTAATTGAATCGCAATAATAAATGAAGCGTTGAAATTGGAAACATTTTCTAATCGACACGTTTGTTAATTAATTTTCGCTTATAAATCGTCGATTTTGTTTACGCAAACACTGCAAGTAATTATAAAAATTGTTCGCATTAGTTATAGTTATTAGTTGGTATAATAGATATTCCTATAGATAAGAAATGTTGCTTATTAGTCTCCTCATGACGCATTTATCATTAAAAATTTCGTCCGCTATATTTCCTTTAAAAGAATTTTTATATGTAATGGCGTCGTTCCATTCAGGATCCTTTGAGCTACGTCCCTTGAAGGTAAATTTTCTCTGATTATAATATCTTCTGCCGCAGTCAGTCCTTTCATGCTATGGTTAGTTTCCACTCCAGCGATCACAGGAATTCGGATCCGCTCCAAGGATATTTTGGAAACGACCCCGATTTACTAAGAAACGCATTTCAATGTAAAATGATAAGAAAAGGGAAAAATGTTAATAAGTTTTCGTCGTTTGACAAAAGGTGGTCCCACCAAAAATGTTAAGATTGCCAGATGTAAAACTTAATATCGTAAAATTCGTTATTTAGTAACAGCATGACCTTGAAGTATCAGTAACTCCGTGTCACCATCACATGACTCTTTCGTGCGAAACTATCAAGTTTTGTGCCGAATAAACGGCATTTGCGCAAACTTTTGATTAACTTCTCTGCGACTGAAGCGCACCAGTGTCTTGTAACAGTGAGAGCAGTTGCCATGAGCCGTTTTAAAAGTTTAAAAATGGCGGCTTCGATGTGGAAGACAAAAGTGTAGGCAGTGGCAGGCCGCAAGTGTACGAAGACACGAAATTGACGCCGATCAAAGCATACTTGGGAACACCTTCCTATTCCGCCGTATTCACTGGACGCTGTTCTTTCCGATTGTCATTAGTTCCCGTCGATGGCTAATGGCCTGTGTAAGAGCTGCGGTATACTTCATATGAAGGTACCGAAAATTGGGGTAAATTCATGAATAGCCTTAAAAGATGAAGAGTTCTTCCGACTTGGTATCCGACTGCTGTCAGAAAGACGGAAAACAGCAATGGCTGGCAATGGACCCTAGTTCGAATAGTACGTAATACACGGTTTTTTCACAATAAATTTCTAATTTTTAAGAGAAAATGATGGAGACTCACTTACACTCCTACTTGTCTTACGTTTTAATTAATATGTAAATTATAATAGAAAAAAAAAGCCTTTACTTTGTAAAACTTGTGGCTTTGATTTAGAGAAAATTAAAATGCGATCCGATGTCTTGTTTCATGCTTAGCTTAGTTTAGATGGCAGACTTGAGCAAATAAACATTTGATCAAATCGTCTGTTTTTGTTTTTTTTGGTTTTACCGGAAACCGAAGTGAAGTGGTTTGGATCTTTCAAAGCAAACACCGCGCATGTATCCATGTAACAGTTTTATGGGTTAAGTTTTAAATTTAAGAAGGAGGACACAATCATTCTGTGAACTCTTTAAGCTGACGATTACAATGACGACGATGACGACGACGATGATGTTGATGACGATTTTAATTAACTAATTTTAATTAATTAAATAAAATAAATATTTTAATAAATAATTAAAATAAAATAAATATTTTTTGGAGGTATAGAATTTTTGGAGGTATAGAATTCTATACCTCCAAATGATCATCATCACCATCATCGTCGTACAAACTTAAGCTCTCTGACAACTTTGTTTGTTGTGTTGAAGTTAAAGTCATTGATCTCTCTTCGTGCAACATAACAGAAAAATATTTTATATTGAGGTCCAAGAAACCATGTTAGTGTTGGTTACTTACTTACTTACTTACTTTATATACACTTTATTTATATATACGTATATATATATATATATATATATATGTAAATATGTATGTTTGTTCGCTTGTTTCTTTTTGTATCGTTTCATTTCTTTTCATTTGTTTTTCGTATTGTAAAAATTCTTTGCGGTATCTCCGTAAACAATCTACAATATTGCCGCAAAAAGCAAGCAACGCCATCACCACCAGGACAGTGGTAACCTTTGAAGAAAAATTTCTCGTTAAAGACAAACAGTGACTTGCGCGCAGATGTTTGTGTTTGCGGTACAGTTCAATGTTTATTTTTACTGCTGCTACAGTACCATAAGAATTAGTGTATACATATATATATATATATATACACACACGTGTGTGTGTGTATGTCTCTTTTTCTGTTCGTGTGTGCATGTGTTTGTCATGATCAACTCAACAACTTTACAACGGCAGAAACAGCAACATTTTTATGTTTTTGTGGGTTGGCAGAAAGCTTCTATTTTTTTTTTTTGTTTTGTCTTTCTTCTCTTTTTGCTGCTGTCTGTCTATCTTTCCATTATCGCCTCGCTCTCTTCCATCTTCCGTTGCAAACCCGCACACATAGGCAGTAAGTACATGCACTTTTTTTTCGGTATTTTGATGGTTACAGTTCAAAAGTCATCTCTTTGTGTGTCTTTCTTCCACTCGTTCTTCTTTAGAGTTAAAGTACTATGTCGTTGCTGATATTGCTGTTGTTGCTGTTTGCATAAACATAATTGTTTCTTTGACTCAACATTCTGTCTGCATTCGAACAGTTTACGAGTTTGCAATTTTTCTCCTTTTTTTTTTGTTTTGTTTTTGTTTCTTTCTTTAGGTCTTTTGCTGCCACATGCAGTGTTCAAGACCTAACAATGGGTCCAATGTTTGTCCTAATGCCTGCAAAGTTATTATTGTTGTTACTGTTTGTGCTGCTGCTGCTGCTAATGCTAATGCTGTTGTTGTTGCTGTTGTTGTTGCTTTTGCTGTTGTTAATGCTATTCTTGCTGGTGAAAACTTCAAAGAGAAATGTAATTTTTAAAATTAATTTAACATGCAATCAAATTAATTTTCATATGTTGCAGTTGTACGATGAGCGAACAACGATGATACATACATCAATGAAATCTATAAATGCGGACAGCTTTTAAGCTTATTTTTTTTTGTTGTCTCCTTTCGCTTGCCACGTTTCGCACGATTTCGCAGCGATTGAAATTATTGTTAGCATGCATATATGTACATATGTATATATATGTACTTTACAAACAAATAGACAAACGATCGCAGTCAAATGTCAAATTAAAATAATGATATGTTGTGCTATCGATGTTTTGTTGTACATCATCAGACCGTATTACTACAATAACTGTTCTTCGATGAGAAGATGTTTCACATACATATGCGACACACAAACTAGGGAGAAAGAGCTAGAAAAATAGCGCGAGAGAAGAGTTAATAATTTTGTTGTGGGTTCGAGAAAATATAAACAAAAAAAAAATAAATAAATAAATAAAAAAATAAATAAAAATGCATTTTAATATGTTTTATTCATTATCTACGCAAAGGGATCTATATCTCATCTCTGAGACTTCCTTCCCTGGAAGCCGTGGGCGTCTTTCATGTAATTTATTTGAAATTATCGTCTTTATGCGCTTAAGAATAATTTAAAAGAAGTAAAACCTACAAACGGTGTCACGGTCGGATATACTATACACATGCAAAGACATGGATGGGATACATTTCTAATTTCGTTTTTTTTTCTTTTTTTTTTTCTTCTTTTTTTCTTAGCATTTTTCTCTGTTTCTTCTTAAGAATATCTTCCCAATAATAA
This sequence comes from Glossina austeni, assembly GCA_000688735.1. Lineage (NCBI taxonomy): Eukaryota > Metazoa > Arthropoda > Insecta > Diptera > Glossinidae > Glossina > Glossina austeni. The sequence continues at coordinate 914,371 of KK502458.1, forward strand.
CATTAGCATAAGAATACGTACACAAAATGTTTCCTTATTGCTTTTATTTATTTTTTTTTTTTTATACAAAAGAAGAAGAAGAAAAATGTCATTTCAAAAGTAATTTACCTTGTTTTTCAACTCATAATTATTAATGTATTTATGGGCGTTAGCTTTGTTTCAGACAAGCCAAGCCAACAACAAAGATGACATTCTGTCTAAGAGCTCGTTTTCTAAATAAGCCGACGAGCAACATTTTTTTCGTCAAATCGATCATATATATCTTTTATCTGTCACACCTAAGAAAAAAGCATTGCCCGAGCAATGCTGTTGAGCTGTTAAGAATTTCAAAATTATTCATTTATTACTTTTTCGAAAATTTTGTTCTGTAATTTTTAAGATTTTTCTGTTATTCGGTGATCTTGTGTTGATCGATTTAAAATGTAGAGTAATTCTTAAGATTAAGAATCATTTTACAGATCTTTTTAAAATTGACTTGACATTCTTCAAGTATTTTTTCCTTAATACAATTAAACAAAGTTGTCCTTTATTCTGAGGACTAATCATTCGAAAGTTAGCTGACTCGGTAGTATCGGTCATATTCTATTTTGCACCCATCACGGAAGGATAAGATGTGTATGTTCATTTTGTTGAAACGTTTGCCATTAAATATGTATGTTCTTGGTTAGTATTAAATGCTGAATCGATTTAAGTCTGTCCGTCCATGCGGTAGTTCGACTTTGTTATGTCTCCTGGCCGCAAAAATCAAGCTATCAACTTCAAATTTGGTAGAAATATTGGAAATTCATGCACGCAGGCGATATTGAAAATGGGCCAAATCGGTTGAAAGACACTCCACACATGCAACTGAGAGCTCTTCTGTTTTTGAAACGGAATGAAAAATTAGTTTTTTGCTCATTACTCACAAACTATAACCGACGAATGGACAAAAATTTGAATGCATATTCTATGCGCGATTCTGTAGCACTTGTCATAAAGTGGAAGAAGTCGACCACGTCTACCCTATACTATAATGCATCAACATTCAATTTTGTTTACAATACCTTTAAAAGGGGCAGAAACAAGCTCAAAAATCTCACAAAGAATATAAATTCTTGGTCAGTTTCAAATTTGAAATGCATCTAAACTTGTCCGTCGATTCGTCTGTCCACATGTCTCTCTGCGGAACTGTGTAGTATTTGTGGTATGCGAAAAAAACTTTTATTTCGAAAGTAGAAAAAAACAGCTGAGCCCAATCCATATTACGAAGCATGAAAATATAGTTCTTTGCCTGTTTTTGTCTTTTTTTGCATCACGGTGATGGTTTGGTCACGGCTAAATATAATTTTTTTATTTATTCTTCTTTTTTTTTTGAAAGAACGAATGTAACTGCCATCTGTACACATCCGAGTTCATATTGCTTTTTATAGGGGAAATCCTTTCGATCCCATGAAATTTAGTATCGTGCATAACGATGGACTTCTCTACTACTATCTATAGGCTCAACTACTACGTTTATCTACTTTCGCTATCGTTTGGGCTTTGCTCACACTTTCTACCCAGGACATCGTTTTACTTGCTAACCGAAAGAGGTCGGGGGAACGAGACCTCCTCCACTCAGTAAGAGCACAATATTAATGTACATTGTATTGACTCTTTCTATACTTCCGCGATTTCATTTGCATATTCTATCCCATACTGAGTTTCTGGTTACATGGGGCCTGATGTAAAGTGTGATCAGAAGTTTCCATTATTTTTATTTTTTTTATTTTTCTCTCTTCTACTTTTGGTGCCAGTAGACCCCGAAACAATCTTATAGCCGAGGCTTGACAGCGGTAAACGGCCCATTGCGGATCTTTCATAGTGGCTGCCGTTAACACATATCACGGAAAAGGCTTTTGCTCGATGTGCAATTGCATTTCAACCGGACGGCTTGTCCAAAGAAAAGCAAAAGTTTTCGATAGGGTCTCGTTCTCACTAGAAGAGGAATACGTTCATATACTTATTCCCGCTCGCGCTCGAACAATAATTACCGTCGCGTCAACGAGCATGCCTCGGGTATGCGGGGCTAATTACTCTCGGGGCGTTGAGTGTGTGTTTTCACACACCATGTGCCATCGGAGCCCGCGGGGTTAAGCCTTCGCGATAATATACTCATGTAAATCACGTATAATTTGTCATTTATCATATATTAGTCGACACTTTTCCAAAAACTCGTTTTATAAAGTGAGACGTATACGATCACAAGATCACAAACCGAATTTCCAAAAAAAAAAAAAAAAAACGCTACGTTTTTAATTCCTTACCACTATTCACAGACATTGCTCGGAAAACAAGGATCGACAAACCATGTTATTTAATAGATGAGAAAATGTTTTTGCCAACCTAATAAGGCACAGTGCGAAACATTTATAAATCTTTTCAAATTTGTTGCAGTTAATATTAATTGCAATGGCAACTGTTTCGTACGGTAAGCAAATTGGAAGCGTAAACTACACCCACCCAACCAATCAACTGACTTGACTATGAAATAAGAAAGAATTTGTTATATATTTTGTCTATTTTATTAATCTGCCTAAATAGGTTAAACATCAAACTGTCACATTAGTCGTGATTTGTATTTTCAGCACATATTTTAAGTGCAGGGCAGACATCAATCCACCCAAACGGTGGGTCTGAAGAAAGAAAAGATTTACTTGACAGAGAGGAATTACGATTCACGAAACGTTTTGTGATAATTCACCAAAAAAAAAAAAAGAATGCGTTGGTTGGCTGGTTGATTAGTTGTGTTGTGTTGTGTTGTGTTGCCTGCAAAACCTACAGTTTAGACAACAAAACAAATCTTAGTAAGCAATGTTGACACTACTACAACTATTCGGCAGTAGATTGTGCTAACTAACAATAGTTAAAAAAAACTATTCACTTGTACTTGTACTGTATGTATATTTATTTATATATAGAGTGTTGTTGTTGTTGCTGTTGTTGTTGCTGATATGTGTTTATGTCAAACGTTAACAAAACGACCGACAATTGATGGACACTGAGACTTATATTAAAGTGACATTTCAATTACATACATACAGTGCATACATACACCCGAATTCGATTTTGTTAATAAATAACTTTACATAAATATTGGAGTAGAGTGGAGTGGAGTGGAGTGGAGTAAAGTGGAGTTTCTAAAATGTTATAAAAATAATGTTTATGTGTATGTTTGTAATTTGTTTGAGTTAAAGTGGTTGACAGAGGATTCAGGTAACTGCTATCTCTCTCCCTCTTTCTCTTTCTCTTTCTCTCTCTATCTCTTTCTCTTTCTCTCTCCCTTACGAATAATAATAAATAATTAGAAAACAATTCCCAACTAGGTGCGGTTGCGAACGTCGTTATGCAAATAGTAAGTAAGACCGGCGAGTGACAACTTGTTTTGCTAGATTCGTTTGTTGCATCAGCTAATTGAACGCAATGCAATAAAATGTTTAGAAAATTATGGTTATGTGTGTGTTAATGCACGGCATTACATATTAATAAAATATAACATAAATTCTTAATTTATGTAAAAACCAAACAAATTTCTTTATTATGTAATATAAACGTAATGGATTAAATATGCCATATAGTAGTCGAAGCAAGGTAATTATGATGATGTTGATGGTGACGGTTGTTTAGTTAGCGTTTTCTTATTTTTTTTTTCTTTTTGGGTCTCTCTAAAGCATATAGGATTTGCTTAGTTTGAAAGTATCACAAGTTAACTTATTCTTTAAGACAAGAGTATATTAAGCTGGCGGAAATGTGTGCAACACCAAGAGGCCCTTCCTTCTTTATAAAGCTTGTTTGTCCATCCGGCCACATTGTATTCTTATATTCAACATAAAGGCCGCAAATTTTTTAGGTATTTTAATGAAATTTGGCAAACTGACGGGCTTTGACCGCAGGACGACCGCGAATGGAAATGGTTCGGATCGGATTGCTTCCCATATAATCCCTTGATGTAAAAAGTCGTTATATTAATAAGTGTAGGGTGCTGTAGGCTGCTTAACAGTGGATTGCGGCCCACTGTAGTGCTTTTATTTTGAGATGGGGAGATATCAGTAAAGTGTAATGAGTCGTGTCACAATTAATTTCTTTTTTTTTTTTTTTTGGAAATATTGACTTACGCAACTTTCACAATTATCGAGTGATATGTGTGGATAGAAAAAATTGAAAATAAAAGCTGCAATAGACTTTGCTAGTGCTTCAATACTTTAGACTAAATTAATAATAATAATAATAATAATAATAATAATAATAATAATAATAATAATAATCATTAATTTTGAAGTATTTATGAGGTGTAGGCATAAAAAGGCATAGGCGAGAGGCATAAAAATTTTCATTGAATTTTCTTAATGGAATTTAATCAACGATTTCTTTTGGTCCTTGGTTTTATAAAATTGAACGTATGCTACACTTTTTATGATGAATTAAATAAAAGTGAACCGTCGTCAGGGACGATTCAACGAAAACAGTGCAGTGTCTATTAAATGAAAAGTTTATTGTTAAATGGTCTTTGGAGTTGAGTTAACTGGACTTTGGAACGATATTTAGTGGATATGTTGATAAGCTTTCAGCTTTCAGTCAGTACTTAGTTCAAACATGAATTCATCTGGAGAGCGGTATTCTCTTGATATTTACTGAGATGCGGTCAAAAACTTACGACAGTCCATTTTAATATATACATAAATTTTGTGAAACTTAACCCTCTTTGAGAAATGGGTACGCATTTAAAGCGCAATCCTTTTAAGGGATTTTTGTATAAAAAGGAAATTAAAGGACTTAAAGGACTTATGACTAATGTTATCCTTTTCAGGCATTGGTTTTCTTGTCTTGTGTCGATCCTGTTATTATTTACAATAAAATAGTGTAGGCCAGATGAAAACTCACAAGTTTCTTGGTAATAGCGTGACTGGACCTATGGACCAACTTCTCAGATTTTCAGCTGTAGCTTAACAAAACAAAACAACCAAATTTTAATTTTTTTAAGGCCTCGAGTTTCGTTTCAACACAGGAATAGAGGAACGATAAATAGCTAAACATGGCTAAGTCGATCTCACTACCTATACTGACAACAAATATATTAATATATATATATATATATATACATTTTCTATCTTATATGCATTACATGGTACATTTTTGGTGAGTAATTGCAACGGTGCTCTTTGTACCAATCCGCACACACAAGTAATAGCGGAATTCATTCCAAAAGCGATACATTTCCGTGAGTATAAATAACTTTGAGAAAATATACAAAATTTTCAAGTAAATAAACAAATTAAATTTTTTAAGAAAATTACTAACCGATCGTAAAATCGAATGTATGTATACAAGCTTTCAGTAAAATATAATTTACTAGAAAAAAAATACACGTACCGCGATGCGCGAACGAACGCACCAATACACCAGCTGTCGCTAAAAAATTTTAATAAATGTAAACAAAGCATAAACAAATCAAACTCGATGCCATAATGACCTAACCTAACGTACGAAATGAATGAATGGACCTTTAATTTTAATGCAATGATTATCTTAAGAGCGTCCTATGGGAAGAAGAAGAAGAAGAAAATTATGAGTTCCAAAATCCTTTCAGGAAGTAAGTTGCGCTTTTCTATGCCTAGTAAAGAAACACATACACACCTAGTACAGAAACACATACAGACACGCATACCATGGCACCATGAAGGTTGTGCCATGAAGGCATGGCATGTACGGCTCCTCTAGGCAAAAAGTAATGAGACTTTGTTTTCTTCAAATACCCGATGTGTATATGTTGCAAACAGCCGATATAAGTTCACAGACAAGCTCCCCGTTGGGGGTTAGTAATAGTACAGTCGTTGGCAGCGATGAAAACGTCAAATTGAATAAATTAAAAATTTTGCAAAAGTCTTACGCTGACAAGCTTCTGTGTGAAGTCAGAAAAAATCGTTTAATTGGGGTTGCTATGAGGTAGTCAAAGGCGAGCGGCTGTCAGGAAGACTATCAACGTCAGCCACTCAATCAAAGATCTTGCACTTGTTTGTCAATTTTGGGTTGACTTAAAGAGATTTTGTGCGTATTGTTGGCATATCAAGAGGATCCATGCAAACAATTTTGAAGGATGATTTGGTTTTGCAATACGACGATCGATAGTTCCCGGGCTTAAGGGTAGATTTGTTTAGTTATCATGTTAGCCGCGGTTCTTACCTACTCGGCGACTCTTGCGGACTAAGTAACGATTACTTGGAGACTCGTTTAGACGATCAAAGTTGGGCTTGCATGTATTGTGTATATTTTTTCGGTAGGTTGGTATGACGGTTGTAGACAGCTGACGTAATTTTCGAGACATATGACGGCGATGTTGTTTTTTAGGTGACCTACAGCACATATTCACTAGATTGCTAAGTTGTTTCCGAGTCATATACATAAGACGTAAGTGTAAATCCAAGCGCCCATAGATCACTTTCGACACTTCAACACCACGTTCTTTTTCAAATAAATTCAATTAAAGAAATCAGCGCTTTAGATCCGAGATGTTTATCTATGAATGCCTGTGCGGTTTAATCGTTTAATCGTCTAAGAAAGTCTCCAGATGATCATTACTTAGTTTGCAAGAGTAGCCGAGTAGCTAAGAACCGCGACTAACATGTCAATATTCCCGGATTCAAATCTCAGTGCAGTAGAGTTTCCTTTGATTGTAGCTATAGTGGGTGTGCACTAGATAAAGATATAATACCTACCGATTAGACACATACATCCACTAGGCTCCGGCCAGCCCCCTATGTCACTCCCTCCCTGGCCGGCACCTTGTTCCACGAGCAGCGAGAGAAAAAAAAAGAAAAAGCATAAATAGGAAGTTCAAGTAAATAATTTTTGCCGAATACAAAGCGCGGGCGAAATGAGAATTGAAAGTGAATCTCGGGAATTAAATGTGAAAAGCAATTCTCATGAAAGAAGAAAGTGAAACTCAATTTTACGGAAGTGCCTGCATATATATGCTTTGAAAGTTCTCTAATGCGCGTTCAAGTCGAACACTTCTTTCACTAGGCCTTTCGCATACTTTCTCTCAATAATCATCTATCTAGTTCTAGTTAATCCATTTTGCCTTTGACGTATAATCGGAGAAAAAATCTGTTCGCAAGAGTTCGATTCAAAAAGTTTTATGTGTAAAGACTGGAAAGGTGTGCTTAAGCTTCTCAAACGTTGTTAGGAAACTTCAAGTTTATCAAAAATCCCGCTTATAACTGACTCGGAAAGTCTAATAATGTTCTTACGCTTTATACACACAGCACTCCCTAACTCAAAATGAATGTTGTGTTGTATATCTAACGTTGGACTAACCTAACTAATGTTTAATATTTATTGTAAACCTGTTCGTTATATATCAACCATTGAATCTAACCATTGTAGAAAAACTGAAAGAATTTTAATGAAACAAAAAAAATTTTAAATAATAGTCAGTGAGACAAAAAACTGAAATCAAAAAAATACGTATGTTAAAGAATTGTGGTTTTTGATATTAAGAAAAAATTACATGTCATGTTTTAAATGTCAACTAAAATGATACCTTCATTAAGCGCCAATGAATATAATAACTAAGAGGTAAAGTTAAGCTTGTGGTATGTTTATGTCTGATGTATGCCCCTTGCGCGTTCATAAATACGCTTCAAGTGTCATGCTCATGTTTATAATTGAGTTTATAAGAGAGGAACAAATAGTGAGTTTAAGTTCAAGTTCAACTATTTTCAAAGGCAGCCTCACATATATATATATATATGTGAATGTGAACATATATTCTCGTCGGAAATGTTTCGTTTCTGAGCGTTTATGAGCGTTTAGCAGAATTATATGGAAAATTTAATATGCAATGCGTGTACACGCGTTTGGTCAACACAAACGAATGCTCCATGAATTCTAAACAGGCCTAGATCTTGTTTTATTTATCTCTCAATCTATTGTCTGCAATGAAAGATTTTTGCTTTTTTTTTACTATTTATATAATAATAAATTGTTTTTTATGCAAATTCTATATATTTATTGTGAATTATTAATAATTCTAATTTTTCAGGCAGAGTATAAGAAAAAAAAAAAACAACTTAACAGAAGTACGAAAATTATATTCACTTTAGGCCGAATCTTAAGCACCTATCATGTACGGCAATTGGAACGGATAGAATAATCAAGAGCAGACATAGTCACGCAAACGAACAAGTTGGATGTGGGACAGATAGATAAGGTTGAATGTGAAGGTATAAATTTAAAATGTAATAGAATAGATAAAGACTAAGAAAAGTAGGCGTAAACTGAAGTGGGATATGCTAGAACTGTAGTAAGTTTGAAAATTATGCACACTCTTCTGTCTCTCTCTCTCTCTCTCCCTCCCTCTCCCTCTCTCTTTCCCCCTCTTCCTCTCTCTTTCTCTCTTTGTGTAGAGTAGATTTCGGCTAAAGTAGTTGTATAATATAAGCTAAAGCAAATCCCTTATCGAGGTTTAACGTCCGCACCCGATATGAAGCCTTATGCAGATGGGTTCCCTAGAATCATCGGTAGTTTGCCTACTTCAACTCAGGACCCCCAAAGACTACGGTAATCCCCATTGAAAGGGGCCTTATTACCCTGAGGTAGGAGGTTCTCGTTTACTGGTTTGCGTCAACGACTATCTAAACACCTCTTAGATAGTTCTCAACGAAACTTCGGGGTAACCACAGCCACCACGATATTCCCCAAAGGGCCGCACCAAAGCAGTCAGGTAAGAAGGCATTCTTCCGATCGTCAAATGGGTGCATATTTCTCCCAGGAGTAATCCAACTTTTGGGCAAGCTGACCTCCATGGCGACCCATTAAATTCCACGATTTATCGCTTGTAAAGAACCTACACCACGCTATACAGCTTTGGGTAATTCCTTACTGTACACAGCCGTAGCCACTCTTGCCTCTGCACTCTCCACACGTCCCGGAAAGCCCGCCAAGCACGATCCTTTCTCGAGCAAATAATGCTCCCAAGGTTGTCATCGCACAGCACACACCCAACTGTGCTACAGCTATGTTAAATATCGCTGGCCATCATGCCTCCATAAAAGAGAACCAAAGGAGAAAAGAAAAATGCTCTCTTTTCATTAGAGAAGAGAACCCTCTTCCGATACACCTCTCAGGCTTCCAAAAGAAAAACCGTCGCCAGATTATAGGTAGCAAACCTTAAATCCTTCTTTGCCATTGACTGTGCGACTCTTAAAAGCAAGAATCAGAAAAGCACCAGTCAATGTTTATAGGGAGCACCACGAAAAGGTGAGGATCTCGGCACATCCATGTTCACCCATTGCGGATTCCATAGTTCCGCTCCCCGGAATAGATGCACAATAGAATAGATGGCTTAGAGATTAACTATGAAATATATGAAATACGTGTAGACTGCACTGTAGAAAAGAATGTAGACTAGAATAGCCGTAGAACAGAACGTTATGGAGAAAGGTAAATGTAGACAAGGGTAAATGTTCTCTAGAGTAGACTACTACATATTAAATAAATGTAAAAAGCAATAGAGTAGATGTAGAATAAAATAGATTTTCCTTTTTTAAAATGACTAATAATTCGTGAGACGTCCTCTGTTAGTCTCAGAAAGAAGTGAAGAAAGAGATAGGAAAATACCCACCTAACCGGCAATTGTTATATGCCTTTACCGACTGAGCTAAAACAAAAGTAAAATACACCGCACTTGAGATTTGAACCCATGAACACCGAGTTAGTAGTCGTAATTTTTACCTACTCGACTATTCATGTGGACGTAAGCTGGACTAGAGTAGGTAGACTAGTGCAAATAAAATAGATGTAGAGCAGAGAAGAAGTAATTCTAGATTAGACTAGCTGCAGGTTAGGTTAAGATGAACACTAGAGTAACGGGTGAAGACTAAAGTAAACGTAGGAGATGCTGGCTAGAGGAGGGTTGATAAGAACACAGTGGACTAGAGTAAACAAAAAAAGATGCAAAATATAATAGATGTGGATTAAAGTAAATGAAGGCTAGCATGAATGTAGGCCCAAGGTAGTTGCAGACTAGAGTAGAGCAGACTAAAGTAGATAACATACATGTTGAATAGAATAGATGTAGGATTGAATAGGTCCACGATGCAAGTATCCCGGAAAAGCGTAGATAAAAGTAATTGAGATTCGTTCAGAATAAAACAAGTATAGAATAGAGATGATATAGAATGGAATAAATGTAAAATAAAACAATAAAATCCTCTACATTTGTCTATACGCCTCTATACTAGATAGATAGATGCATTGAATATATTTGAGAATAAACCACAAAGTGTTGCTTTAACGGATTTAAACGTTCCGGAGTTTCCATTTAAATGGTTTTTCATTGAAGATATTGCTTTATTATAGAAAATTGAAGCGATTGAATTACTGACTTGAAGCGAGTTAGAGACTTGTAATACGCTTCCCTCCAATTGCCCAGTGCGTACTTGCTGTCAATGTTGGTAGTTAATGTCATCTGAACAATTTTGTTTTCTCTTTGTTTCTCTGCGTTTTCTTTCACATCTTTGAGCCAACTTTCTCTACCACCCTCTATATACGGATTATTTGAACCTAAAGCGAAGTTAAATTGTTCGTGTCGTGGCGTAAAGCCGAAGTTTTCTAAGATGCAGAAGATATGTCGTAGCACTAGGTTAAATTCTTTCTTAACATTTTTAATATTATTTAACGTCTTCCTCTTCTTCCACTTACAAGCTTCTTTGCTCACTTCAGCGGCAGCTTTGGATAGCTGTTTTTGTGGTAAATTTCATTGCCATCAGTCTACTTGGTTATGTTTCAAAGTGGCCGAGAATGAAAAGCGGCATCAGAATGTAATGAAAATTCAATCAAAACAAAATATCAGAATAAAGTTTCTGCGAGGTAGACAATGCGCCCATTTTGGAACATATCTTGGAAAACTAAATGCATTAGAAAACCATGCTTGCAAACGAATTGAATAGGTGGAGGAATTAATATTTAAATGACTTAAGCGATTTGCTACTTACCAGAACACTTTCATTCCTGAGAATATGAAAAACAAAAAAGAACTCCCTATAAGGCAATGTGTGCTCTTCAGTGCACTTCAATTATAAACAACAGCTGTTCCCTTATATTGACTGATTTGCACTCGTGCGTGATGATGACAAGAATTTTATGCGCATTTATTATAAACGTAAAAATCTGGATCGATGACATAACTTACGAATTGATTTTTATTAAATTTTTTCGTAAAATTTTCAACTTTTTGAACTCAATTAATTAAAAGTGAACGACATTATCACGCCAGCAGCACTTGTTGTTTATACTTGCTCGCTACACAATCATTGGTACTCCTACTATCTCATGGTAAATGTTGTATTTTTCTTTTTCTTTTTCATCAAATGCAATGCAATGGAGATCGAAAAAAACAAAACAAAACAAAAAAAAAAATGAATAAAATGACTTTCCATGTAGTTCGCAAGACAATTAACTGACACCGTAGCCAACTGCAGTCAATAAATACAATTTAATTGAGGTTATTGGTCAAATTAGTTTTGAAGGTAATATTGATGATGGCATGAAATTGAATTTAAAAAAAAAAAAAAAAGAAGCTAAAAAAAAATAAATAAATAAAAATAAAAAAAAATAAAAAAAAACAGTAGCTCGCGAGACTTTAAGTAAATTCTATAAGTACGGTATAGCACGCCTTCCATATACTAAGCGAAGCTAATCATTTAACTTCAAAATTTCTAAACGCAATAAATTAAAGGAATTTTTTTCCCAATTATTTAATTTCTTCAACTATGCAAATAAGTCGTTTGAAAATCTGAAAGTAAAAGAAAAAAAAAAATAGAAATAATTGTGACTTGTTGCTATACAATTATCTACGCTCTATAAAACTTATAAGAAAAAAAAAAAAAGCAAAAATAGAAAGAAAGAAAGAAAATAGTAAAAAGGTTAATTTTCAATTTTCATGCGTCAGTGAAAGTTTATGTAAGTACCACATAAATAGTGAAAAAAAAAAAACAATTTTTGTCAAGTCACATGTTCATAAATGTAGATGCGATTGTGTTACATTTGTGTGCTCCAGCTATTAAGTTGCAATAAAATTAGGTTTAAAGTATGTTTAACTTTCCCTTTACCGTATAACATACGGCAGAGACACTTGATAATTATTATGTTTAAATATAAATAAAGAAAAAAAAAAAACAGAACAATAACAATAACTTTATGTTTATGTTAATGTTAGTTTTCATTATTGGTCTATTTAAGAATAGCATTCAAAAGCAAAATCCATTATGAATAAATAAATGCATCTGCGCTTGCGGCCGTATATAAAATAAGCTGCACAACTTTGTTGTGTGAAATATCGTCTTATGTGTAAATAAATATCGTTAATTTGTATCACACGAAAACAAACAAATCAAGTCAGAAAATTATATTCGGCTGTAATCGAATTTTTCATACCCATCATCTTTATACCAAAAAAAAAAAATTAAATTTTATAATGTTGGGTGAGCATAGCCCACTTTCTCTATTTTTACACATATAGTGTAGGCCCATCAATAGAATATACATAAGAGGAAATCCCTATCCCATGAGCAGTATGCGAAAACTCAATTGTTCGGCTTTTCAAAATATGCGTATGTTTTTAGATTACTTTGTGTTGTGGGCGTGTTCGTTGATCGATTTCATCCATTTCATTAACAGTCTGGCGGCCTCGAATGTCTTCGCCAATTTCATTTTTCTTCTTCACCGATTTCATTTTTCTGTCTCGGAAAGAACATTTTACACAGATGGACAGATAGAAGGACATAATTAAATCTCTTCAGAAATTGTTACGGATCACGAATGCATTTACAACTTTCTAGAGTATCTGATGTTTGCTTCTGAATGTTTACAAACTTTTTGACGAAATGATTGTAGTTTCAACCTATTAGCGGGTTATAACATATATACATATAAAAAAAGAAACGGATGCATAAAAACTCTACGATGGGTCATGGCGCGCCACAAAATACTCTACACCATCGTATTATTATCAAAAGTTTGCAGCCTGTAAGGTTGGAGGCAAGAAAACCAAGACGACAACCCGGCCAGACAAATTTCAGAAAGAGATTCCGAATCGATCGGTATAATTGAAAATGGCTCTACCTCAAGGCCTTGTAAGTGTTGCATACATACACCCCAACCTAAAACACAGCAGTACTACAAGTGGTATAGGATGTCATTATAAAAAATATTAAAATAAGTAAAGGGCCGCTAGTGGGGCTAATAAAAACGAAAAGAAAAAGAAGGAGAGTTAGGGGGCTATCACCGATCTTATCTTACCGGAGATTTTCGTTGATTCAGCTACATGCTGCCCTCAGTCATACTCCTCTAGGTCGTGGTCAAAAGACAGCTAATAAAAAATTCTTCTCCTCTTCTCCTTGCTTGTAATGAAATGTAAGTCCCATAATAACATCGGACTACTGCTTACGCATATATCACTGAAAGGCAGTCGATATAGAAAAGGTGCTGCAGACCGAATAAAAATTTTTTACTTTCTTACTTAAACATAACCGTAATCAGCAACTAACAGAAGGAGGATCACTGCAAATCTTGTAATAAGGTTTTTAAAAAAAAATAAAAAAATGTTTCCAAAATAATCTTTTAAATGAGTAAATAAAAGGAAATGGGAATCGTTGGGATAATAATCATTTAACTTGTATTAACTTTATTTACATTAGTGGTTGAAGTGGCGCCAAAATCAAATTCAATTCCAATTTTTCTGTCTCTGCTTTTTTTTTTGCCTCGTTTTTCTTGGCAATTTTTCTCTCCCTGTTATCTAACTTTAAATTGATTTAATCCTTTAAAGAGCTTTACTCAATGCATGGCTTCGCTTACAATTTCTTAATAAAAGCATACGTGAACACGACAATTTCATGTGTATATATGCATGTGTGTTTGTGTGTGTGTGTATGTGTAATGTGTATATATGATATTCGTTAACCCGGATTATATTGATAAACATCTTAACAGGAATTGCCGTATAGATGGCATAACAGATAGATTGTGTTTAGATAGCTATTGGTATCGAAAAAAAAAGTGCAAAATTTTAAAACACGACAATAGCAGTCACATAAATTGTTGTTGGCATTAATATTGCTTTTGTAATAGCTTCGCATGCATATGCAAGCAAGCAAGCAAGCAACCAATTGCCAATAAAGTAAATTTGTGACAAAGGGCTAAATGAGTGCAAAAAAAAAATTAAAACAGTTGCTATAGATTTTCATAGTTCGAAGGCTCACCAAGTAGGGCGCCAGTTATCTTTCATATGAACTTTGTGCTTAACATTCTCTATATAATACTTCCTTAAAATGTCAATAGATTGAGGAGTACATGAATCGTGTACTCCTCAAGCTTCCATATTAGAGTAGCTTACGTAACATATTTAATAGTGATAAGCAGGAAATCAATTTTGATATTATCTGTCATCAGAAGACGTGCGTTTGCTCTCTATTTTTACGGTGACAAAATGAAATGCGGTAAAAGTACACTTTTTGTCGCCCCGTTTATTACACACGTGAAAACATAATGTTCTCAATGTCCGTTGATACGTCTGACATGTACTTATATGTCTGACAGACGTACACTCGTCAGTAAGGGCCAGGTATGAACTTTGAAATAGATGAGTAACAGGGCGTGATATTGTATAAAATCCCTAATAGATGTCAACTATGCTAACGGGATACTTTACATCTAAAAAGTAGTGTATTCCTGCATATAAAACTAATTTTATCCTTAATTATTAATAGCATTTAATTAGATTTCAGGAAAATGATCAACGGGGTCAAGATTTTAATTGTGAGAGCAAATATGATAACTTTTCCGCGTTTAAGAATGAGAACTAATGCTAATCTTTCAATGAAGAGAGCGGTAATAGTTGCAACAGTTATGTCGTTTAAAAAAAAAAAAATTTATTTTCTTTCCTTTTCCTTCTTTTTTTTTTTTTTAAATAATACTTTTCTTTTTTCTTTTACACATCTGTATATATCGCCTTATTTGTACAGATGCAGGTTTATTTATGGCTCTAGTTGTATAATATTCTTAGAGAAACTCAGCCTTACACCGCCTTAATATGGTTCTTCCAGTTTTCATTGCGTTAGCAAAGAAACAATAACAATAAGAAATCACTTGGCCTTAATGCAATAAAGTGGTCTGCATGTGACTTAAAACCAAATTGTTGGTCTAACGTCTAATTTTACAAAAATGGTATAAATGCTGCGCATGCGCCTGTTGCACATCTATACACCGCAAAAACAGTTCTCTTCGAGGTTTTTATTGCGAATGGAAAGACGACTAAAAAAGGGCATAAGCGCTTTTTTAAATGCGATTAACTTTGATAACAAGGAAGTAAAGCACTATATAGCACAATTATTTCTATTATATTGCTTTTCTTATTACTTTAGAAT
Source organism: Glossina austeni (assembly GCA_000688735.1). Lineage (NCBI taxonomy): Eukaryota > Metazoa > Arthropoda > Insecta > Diptera > Glossinidae > Glossina > Glossina austeni. Next base: position 929,811 of record KK502458.1, read on the forward strand.
AAAAACTAAAGGACGCTATAGCGGAACCTAGTGCACCCTACAGCAGTGCGCGTATCGTAGCGTTTGTCCTTGGAACAAATTTCATAAAAATATCGCGAAATTGTGAACAGGAGGACATATAAACATAAGGACAGACAAGATAGAATCACTTTCTGAATCGATCGATGTCATTGCACACATGCGCACAAATCGTAGGTAGAGTATAAAGGAAGGAAAGGATCAATGATGTACGGATTCGCTCTTGCATTTAAAAAATTTATTCCCGGTTTTGTTTCGCTTAGCAAAACAAGAAAGAAAATAAAAAAAAACTCTTCTTCAGTTTAGTAGATAATGCACAACAAAAAGGAGAAAAATATGTGTAAATTAATTTTTTTTTATCCCTCAAAACAGGCAGAAGCCCTTGATTTTTACAATAATGTCTTTTTCAAATCTTTTGTCAATTTTTTTTTTCTTTTGTTTTTTCACATATAACAAAATACTTAAATAGTTTCACGGCCAATTTATGTATAAATTAAGGTTAGCGCTTCCAACACCGCTTTTCAAAAAATTTTATTAATTTTTTCTGTTCAAAAACTATTGTGTGATAATTTAACAAAAATACCCACACGTGCATGAACATAATACTACTACTACTACTGCAGACAGCATCGTGTTGAAGTAAAAAAATAAAGGAATTCGGCCAAATAGTGGTTAGTTGTTGGTGTGTGTATGCGTTGGATTTGTCGAACCATATCAAACCAAGCCAGCCGTTGCTGGCAAACGCAAAAATCTATAACGTATGAAGGCTGTCATTGCAGTCAATATTGACACTTAGTCATAGCTGTCACAAAAGTCAGCCTTAGCCGTTATATGCAGCCAGCCTGATTGTCATGGTTGGTTTCGTTTATCACCATCATTAATTCTCTCTCAACAGGTTTGACAAATTTAAAATTAACGCATTTTTTTTTTGTTTTTTTTTTTCTTTATGCTCATTTTTTTTTTCCTTTTCATTTTTGCATTACAACAATCACCTTCAAATTTGTAAATGTTTAATTGCACGTAAATGAATAATTTTTAAATAAAAAATAAAAGTGAAAATAATTTTTGGCTACCAATGGAATCTCCTTTGTTACAAGAGAACTTGTGCTTTGGGAAAAAAAAAAAATTCAAATTCAATTACAAAATTTTTATTTTACATACATACATAGGTTCATAATTTCCATGCAGCCGGTAGACATTTCACCCCTGTAAACTTTTACGCTTACTGCGGCTCTCTTACATTTTGATCTGTCACTTTCCGATTCGGGATCTCCAGACAGATTTGTATACTTGGTGAACACTGCGAAAATCTGATTGTAATATAGAGAGGGACAGCAAGTAGTTTAGTATACCGGTGTGAAGCTGTGAGGCTTGACAAAAATATCACGTTACCCTTTAAACCACTCTCCAATCAGTAGAAGGACATGGACAAGTCATGCCAAAAGATGAGAAAGTACTTCCGATAATGATTGCAAGGGGACAACCGGTTTTGCTGGGTGATGCAAAGCTTAAATATGGCATCCCATTGAATAAGTTCGTTATCTTCAAAATAAGTAAATTTATCGCAGGTGACTACGCCACTAATGCAGAAGCAACTCCTATGGTCTTCAAAGGGCATCTTCCTGAAATTTGTTAAGCAATCGAAAACAATAGATGCGGACAACATCAACCCTCCATCCAGTGCAATATTCCCTTTTAGTAGAGCACTTACGACATATCTAGTGTGCGAGTTCGAAGAAGAGAACAAAAATGCATTTGTTGATGCATGCATCGAAAAGTGTTAGACTGAGGATCTTAAACAAAATCCTACTTACGGTACGAAAGTATTGCACAAAATCCTGAAAGGCCGCGCGTTAAGTATAGAAAGGATATTCTGTAGGGTTAGTTATCCTCACCCTCCTGCTTGGCTTACAAAGCCAAGAGCATTGTAAACGAGACAGTTTGGAGAAGTTAAAACGATGTACGAAACGATTCACTACAGGGAACTGAATGCGTGAGGTAGCTGATGAAGAGCTCTTGATATGATTTCCTTCGACAATAAACTGGGCCATAGGTAGTCTTATTATAGGTATTTCTCCAGGATGTCAAAGCAACCGGAGACTGGAATTCTAAATTTCTACCCAAAATTGTTGGTACGCCTTGTACACCAAGCATCCAAGCACCATAGGACACAATATATACACCTGGTGTATATAGAGTTATTCCTCACCTGTAAGAGATTTTGCTTCTAATGTCTTCGTTCATGAAACCAGTTCTAATAAAGGAGCCTTTATAGATCGTGCAAGAGCCTTCTTCATACGCAATATAGCCACTTTAAATTCCTATCTGAAGGTAAACAGAAAAATAACAACAACACCTAGAAGAACTTTATTTTGAAACTCACCTGCTGCAATTCCATATGTAAGTTTTCCAACACCCGAACGAACCGGTTGTCCTTTTAATCATGTTTTGGCATTATTTTCAAGTCTTTTTTTTTAATGACCGGCACCAAGTGGTACAAATCTGGAGCCAATAATTTCCTCAACCAAACCCTGATCGTTTTGTCAAACTTTGTTAATGTAAATTTACATCGGTGCTCGGTGGGTAATATATGGGGCTCTTTCTCCATTTGCGATCTGTCTCCGTCTTATAATCAGATTCTCATTCAATTCTTCAGTCCATTCAAATTTAAGATCGAAAATTCTAAGGATTTATGTCCAATTTTGCAAAACTTGAAGCCAGACTGCACAACAAAGCACAAAAGCAGTTACCCGTGGGAATGTCCTTGTAAACCTTACGTTCCCTTTCGACTACACCGGACAGATCTTATATATATACATATTTTGAAACTTACTTCGTTTCCGTTTGCAAACATCATTAAATTGAATAAAAAATATATGACAAAAATTTAAAGGAAAATTAATTTTCTTTTAATCTCTCAGTCAACCAAACCAACTGTTTTGGTATGAAATAGAAAACGAAATGAAAAATTTCGAAGCAATTTCGCAATAAATTTAAGTCGTGTCGCATGTAGCATAGTAGGCTTTGAGAGAACATCAAGAAAAAAAATGAAGCTAAGCAAACACAAGCAACGTCAAGTAAAACGTCACGAAAATTATTTTTCTTTTCTTCGTACTAAGTAACGGTCGACGGTGATCGCTATATGCAATGAAAGCATTCTTTTAATAGCTGGCAGAGCACAACACTTGAGCGAGTCAGTCTTAAGTTTTATTTAAGTTTTATTTCACTTTCGTCTCCTTGGACGTCAGTAATAGGCGACGAAAATAGAGAGCAAAAACAACCAAAAGAAAATTGTATATATGCTTCGAAAAAGAAGGGGGAGAGCTACATTTACACACTTTATAATATTAGTGGGCGGGGCTGACTTTTTTCTATTTGCAGAATAAAAGTGGAATTTTATATCGTGTATGCGGTGTACTTTACGAGCAGCAAGCAAAAAACACGGAAAGGAGAAGTGTCCGCAGTTTTTGTTGGGGCGTTACAGGCGGGTGCTTGAAAAGTTTGGAACATTTTCAAATTTTTTTCAAGGTTTGCAGGCGACGTCTTCAATTTTGCGAACGGGAGATTGTTTACCACAGTTACTACGCAGTTGCGCAGATCGACAGATAGCAATGGGACGGACGGACATTCGCAGATGCTTTTCCAATATGCAACTGGCCAAGAATTGACGTATTTTTTAGGATTTTTGAAGTTTGCTTCCGCGCTTTCTAAAACTATTGAAAAGGAAAGGTTCAAATTTTTGAAGATTTGTCTGCTGTAGTTCACGAATAATGAGCATAAAATCAATTTTTTATTCCTTTTGAAAAAAAGAAGTGCTCTCGGTGCAGGAGTTCTCAATGTTGTTTCTGCCAATTTTAAAGTCGTTAGTTCCGTTTCTGCGGCCAGGAGAATGCTTGAATGACAGGTGGACAGACGGACATGAACCTTTGTCTTGGCGTTACAAACGTGTTCATAAAATGAATATAAGCCCCATCCTTCGGTGATGGACCAAATCGGTCAAAGGGCACATAAACTAAGAATGCCTTCCTTTTTGAAAAGGAACAAAAAATGTCGTTTTTTATTCAAAATGTTTTAAATATCGTATATTTGCCCTGCTTGGCATTATTCTGAGCATCCGAAAAATAGGCCTACGTGGTTCAATTTCTACGTCAATATACTATACCAATTTTCACCATAAAACATTGAAAATTCGATTTTTGTAGCATATAAAAATTCAGTTCAGTTCTCAGGAGCGGTTATATCAGGGCGTGTTCAAAAAATAGCCCCAGCCGAAACAAATTTTTCATAGCAGTTTAGAATATCGAAGTCTGTTGAAATTTTAGAAATATGCAAATAATGCCTTTATTTGAAAAGCCTTTGCATGAAGAATAGTCGAAAAAGTGGACCGATCCAAACCATTTTCAGCAGCGTTCTCGGGAAAAGTGAGTTCAGTTTATCAAATTTCATCAAAATATCTCGAAAATTGCGACCAGTAGGTTGAACGCAAACATACATGGGTAAACGTTAGACGGACAGACAAACTTCGATCGATTCAGATAATGTTTCTGAATCACTCGATATAATAAAATGTAGATCTATCTTAAGCTCTTGTGAGTGGTACGTACGTCCGCACAAACTTAATATGCCCTAATACCATAATTGCTATCAATAATGTCCTATACGAGATCCAAGTATCTCGAATCTACTTATCAGGTAGGAATAATTGAAGCCAAGTAAAAGTGCAGAATAGTAACGCCTTCGATTGACCGATTAACGATCGAATAAGAATGGCACGAATTCTCATTTTCAAACAAATTACAAGTTCTTTGCATTTGATAATGAAATGAGCCCATAATTAAAGGGACTGCTGCAGCGCTTTAGTTAAACTTGTAGATATTCAAAAGTCTTGCACTGAAAGACCTTCTCTAACTGTATTTAAAGTTTTTAGTGAACAATAGGCCAGCACATAACCTGTTTATAGATTTGAAATTTAAGAGATGAGATATTTTTCGTTTATTCGAAAATTTCGTATTGAGAGAGGGAGAGAGAGAGAGAGAGAGAAATGAGGCCCACAGTTATTGAAATGAAGAAAATTTCATCATTTCAGGTCCTACTGTAAATATTTATAAGTTTTATTGCCGCATTTTTCAAGCAATATTTACTTTCAACATACGTTCATAGGAAAAACTTTCATTTTCCTTGATTTTTCAACAGACAAATAAATGCTGCTGCCTAATGCCTTGTGACCGGCCGCAAGTTGTATAGAAATTTTTATTTTTTATTTATTTTTGTTTTTTTTTCATTTATTTATTTATGTAAGAAATTATTACTTTAACGATAATTATGTTTTTCTAATATACTCATTAGGCTCGTTAAACGAACGTTTCTCTCTTTTTTTTCTTTAATGATAATTGAAAATTAATTATTGCAAAAAAGGAAATTTTTACTATGCACGTTCGCTACTTTTTATTTATTTATTTTTTTTTCCATCCAAGCAGACAAATGTCAATTAATTGTGACAATGTGTTGTAAATGTTTTTTTGTTTAAGTGTTAAAAAAAAAAACTGTCCTAAAACTATGCAAATGCCGCTAATATTGAATGCTTGTCCAATTAGTTCACATAACACAGTTAAGGTTAACTTTCTACGAAACAAGAACTCATTGGCTTTAGCTTCCATTTACTGCTTAGATCGCAAAGGGAAAGACAAGGAAAAACGTACGCGCATATTAGACGTGGCAAACAAGGTGAATGTGAATACTTCGCGCATGTAAAAATTTTTCATAGCCGGGATTATCAAATTTTCTTAGGATTTTCATATAAAGTAGTAGATGACAAAGCGTAAAGAACGAAGAAAACGCAAGAACAAGAAACAAAGACAATTTATTTAATATTATTTAGTAGTTATTACACCCTACACCTACCACAAGTATAAGATGCAGATGTAAATAAATCCACGCTTTTATTATATCGATCGATTTAGCATCATTTTCGGCATCTAATTGAAGTTTGTCTGTCCGTCTGATGTTTGTCCATATATTTTTTTGCTGAACCTGCAAGTCGCGCTTTTTGAAATATTTTCATAAAATTTGTTCCTACGAAACCTCGATGTTTCTATGGCAAAAAAAGACCTAATTTGGTTCAATATTTCATGATGACAATTGGTTCATAATAGTACCGAACAGTTACCGAATTTGTATTACTTTGGTCTGTTCTTTGGATACCACCGCATGTAAGCATTTTCAGGAAATTTAAACCCTTATGTGCCAAATAAGCTCAATTTGTTAATGTGTTACGATGAGAATTGCTCCATAGTAGCAATTTAGCAAAAAAAAAAAAATTAACGGTAGTTAATTTGGATCATATAAGTCTATTTTTTAGACTCGTAACATATGTAGGGTTTATCATGGAAAAGCAAGGAAAGAAAGTTTAATTTCTGGTTTTTTTTTATGATGGAAACTGAAAAATAATAAAATTTTTGGGAAATAAATTAAGTTTAGAAAATTTAGATCCCGTCATGTGATGGTCATATCTTTGCATGAAAATGATGTGCAATTTTTGCTCTGTTATTGCCAAAACGACTAAATATTTGTAGTAGGCGAAGTGGTATAGGGTATAGGCCATCTAATGCTCGGCCTCGCCCGATTACATTATGTCCATCAACATTACGGACTTGAAAAAGTGATCTTACTTGTCAATATCTTTTCTTAGTATTCTTAGGTTTAACTAAACCTTTTGCTCAATTGTTTTCTTTTTTTTTTTCCAATACTATCAAATAATATGTGCCGTTACGCTTTTCATTTTAAAATCATTTCTTTAATCTTTCACTTCCATTAGTCAGTTCACAACGTTTCTGTAACATAGCCTACTACAACAACACGTGTAGTACAAGGCGATATTTCGTTTGTAAGGATAGGTGCAATGACAAGTAGTGCTTGAGAGATGGGCTCTATACCGAAAAAATCATTCTGCATCGAATTAAGCTTGTCCGTCCCTCTTCTATTCTTATCTGCGATCTACAAATGGCAATTTTTGAACTAAGCTTGTCCGCCCGTTTTCTATTCTTATCTTCGATCTACAGATGACAATTTTTGAACTACGCTTGTCCGACCGTCTTCTATTCTTATCTTCGACCTACAGATCGCAATTTTTGAACTACGCTTGTCCGTCTATCTTCTGTTTTTATCTTCGATGTACAGATGACAATTTTTGAACTACGCTTGTCCGACCGTCTTCTATTCTTATCTTCGACCTACAGATCGCAATTTTTGAACTACGCTGGTCCGTCCGTCTACTGTTCTCATCTTTGATCTACAGATGGACATTTTTGAACTAAGCTTGTCCGTCCGTCTTCTGTTTTTATCTTCGACCTACAGATCGCAGTTTTTGAGATATTTTGATGAAGTTTGATATACTGACGTGTTTTGGCCCCAGAATAAATGGCACGCTTTTGAAAAATCATTATATGAATACATGTGCGATGGCCTAGGATGGGTCACTATAAGGTTTTCACTTGTTCTTACATTGATTTTCTTATGATTTCTTATTTTTTTCATATATTTCTTGATTATATTCAGGTATTGATTTCTTTATTATTTTCCCTTCTCAAACCCTATGTTGATGGCTTATAATTTTTTTACATCGACTTCCTTATTTGTACTTTTCGAATGATGCGAGTTGAGGTAAGTAAGAGCGCGGTTTTATTATTGTAGTCAACTGTTTGCCAACGCTAAAATGTGTGCTTGATGTGTGCGAACGGTTTATTTATGTTTTCGGTTGGCCTGAATCCTTACACATCCATCAGCATACATATGTAATTTATAACATTGCATATCTAACGCTTTGACTGTGTTGAGTGTTGATTTTTTTGCTTTTTTTTTTTTGTGACTCTTGTTTGTTTATATCTTTTCATTTCAAAGCGAATTGGAAGACGTGCCTGTTCGTTAACAAAATTTGAATATTGTTGCACTTGATTGACATTTACGGAAGCGATCAGTCATTCAATTTTAAGCAGCTACTGTTATTTATTCACATAATATTCGTATATATATTCATACATATATATATTTTTTTTTCTTTTTCGTTTTCAGATTCCTTTAATGTTTGATGTTTATTTTTTTTTTAACAATCAACTACACATGAATTATGTTTTCGTTGCCTATCGTTTTTTTTTGATCAATGTCTTGTTGTGAATTTTAAAAACGTGCTAAGTTTCTTAATACGTATTCTGGTTGAAGCAACACATTTCGCATTTGCTTTAGTCTTGAACGACGAATCGTCAAATACTTTTTATTATTACTTTAGTTTTCTTTAAAAGACTGTATTTTTTTTTTATGAAATAATAATTTTTATTATTGTTATTAGTAGTTAACAAAGCATTTAGGGGACGTACGCATCAATGCGTAATGGGGCTTGTAGGCAGACGAAGGTTACAGAAGGTGAGCAGTATTTGTGTGCATTTGCGCGGGACAGCAACAGCGGGAAAAACAAGAGTAAGGGGAGTGTAGGGAAGTAGGTTAGAGAAAGGACGTGCCTCAATATTGTGTTGTGGGGCATACAGATACGGTGCTGAGAAAGACAAGTATTTCCGTTAAAGCGCTTGACTAATCTACTTTTTCTCCGTATCTTGTTTCAACTGCTACAGAAAGGGTCGGAGTCCTGCTTGTTCTTCTTCGCATAAAAATTTATTTGATATACAGGGACTGTAAGGCAAAAAAGGTAATCTAATCAGTGTCATGTCTTCTCTTCATATAAGCTTAGCATCAAATAGAAGATTCTTCAGAATGAGTTGGTTAACACAAATATGGGCTCTAGGGATTAAATCTGAGATACGATCTAGGGATTAAATCTGAGATAGATAGGCGGCACTCTGCTTGCAATTATTTATTCTTTTTTTGCTTTTCTCTTTTTTGCCTTCCCTTTTCCCCACTGTCTTTCCCTCTCTCTCTCTCTCTCTCTTTCTCTCTTTCTCTCTCTTTCTCTCTCTCTCTCTCTCTCTCTCCCTCTTTATATCTGTCCGTCTCTCTCTCTCCGCCTTTTTCACCTTCTGCCCTTAACAGGACGCCTCTAGGACTCTTCCAGAAATATGAATGCGAAACAAGGAAGAGATATTCTTTGGGCAGAACATTAGATTCCTGTCTTTCTTCTTCCCATTCGCAGAACGTCTTCCAAGCTTATATAAGAAAATTTTGACCAGTAAACGTACTTGGAACACCACTCTAAATTGTAATTTCTTTTCTCTCAGTAAAGGTGCGTGCCCTATAAGAGTATCCTGACGTTCCTTCTCTTGATAAAAGGCACGTCTCTTTTAAGCTAATATTATATAAAAAGTTAAAGCGTAGAGGTGTAGTAAGTTAAATAATAGCTCTTTTTTGGATGACATTCAAAATTTTATTTCCTCTCAATAGCTCGCAGAAAATTTTCAAAAAAAAATCGATAAATATGGCTTTCCAAGAAGCCATTCAAAACTTTGATGTTTCTCTTCTCCAGTTCAGGTAGGTAACTCGATTCATATGCAGTGAAGTAAACAGCAACAGACGTGCAACTGACAATAACTAATACATAAAAATGAGACAAAACAACCAAGAAAAATATTTTTGGGCCCTGCTCCAATATGTAGGCAACTTGGGAGGTAAAACTGCCTAAAGTCGCTCTGCGAAAGACGAACAAAATGCTCTTCCTCAGTCTTCTCACGATTAAAACTCAAAAATTGATTCGATTGATATAGAATTCATAGGTTGAAAAAAGGGATAGACGGGTTCTAAAAAAGTCGATCGAAACGATAACCCGCTTATGGTGTTGCGCTCGCCGGCATCGAAGACTTTTGATGGGCATCATTGAAATACGATATGTGCGATATGTCGCTGATGCATATTTCTGCGTTTTAACCTCAATCTTTGTTTTTTTTCATTTTTAATATGACATAAGCTTATTGCGAGACAGACAGAAAACCACTTAAATTTGGAAACATTTCTTGTTTTTTTTCTTTTTCTTTTTTTTCTAAACAATCTATAAAAAAAAAAAGAACAAAAATAATTGAAAGTTATGACAAAACGCTCCTTACTTAACCTTTTTTTTTTTTTGTTTTTTTTTTTTTTTGAGACAATCGTACAAGAGATGAGCTTAACTAACTTTGTTGTTTTATTACCTTTTGCAGATCATAGCTTTTGTGGGCACATAATGCGAATATCATGCAGATACAATAAAAATATCACCCGTTAGATAGAATAAACAAATAATAGAAACACAAAGAAACAATTTAATGTCGCAAACATATTTTATTTAAACCGAAGAAGAAAAAAAAAGAATCGCTATAAACTATTAAGGCAGCAGCGTCAGTAACTTGCTGTCTGCTTGCAGGCTGACTGAATATGTTTTCTTCATATTTTTTTTTTATTTTTTTTTTTTTTTTTTTTTTTTGTTTTCTTTATTTCAAAGCCCACACACAAATGCAGCGCTATAAAAAGTACATTAAACGTCAGCAGCAGCAGCAGCAGCAGCAGCAGCTAACAAACAACTATTTGTTGTTTTTGTGAACTGTTGTTGAAGCCTCACACAATAAGTGAATAAATTTTTTCCTTTTTTTTCTGTTTTTTTTTTCTTTTAAATAATTCAATAAAACAAATTGAATTAGTTGAAATGGCAATTCATCTGCGTTTACATAATTGTTTTTAAGGAAAACGTATTAGTTTGTGGTGAGAGCAGTTTTATTTATGAATTTTATTGATGTCGAGCTGATATATAAATGCACACAAATGCACACAAAAAGCTTAAGAGTTAACAGGTCTTTTTGTTTTTTTTTTTTATCTATTGTATTTTGTGCACATACATGCATACATACACACCCGATTAGCATAATGAAAGTAAACCATAAGCTAATATGTACAAAATTCACATCAATTCATTTCAATTTCATTTACAATTCGCATTAAAAAGTTGCAAAGTAAACAACATTAACATTAACATCAACAGCAACAGTAATAGCGAACAACGAACATCAACATCAACATCAATAGCAAACCAAGCGCAAGCAAATGTAACAAAATTCACATATTAGTGGCAACGTGCTTGGCTTGCGCAATGTTATACGATATGATGACCGAGAGGTATTTGTTGCTTTATTGCCGGTACACAATTCGTTGATGGTGTTGTTGTTGTTGTTGCTATTATTGTTATTGTTTTTGTGTGGTGCGTGCGTGCGTGCGTGCTTGATGACTTCTCCATTTTCAGGCTATTTAAGCATGCAGCACATGCTTAATGTTTGTTCACAGTTTGTTATAGAAAAATGTTGCTCTTGTTGATTTTTTATTATTATTATTACTCTTGCTGTTATTGTTGTTGTAACAACATGTTTATTATTTTTATACTCGACCACAGAAATGTTTTATACCAAATCACTAAAGCGTAAAGGTATACTTATTTTTTTATTGCGGTTGTAACATCTCGGTTTAATGATAGCGAAATCCTTTCAATGCCTGTCTGTCCCCGCAAGAATCTCTCTTCGCTAACAGTTAAAGTTTTATAACTTTTCAAAATCTTTTCTCTTCCATATTCTTCGTGCCGCCAATTCATTCGAACCTAAAATTCTCCCTGCTTCATTAGTATTATGCGTCCATCCGTCAATCTCTTCGTCAAAAAAAAAAATCGAAAAAACAAGTAAAAGCGACCACTCATGTATGCTCGGAAAAACTTTTATTATAATAACATAATATCCGCCCGTCCGTCCGCCCGTCGGCCTGTTTCTGTTTAATAATTCTCAAAAAAATATTGCAAAATTAGTTATTAACATAAATAGAGAAGAAAGTAAAGTTTTTCCTACATAAATATTTTCTCACGATTTGTCAGATTAGGTTTTAAGAATGCGCGACACAAAGCAGATAAATCGAAACTAGAGCAATACGGACAACTTTAATGTGCAATACTTGTACTAAAAACAAACGATTTGAAATTATCGCTGGTGGATGGAAGTATTGTATGAAGCGAAGGTATACCGGCAACATGCAAAACCAGGTCACCTAAACCTTCATCGATAGTAGAAATTACGTGTTGAGCTGAACAGGTGGCACACGGAGAGTAAAAAGTCTAATGTTATTATTCCTTCCTAGTTAACGTTTGAAAACATTGTATGGGCAGACCCTAATCATTGTTTCTTACCGTCATATGTAACGTCATAGGTAACAATGGTAAGGAATACTTTCAACAAACCTAACGTAAGGTGAAGTTATGTAGGTATATATAGGAAGCTCTACGGAAACAACCATGAACAAGATAAAGCTCACCTTGTGCGGTTCTTCTCTGCTAATACGAGGTCATAAGTCAATAAGAAAAATATACTTCGATGGCCCTAAGAAATTGTGCCGTTTGCAATGATAAAGAGCTTAAACACTATTGTGAAAGTTTTTTTTTTTTGTTGTTTTATTTGATGGGGACGCTGCGCTTAGGATATAACTCGTCACTGTCGAATTCTCCAATAGAAGAAAAGTCGCAATGAAGGGTCTTTAAAATTCGTCCTAAGGTACACGGGTAGTAGCTTTCGCATCTGTCAGCATTTGTTTACATTATTTTTGGCATAGCTTACGTTAACTTTACTCTATCAGCCAGTAGCTCCGTTTATTATCTGAAAGCTTAAAAGTTAACTAAAAAGCGGACGTTCGCGTATATATTTCAAACGTGCGACCACTTGCGCACATAACCATATAAGTCGATAATAGTATGTATGTTTGCATGGATTTTACACTGATTTGGTTGGCTTTTTGTCGCAAAGGCGATTGCATTTCCACAATAATTGGTTTCATAAAAACGTTTCGGTAGTGAATGGCATCAAACATTTATTGCCTGCTTGATTACTTACCTTAGTTGCCGGCTACAATTGTTACCATATTTTATGTGTATGTGTTTTATGTATATATATGTATGCGTGCGTACAAGTTAACATGTCCACTGATGTGTTGATAATTTCCTTGCCACACTTTATTATGCTGCAACATAAATTTTCATTATTTTCTGTAAGCATACTAAAGCAATATAAACACATACATATATATATATATGCATATCAATGAATATCGTTAGCGTAATGTTTTCTACGGTGTTGGAAAATATATTCAAATACAAATCTTATTATTGGATTTTTTTGCTTTGTAAATTTTCAAATTAACCGAATTGATTGCAATAAATTTTATTCAAAAAAAATTTAATTTTTAAAAAAAAAATATATTTTTTTTTTTGAATACAATTAATTGTTGTAAAATATCTTGAAAAGAAAAGAAAAACTGAAATCTTTTTTTTTACTCATTAGTTCCAACAATCTTTCTATGGTGTTGTATGCATGCATGTATGCATGCATGTATGTATGTATGTATGTATGTATGTTTTTTGATATCATATCAGTTATAATTGAAGTAATAACTGAACTGATTCACTGATTGGCTGATTACCTCATGTAATTGTTTTTCATACATTCTGTTACTTACATACTTACTGTTGCTCTTACTTGCTTATACTTGCACAGCCTCTGGTTGTTTGTCTAGTTATCTCAACTGATCTGACAAATTAATGTTAATGTATTTTATCGATTTTCAAAAATGTTTAGCTACATATTTTTTGACTTCAATTCGAAACGTGTTACGAATGAGTTATTAAGTCGGAAAAATTGAACACGTATTTAAACGGCAGTTATAGAATTAATTGTCGTCACCGATACGATCGTAAATGGCGTTCCGTCCGCCTGGCTCTTTTCACTGCATGCACTGTTAGTCAACTATTGGGCGCTTTATGACTCAAAAATAAATTCCTTACAAGATAAGCAAGAACTCGAAATCTTTGCCTTGCGATTTATTGCAAGAATTAGGTTAAAATTGAAATTAAATCTTGCGCTAGCAGCAAATAAAGAAAATACAGAAAATACAGTCAGAATATTAGTAAGAACTGGGTAAGTCAAGTTGAATTCGCAATCGACTATTAGACTATATCTGTGTATGAGTCATTGAAGCACGTGATCAAACCATATATCATGACAACAACAAAGACGATTCTAAATAATTCCCATTAGATTTGGTAGGAATACAGCCTCATAGTATAAGGTCATGCCTACATTTAGCGTATGGTTAACATGTCAGCTTCTTTTTCTTAACTCCTTTTACACTCTCTTGTGCAAGCAACCGGCAAAACAATGGTCTTTGATATCAAACACTCAAGTTCTGTATTGTTTACTATGCATTAAAGTAAGTACTGAGCAGTTTTTTCATGCAAAAGCAGCGACTATTGCTGGAGAGTGAATAAAAAACATTTCTTTCCAAGCATCGGTTGCATTGCTTTGTCAATCTTTGCGTTAGAATATAAGGTCCATGGCCAAAGCCATATTGGTTTTCGAGATTATCTGCTTAAGCGCACAGTTGGACAGACGGAAAGATGGACAGAGAAATCGACGGAAACATTGAGATGCATTCTGCATTCTAAACTGAACAGGAATTTATATACTTTAACGCTGAGATGCATTCCGCATTCGAAATTGAGCAGGCATTTATATTCTTTTCGGGGGTTATAAAAGTAGTGAAAAAAAATTACATTTCGATAGCTTACAATATTGACTACAAGTGGTCATCTGTCCAATTTTTATACAGGCGCTACAGCATCGCTCATAGAACATACGTTCAAATTCTTGTAGTTGTTGTTTATCTGCTGAAGATTATGATAAGTAAGTAAAAAAACAATTTTTTCATTCGTTTTGAAAAACAGAGATTTTCCTGATTTACGTAGTGCTGTGCTTATTTGCGGCCAGAAGAATGCTTGCAATAAACATTCGACAGACGGACAGGCGGACTGGCTTACATCGATTTAAAGTGTGGTATTGATCAAGGGTATATATAAATTTTGTGGAGTGGTCTCTAAAGCTTCCTTTTCGGTCATGAGTATAAAAATGAAAATAAGCAGTAAGCAGAAGGAAGAATGTCTGATGGGGACGGGGGATCTGATGAGGATGGTAACACACTTTAGTTCAGTGCTGCTAAAGGGATTTGCAATAGCAAACAGGAAGTCTACCTATAAAAACTTTTCGCACGTCACAGTCGTTTTTTCTTTGACAGCAGCGTAGCTGTCAATAGCACTTCTCCGCGATAGTGTCATTAGGTTATAGGAGGCGTTTGCAACACACTTGACCCAACTAATCTCGCTAAATGTCTTTTATCAAATTAACCTTAAAGACAATCCTTGGCACTCATGCCATTATGAATTATTAGCCATAGAGTCTTGCTCGTTTTACTGGCGATCAGATTTTTGTCTACCGTATTACAGATCAGACTTGTAGATGATCACCTGCAATATGAAGCACTCCTTGCATGTTTTGGAAGTGCGTCTGAAAGCGATGTGGTTCGGCTTCTTAGTTGATCTTTGAGCTTTGCACGAATGAGCCCGTAGAATAATAGAGGACGCACGGACAAGTATGTAGACAATCAGAACAGGCTAACTTCGTTTAAAAAGCTTATGCTTATCAGGAATGTATTACTTTATTGGATCTCTGATAAGTACCGATGCATGTTAAAGACAGAAGAAGCGTGCTTCGGAACTTGGTACGAAGCTTACGAAATTCCTCTGTCTCCTTAAGACACATGGATAAAAGCTTGCTTTAAATATTAATCAAAATTTTACCTCTTAATTATATTCAATAAGACTTGGCTTTTTAAATTTATTAATAAGGATGTTATTAAATATAATTATAATAAAATTAAGTTGCGCTAAATTATAATTACATTTTTATAGGAAATGATTATCTTCGAAAGCTATGTATGTAAACCAACAGCAAATGCGTTTAATCTAATAATAATAGGTTTTGCTGTAGATTTGTTTATGCAAATTAGTTTATCAAGCTGTTGTTGTTGTTGTTTTTTTTTTTTACTTTCTCATCACATTTTACTTTTATGACAAATTCCTAACAACTGCATTTTGTCTATATGGAGAAAACAACTAATTGACTGGAAATGGCTTTAAAGTTGAGGTTAGACAAGGCCGCACGTATGCGTACATAGACTTGTTCAATATTGTCAAGTTTACCGTTTATATATTTTATCAGCATGTGGCGTGTGTTTGTGTGTGTCTATATAAATATATATATATATATGTGTATGTGTAGTGCAAGATAAAATTAGTTGCATTTTCATTAATTGAGAATAATTTAATTATGTGGTTGTTGCCACATAATTGCTTTTATCAATTCAATCTTGGAAAAAAAAATAGGAAAACAAACCTTGAAATTATTTAGTTATGCAAGGTCATAGAGAAACTGTTCTCTTGTATTTTTTTTTATTTTTTTTGTTAGTTGGTAAAGTAAGAAAAATTGTTTGTGGGTTTTTTAATAAATAATTTAAAAGCCATTTAATTATTAAAAACAAAAAATATGATATAATTTAAATATATATTTGGAAGAAAAAAAAAAATATAAATAAATAACAATTTTTATATGGATTTTATCCAAAGACTATCATAGGTGTTAGGCGACGACTTTATTTTAATTTTCTATTACAAATTATTAATTTTTAAAATGTAATAACTAAAAATATTGTAGTCAGATAACATTCTCTGTCCCCTTATATTGTTAGGCTTAATATCGTATTTAGTTCATTTGCCTAATCGAATAACAGAAATTGTCACTTGTTTCCATGTAAAGGCACAGTTTTCATGACAGCCCTTACTTTCTTTTTTTTTTCTTTCAATCACTTGAGGGATGTTCTCTATTCGTGTAACACGGTGACAGTCAAAAAGAAGTGAAGAAAGGGAAAGAGATAGAGAGTCTAGTGGGTTTGTGCCCAATCGGTAAGTGTTATGCCCTTACCGACTTTCGAGCTTTCACTATAGCTGCGACCAAAATAAACTCTGCTCTTCTTGAGGGGCTTCGTCCCCGCACTAAAGTGCTGTGCTGACTTGTTAGTCGCGATTCTTACCTAGTCATCTAAACAAGCGGATATATGAGAGGAAGCACGAAACTTGCGTAGTTGGATTTACTTTCATCCTAAAAGTTTACAGAATTCAACTTCATTGCCACATAAAGCATTGCACTGCTTTTCATCGAAAGGATCACAAAGAATCAAATTCTGACACAGCAGAGGATCTAAAAGATCTTTTTGTTTTTCAAGCTCGAAGGAGCGCATCGAGCCAATTAGCCCATCAGTCCATATCAGTTTATATACTCAGCGATTTTTATCGAAACATTTTGATAAATTCCATTTTTTTTTTCCATGTAAGGTTTTATGTGTGGTGTGATCGCGAGAAGTGGAGCATCCTTGGACGAAAACACGTCAATATACTAAATTTTGATAAAAAAAACAAACTGTGATCTGTAGATTGAATACAAAACTACACGAACAAACAACAGATGGAACGACGGACAGATGGACAGACAGTCGGGATAATGATTGTAACTTGTTTCATGCTGAGCAGCAACGCGCTAGGGGAAAAAAGTTGATTGCGCCAAGTGCTAATTGATTGATGAGCAATAAAATTTTTATCCATATACGAGTAAACATCAATCGCCTCAGATGATGATTGTATGCCTTTCATACAAATAATACTTTTTTAGCTGTACTAGCAGTATCCCTGTTATCTACTTAACCTTATTTATTATTACCATTAACATGTGTACAGTAATAACAGATGACTAACGACTCGATTTTATTTATAATGTCAAACAAGGCAACAAATAAATTCACCATTAATTCTGGTGATGTACGGATTATATAATGATTTTAGTTAAATTGGAAGACATAACCAAATCGTGCCACAATCATAAGTTAAACAAAATTAAAACACTTTTCTATTAAATACATGTCTCGTAAAAACAAAAACCAAAGTGTTGAGGGAAAAAAGAAAAATTTTTTGTTTAGTCTTTGAACTCGAGTGATCTCTGAACTTCTGATGTTATAGATTATTTTACACGCAAGTTGCCTCTTAGAATCCTTTCCAAATTATATCTAATGCGAAGATGTAAAATTTCATCTGTAGACATGCAACCCATCAGCAACTACAAGAAAGTAAACGAAAGCAGCAAAAGATAATTCCTTGCAGTACAAGACAAGCTCTTCGTTTTTTTCTTCTTTTTTTTTCTTTTATATTATATCCAACACTGAAGGTTATAATTGTTTTTTCGAAACATTTGCAACAGCCAGAAGGAGACTTCAGAGACGTTATAAAATGTATATATTCTTGATCATTAACAAATTCGATTTTAATATCCGTGCATTGGCGACGTCATACTTAAGCTTAACTTAAAGCTAAAATTAAAAATTTTATTGTTGAGCTACGTTCTGCCGTCAATGCACTAAGTAATGTTCGCGAGGTGCACTCTAAATTGCTGTTGAGCTAGGCGAGTATATTTTTAAGATCTTCTTTGCTTTACTTGCTTAGCTTGGTTAAGATTTTAATTTTAAGGGATGTGCAATTTAGGTGAAACTGCGTCATAACTGAATTTTGTATATATAAGTATATATAAATTAATAAATCCGTCTGTCCGTCTGTACGTCTATGTATTGCAAATATTGTTCTGCTCGCAGAAATGAAGATCTCGACCTCGAAACTTTGGAAGACGCCGCCATATGCAGGTTGTAGTAGAAAGATGGGACACGCGCACAGCGCCCATCAGGTAAACTGAGAGCATCTCCGTTTCAGAAGCAAAAAAAAAAAAAAATAATTTTTTGCTTATTGCCCGTACAGCGATAAAGATTTCTACGCATATTCGATTGATCATCCATCCTATCGGGAGTAGAGTATCGAAATTTAGTTTTTCCCCTTTTTTTTAAATAAAGCTGATGGGTATAAAAGAACCGGTCATAGCCGAATATAATTTTCTTATTATTATTATTATTATTTTTTTTTTTGGAGTTGGTGTTATTGCCGTTGGTCATGCATACACAAAAAAGTAGATATTTTCGCATATAATAATAACTTCCTGTAGAGCTTTTTGTTGTTGTTATTCATTTTTTTTTTTTTTATAAATAAACGAGCGCTTTTATCATAATATTACCGAAAATGAATGAGTAAACTTTATCTTATAAATTATAAAAAGAAAAAAAAAATTGCTGTTTTTTTTTTTGCCACTTAATAGCTTTGCTGTGTAAGCTTTGTTTGTATTCAAGCGTCGAAATGCAATCAATATGCATGTTAAAGCATTCAACTTATGTGCTGAAACATTTTAACATAATTTTCAAATTATGCAAAGTGTTTTTCTTTTTTTTTCGTTGATAGTGTTATTTTTGGTTATGGTTTGTTTTAAGGCAAACTTCACTTCAATTCGTGTTCGCCTTAGGGCGATATTTGGATAGTTTTTAAAAATTTCTTTCAATACTTTTTTTTTTTTTATATTTTCTTTTTCATCTCACGATCAACACAAATTATTCGTTAGCAAGAAAACATCTTTCTCAACATTATATTCATATGTATTCACGTACGCCTATCAAACTTATGTCGATTACTTTCATAGATTTTCATAACATGAAATGAAAATTTCACTTTAGATAAAAAAAAAGTATCGCAATAAGGAAAAGAATAATCAATTTATGCAATCGCCATAGGAATATGTGAATAAACTAATTTTTTTACAAAAATACACACACACACACACACTACTGTATGGATGGATGCTCATACATAACATGTTGATAATCATGAGGTGAGACATATGGACATGTACGTGACACAGGTTAATTTTATTCGACCTAGCCCAGAGGCTTTACATGTAAACACCAGTACGGCGGGAACTAACTAATCTGATTCGACACGATATACTTTGTAAAGACTCCGCCTTGTTTTCTCTTCAAATCAAAATATTTTTTAATTTAATGCGCATGAAAAAAGAATCGACTCATAAAATACAAATTAATCTCATTTGGCTCAATATCCTTGTGTCTGTCCATCTGTCTTATCTTTCAATTCAATACGGTAATTATTGTTTCAAAGAAGAAAGTCTCAAATCTTCATTAAATTTTGTCGTATTGCATGTAAATGGCTAGACATTCAAAACTCTTTGTGTGCGGTCTTTTTTGTGCGTTTATGTGGTCTCCCTATTCATCGCAGAAAAACTGGTTTAGAAGTTAATCTGACACAATCATATCCTTTCGTCTGTGGGAAGAACTTTTCAAGGATATCCTTAAGGTCGTTGTTTGTCTTATTGGCGATGACATACATTCATCAAAAATATATATATATGCGGACATCAAACACAAATTTCGCTTAAAAATTTATGAAAAATTTTATAAACCAAACATTTGTTATCAGATCGGCCTCAGCGGCTAACTAGCCAAAGGATCTCAACTAATAATTCAATGGTCATGGCTTCAAATCTCAAGTCCGGTAGAGTTATCAACAAAGCCGATAGCTTTGAACGTTAGTGTTAAGCCTTTAGTCTTGCATTTTATTTCTCTGGCTAAGTTAATCACAATAATAATATTTTTAACCAGACCTATGCGTAAGGTAGTGGAGAAGTAAAGCGCTATTAGTGTTTGTCTGCATTCGACTTGAAACGACTCCCAAGAACACTATAAAGCAACGAGTGCCAAAAAGCAAGCAGTCGCGATAGAGTATCTTGCGGGTAACATCCAGATATAAATATTTTGATATACTCGAAATTGATCATGAGACAAATACATTTGTTCTTACTATTTGACTTTAGTAGAGGATCGGTTTAGTCTGCCTGCTGCAAAAGTTTTCTTGGCATTCCCGTTCAATTTCAGTTAAATGAGTCAAATGGCTCAAAATCAGTAAAAAATTTCTCATTTTAAACTTTTTATACTACATATAAATTCAAATTGTACATGTTTTATACCCATCACCGAAGGATCGGGGGTATATTGATGTTGCGAAACGTTTGCAACGCCCAGAAGGAAGCATCAAAGACACCGCAATGTATATATATCCTTGATCAGCATTAAATTCTGAATCAATTTAAGCATGTCCGCCTGTCTGTCTGTCCGTCTGTGTAATGTCTGTTGTTAACATTCCCCTGGCCGTAAAAATGAAGTTATCGACTTCATATTTGGCAAAAACATTAAAAGTTCTTGTACGCAGGTTGGTATTAAAAATGGGCCAAATTGGTCGTAGGACACGCCCAAAGCACAATGTAAACCAGGAGCACCTCTGTTTTTCAAAAGAAATAAAAAATTTGTTTTTTGCTCATTACTCATGAACTTTAGCAGATAAATCTGCAAGAACTTGAACATATATTCTATGGGCGATGCTGTAGCGTCGGTATAGAAATTGAACAGATGACCACCCCTAACCAATGGTGTATTTATTTTTTTTTCCACTACCTTAAAAAGCACACGAACAAGCTTCAAACATCCCACAAAGTATATAAATTCTTGATCTATCTTGATCTATGAAATGCACCTAAACATGTCTGTCTGTTCCACTGTCCATCTATCTGTCTGCCCAACTGTGTAATATTTGTGGTAAATATTCTCCCGTTAGCAAAAACGAATAGAGCGCCTATGAATTGGCTTAAACTTTTCTAAGGACACGCCTACAACGCCTACGCGGGTATGCGACAAAAATTTGTATTTTGAAAACAGAAACAATCAGCAGCTCCCACTTTATATGAGGATAAAAATTTTGCTCTTTTACTGTTTTTGTCTTTTCTAGAATAACAGTAATGGGTACAAAAGATTCGATCACGACCGAATATAATCTTCTTACCTGTTTAATTTAAAGTTGAAAGTTTTAGCCGGAAATCGTTTCTAAATCAAATCATCGTCTGAAGATCCTACAGCAGGTAGATAGAATCATTTGTTCACTTGATTTCACCGACGAATTATATAAAGACAAGTTAGAGTTGCTGCCATAACCTAGTGAGCGCAATGCGGATTATCCGCAATTTCGATATGGCCCTAAATGGAGTTACTATTCCAAATACTTGTATAGTAGGCCACCAAGATAATTAAGTACAAATATTTTTTGAGGTTTCAGTTTTATTGCTCTGGTTGGGTGGTCTTTGTTTTCTCTATACCAAAATGTGTAATTATTGTATATTTAGGTCAAATCTTCAATAATTTTAAGTATATTGGAGAAAATTCATAGCGTTCGACCGGCAAACTACAAAATATTATAAATCATATAATCATCTACAAGAGCGCGTTGTGCACACCGTAGAGTTGTGTGTGACATATATTCTTATATAGATACACACACACATGCATTCATACACACACCTTTAAAAGCACTTTGGGTAGGCATTTATCTAAAGCGGAGATAATAAAAAGCAAAGCTGCTGACGGCAATTGTTTACAGCAGCTAGGCCTCACAGTTAGCTTCTTTTTGTTTGCCCGGTAAATGAAAGAAAAAGAATACGAAAACTGGTAAATACTCAACCGGTCAATTGCTCTTGTGGTCTTACCGATTGATATTCGCATATATATACAAATATATATATATAAATACATATATATATATATACATATATATATATATGTTATATATATATATGTATATGTATATATATATATGTATATATATACACTCAGGCTTGTGTTTACATAAACACACATAACCTGTAGAGTTTACACCGTAACCAATTAAGATCATAAACGCCAGTTATATAAAATATTAATTTAATTTATTACTAAATATTTAAATAACTAAATAACAAAAAAAAGAAAAAATGATTTAATATATAAAAAAAAAAATTTTTTTTCTGAAATCTTTTTGAATTTACGAAATACATTAAATGCCACCGTAAAGCAAGGCCTCCGCTAATGCAATTTATAGCAGGTCTATAACAAATGTGATCATTTAAAACCGGTTGGTCACTGGTCGTATTAATAAGACAAACAATGGCAAATTAATTTTTGACCAAATCATTAAACTGTTGTTTAAGGCAAGAAACTAATTAGATTAAAATGACATTAGCCAAGAGCGCAATCTATTATTATTTCGCACTTATCGATTCATGTTAAATGGACTCTTTATCCCAAAGCGCTTTGATCCTTCCCTAAGAAACCTGAATAGTTATTAGTGTTGCCAATGCGATGAGAATTGTCAATTAACGGACACTTTTTAATAAGGGATAAAAAATTTTATCTTTCAAAGTAGTTGAACACTAACTCTTAACTTCGCTCGCATTTCTTAGGAATTTTAAAATTAACTTCAGTTTAAGCTTTGGCTCAACTTACTTGATCTGTATGTAATTTAAACTCAATTGTTCAAATTTTACTTTACATTAAATTTAACTGTGGATTAAATTTAACTTATAGTTAAATTTTAAATTTAAATTGAAGTTAAAATTTAAGCTTTAAAGGGAAATTTTATCTTTAAACTTAACTGTTACCTAACTGTTTACTTTACTTTAAATGTAACTGTGGATTAAATTTAACCTATAGTTAAATTTTAACCTTAAAACCATAAATTGAATTTAAATTGAAGTTAATACATAGGTTTAACTGAAATTGAACCTTAAGTTAAATCAACTCTAATAGACGTTATCTTAAAGGGAAATTTTATCTTTAAACTTACTTGTTACTTAACTGTTTACTTTACTTTAAATTTAAATGTGTATTAAATTTAATTTACAGTTAAATTATAACCTTAAAACCATAAATTGAATTTACATTGAAGTTAACATTTAGGTTTAACTGAAATTTAATTTTCGATGAAATGTAATTTTAGGTTAAATCAACTTTAATATACGTTAGCTTAAAGGGAAATTTCATCTTTAAAACTTTAAGCTAAATTTAAGAAAGTGTTTGTGATATTTGGCATTAATTATAAGGAAGTATTTTCCCTACGTAAAATATGGCTTAGACTGGTTAATAATGGATTCAGTTAGTCCTTGTAACCGTTCCATCAACGATTAATTGATTAAATTTATGATTGGATTAAGTGTGATTGGTTTAATTGTAACTCTAGATTTCGCAACATATTTAGTATACATAAGATCTTAATTAATTATTCCGACCTGAGAAAATTTTTGAGGAGAAGGGATAAAATGGTATTCGGAAGGATCCCAAAAATGTTCGCAAAAAGGCATGAGACAACGGTTTGTAACCATTTATGACT
Source organism: Glossina austeni (assembly GCA_000688735.1). Classification (NCBI taxonomy): domain Eukaryota; kingdom Metazoa; phylum Arthropoda; class Insecta; order Diptera; family Glossinidae; genus Glossina; species Glossina austeni. The sequence continues at coordinate 953,836 of KK502458.1, forward strand.
CAGTGTGTGAGCGCGGCACGTGGTGGTGAACCGAGGCAGTCAAGTGATCATAGCTATGATCCAAAAAGTCTATTACTTTTATTAATTATCTTTAAGTCCTCGATGTAATAAAAAGAGTGCTTTACTGAAACTTTTCGCTTCAACTGAAAGGAAATTCATTCGAGATGGAAGATGCATTTACCGAAGATAGAAAGATTCGTTTTGAAAAAAACAACGAAATGAATGCCTTGCCCATGTCCATTTCAATTTTTATCTAGTCCTTCAATTATAGAATATTTTTTTTATTGCATCTGTTATTGATCAGAAGAAGAAGAATTTATAGCAAATTAAAGAACTTAAAAGTAATCAATTGAAAGATATCGAAATAGAATGGAAGATCCTTAGAAGTTCCCCGTGAACTGTAAGAAAGAAAGACGCAGGCTCATAACTTGTTGTTGTTTCATCGTTAGCCGCCAAAGTTTCCGAATGAATGACCCAATTAGCTTGCAATGAATATGTGTATGTAAATATGTATGCCATTCTATATCATTCAATTATTGTAATATCAATTTCCCGTCTTAATGATGGAAGGGGTTTTAAACTTTTTGAACTCCTTTTTTTTGTTGTTGTTGTTTGTTTCTTCAATTTCGAGTAAATGCTTGAAAGTATATCATGTTCAAGTCCAGCAGTTCGCATGGTTGTGCGTTATACGTTATTAAACATGAAAAATGCATTTTAAATTGACTCCTTCGAATAAATATGCGTGTGTGCGTGTGTGTGTGTGTGCGCGCGTTTTTGTTGGTGCTTATGTGACTGTGTGTGACAGCGAACACATTATAAATCAAATGTAATGACACCTAACACTCAGCTAACTACTAAGCATGCTAACCGCAACTAACTAAATGACTATGCATGTGAATGAATGTGTGGATAAATGTTTTGTATATTTATGCATGCGTTAAATTTTAATTTTCCTTATATTGGATAATGTTGATTTTCTTACTTTATTTTTCATTTTCCTTTTTTTCATAATTACAATTTACGCTAATATTACATCAAATAGTTGTATAAATTATTGCATGCGTCTTATCGACGGTGTGGTGGTTAGGTTAGCTGCTGCGTGCTTGTGTAAATTATACCGAGATGAGAGTTAAACAAAATATCTTTGATTATGTTCAGTGAACACTTCGATACTCGTAATGATTTTCATATATATTTTAAGCAGCTGTTAGTTCGGGCTGTCAATGCGTCTGTCAGACAGAACCAAGTCTTAATATTTTTTGGCATGGCTCTGATGTACTCGTTGCTTGTTGTGTACCATATCTCAGCAATATACGTACACACCTCATATACACACATATACACACACGTACACATCGTACGTACTTAGATTGCCGTGTCGCATGCTGCCGCCGGTTGGTATTTAAAAGAGTACTCAGTTAAATATTAAATTGTACCAATAACAACAACAACAACAACAGCAACAACATAAACATGTTGTCAATCTTGTTTGTTACCAATCGAACGGTGAGTTCGACACAAACATAAATACATGCAATAATAATTTAATGCCGCCTGTATTTATGTGGGTATAGCGCAACACAAACGTCATGCGAATTATGTTTGCGGGCATGTTTGCTTTGCAAGTGCAAGCGGCTCGCTATACGTTATACGCTATACGCTATATACGGTGTAAGATTATTAATGATTTGTAATACTATGTACGTTGCAATACCGTTCGAATAAACGAATTAATGAATGAATGCATGAATTGGTGATTTGTATGTCCGCAGGCTAAGACTTGCCAGACCTTGTACAGTGCGTGCTACTCTTTAGTATGAATTATTATTTATTACAAAATACAATTTTAGATAAAGGTGTCGTGTAAGAGACTCAATCATTTCGTTTTTTTTTTTTTTTTTGGTTCTGGGTCATATATATATAGAAAAGTTTTCTCATACGATTGCTTTCTAACACGTACAGACACCCGCGTCGGAAATTTTGCTACAAATGAAGTTTACGAAGCTGACCTTCTGTCCAGATTGGGATTCTCACGGTCACGAAAATTGTTAGTACTTTCGCCCACATTTATAAATATTCATGACTTTTAAAAATTCCTACCCATAACTTCCTGGCCCTTAGCAGGTATCGAACTAAACTTTGATAGCTAAATACTTTGATTTGCTTTACAAAATATCCGAAAATGTTTTCTCACTCATCATTTCATTATAAGAAATTTTTTAGACTTGTTTGCCCTAATCGGTCCGTGCGTCTTATAAGACTTCTTTACCAATAAGCAGACAAAGACGAGAAGTATGAACAAAATTGTCATGCGTATGGTAATGGCATCGATTTGTGGGCTACGAGCCGTTCTCAGTACATTTCTACAATACATTTTTTACGGGTTTTTGGAAACCTTTAGAAAACAGTGGCAGATTTGGATCTTCGTTCGTAAAACATCAAATAGCAATCGATAATAGTGTTTCCGTAAAAACCGCTGCATACGAACTTTAGGTAAAAGGTATCGTATCCAAGGTTCGCTACGAGATAAACTTAAGTGCATCCCCTGTTAGTGTTTGAAAGAATGTGGGCAAGTTTCGTGCGTTATGCGAATGTTATCTATCGAAGATACAAAATTTTCTCAAACAATTAAATTGATATTCCACTGCTCGAACGGTACACATTTGAAACGATCGAGGTTAATATTTATACCCTACATCAGTTGTGGTAGAAGAACATTTTACTATCGTGATTCAAAAAGCGATTCTAAGCTTGTCGGTACGTCTGATGTCTGTCCATGTGTTTGTGGTTAACCTATAGTTTGCAGTTTTTGAGATTTTTCGATGAAATTTAGTACAACAACCTCTTCTGGTTGAAGGAGGATTGAAAATAGTTAGAGTCGGTGCACTTACCATAACAAGCGGAGTTGCGTAGGGTGGTTTCACTTTGGTTTTCACTTTGGGTTTTTCTATACTTTTGTCCAGCCATTTACGACATGTCCGCTATACATGTACAGGCGCTGTATTAATCAAAAGGACTAATAGAAGAGGAAAATAGTAGCGTTTTTATACATAGGTCTTGAACGGGGAAACATTTCGAACGGCGGAGATGAACATTGCAGAGCAGCGTGAGCACTTCGAATATGTAAATGTGAACGACGAGGAAGAACAGAAGCAAGCAGGTTGCAAGTTTGAGCAACAAGGGATCCCGGTAGGGTATTATGCGGTATACGAGCAACCAGAAAGCTGGGAAACCTACGTAGACTCTATGTTATCGTATGAATTGGATTCGATTATCGAAATGGGAACAATGTTGTTAATGCGGCTGGTCCTTATGTCTGTCTGTCAATTTTCTTTCACCTTTCTAAGAAGACTACAATAAAATTACTAAGATTTTGTCTTAAAACCAATCCTATGCAATGCATACGTATTTTCCATTCATCCTGAGAAAATATGTGAAAATCGTTCGCTTTCTTTACTAGCGAAGGCTTCGATGAAATTTTGCGAAAATTGCAAATCGTTGTATGCAGCAATGTACACCGACGTTATTGTTCTTGATTTTAAGAGGTTCTCGAGTTCTTTACTTTACAGCCAATCATCACTCTCATGTTTTGCCTCGATTTAAGACATTGATCTAAAACTATTTGTATTAAATTTCGTTTTCCTGTCTGACTTGTTGCGGTTTGGAGAAATTTATCTAATAGAGATAGGGCCACAAGACGTAGAGATACTTTTCTTAACGATTCATATTTGACAAGTTAAAGTGGCTTACACTCTCAAACCGTTCCATGAGCAAAATATAATTTCTACGGTTTTTGTGAGAGTGGAACAAGGCCTATCTATATTCCTTGATGTGGAACAAAAAAAAAAAAAATCAATAAGCATAAAGAAATGCTAGGAGATTCCAGGAATTCCAAAAACCTTACCGTTACCATTTGTTACAAACATTTTATAACATTTAGTATAACTTTTCCTCCCGCTGGTATTATCGATAATTAAGATGTTTGTAATTATTAACAGATGCACAAAAACATGTACGTCTTTCTTTGGAAAGGCAAATATGCGCTGAGAGCAACGTAAACATATTCACTATTTGCTGTACAAGACAAACACGCGCGTACATGTATAACACAACACAACTCAAATAAAATCTCATACGTGGAACAATTATATTGAATTATATAGACAAGGCTTTCAACACTTTATTGGACAGATGCTTAGGAATTGAGTTAATTTTTTTGACTTATTTTGAGTAATAGTGAAGCAGCAGGCAGCAATTTTTTATATAAGGTTTCCATTTTTCGAAATTCCCCGTGGCTTTTAAAAAAGCGTCCTTTTGTTATTAAACATGAGATAGCAAATCATTTAATGAATTGATAATAAAGGCGTGGTCATGTCTCCTAAGCACACAAAGTAGACGAGACCATCTCCGACCCGGGCTTTCGTTGCAACTAGTGAAATTATTTTTATAGAAACTTTGCTAAACCGTCCACTACCAAGCTGCTTACCGAGTACATGCCATTTCTCTACGCCGTCCTCAGTTTTTGTACTTTTTCCGGTACACAAAATTTAGCAATTTTGTATAAACATTTTTCTCTTGCCTGTGTGCGCAAAAACACATATACATTTTTTTTTTTTTTTGTCATTAATTTATAGATAATTTCCATGTTCTTGCGTGTACCTTTATCGGTACATATCTCAAATTGACTATAAACACCACTGCATCGAATAAAATAATGTTATAAAAAGGTATGCTTGGCGTACAAAGAGATTTTAGTGTGTACTGAAAACGGTACATATGTCGGAGACAAAGCTTTCAAAAAATTTTAAATAAGGATGCCTCCAATGCAATGTTAACTAAAGTATATTTTAAATCTAATAAACAAACAATAAGCACTTGCAGAAGATTGCTTGAACACTCGTTCGCACAAAGATGAATATAAAAATTTCACACATTATCAACGCCACAAAGAAGAAATATTAACGCCTCTCAACTGACTCTGATAGAATGAAGTCAATAATGCTTTAGGACTTACGTTGTAAATGAAGTCGTTCCAGGAATTTCAAATACCTGACTTACAAAGGTTATGCAAGCACATTAATGAGGCTTGCACTGCATGCTCTCGTCTTTAATCTTCTCAAAAAAAAAAAAAAAAAAAATAAGAAGCCAGACGTGAAAAAGAACAAAATCATCAGAATAAGTGCTTTTTTATAGACAGAGAAATACCGCCAAGTCAAGCTATCTCTCGACAGCCATTTTAGATAATGCGCTTATTGCACTTACTAGTAAATTATTTAATATAAGCAGATGTTCGTTCGTTAGTGCTTACAAATTTATGAACGTACATGAGTAAGTCGGATTAAAACAAAGGTTAAAAAGAAAAAGAAAAAAAAGAAAAAGAAAAACATTTAAGAAAAATGAACACAAGTTCTTCTATGAGATAATCTTGGTTACACCCCAGTCAACGTAGAAAAATTACAAATATTAATTGTGGGTGTGTCAATTGACTTTTCGATTGACCATCAATGGCTTCAAACCGCTTCAGTATGTGCTTGTCTTGTTGTGTAAGCTGCTGACAGCAATATATTTGCTACTTTTTTTTTTCATTATTATTATTATTATAAATTATTTAGATCAAAGAAGTAGATTTAATAGGACTAACAATATAAAAAGAGTATATTAGGTTGCGGCCCACTATACAATATCGTATACCACCCTACAAAATGAGAGGTTATATGGAAAGTGATCGAAAAAGTGGTCCAAATGAAACCATTTTCAATAGCGTTTGTTCTTGGGCCAAAACACTTTAGTGCACCAAATTTCATATCCCAAAAATTTCCCACCTTCAGATTGAACTCCATAAAAAAAGACGGACAGATGAACAGACAAGCTTAGATCGATTTACAAAATGATTCTTCAGAAAGTGAATATAATGAAAGGTAGGTTTATCTCAATACTTAAATTACCCTTGTATCATAACTAGAGAATAAAGATTAGGATGAGCACACGCAATTGAGGTTATCGGCTCCGTTTTTTTTCTAAATAGATTACATTGGTTAATCTAGTCAGTAGTCGCTTTAATAAAGTTAAATATTTGATTGATATTAAGTTCAAGTCAAAGTTTTTCAATTTTTAGATATGTGGGCCAAGGTAGACATATGCCTGATCGTAATCGGGAATCAAATAACCCTCTTCTTTTAGAAGTTTACGCAAAATGAGAAGAGCAAACGAATAGTCGACTTGAAAACTTTAGCTGCTAAAGAATATGCCCTCTAGGAGAATGTTAACGCCTCCCACTCGACATTGCAAACGGCTTAACAAATCAAGCACACCCTTGATCTTCGATGGTAACCGTTGAAACCGTGGAAGATATAGTCTTCACTCATATTAATGCTAAATAATTTAATAACCATAACTGAACTTTAAGCACGTATTAACCGATCCCTTGTATACTTTATCAATTGTCAAGTCATTGACAAAATAAAAAAAACAATAAAATAGTTTCCAAATGATTTGTTGAGTTATCTTCTTTTTCGAAACTAGAAAAGTTGCTTCACGGTAATGACGTTGTAAGCATAAAAATAATACGATATGTAATCGATACATCGAACAAATAGGACTTTCGTCCCATCTCTACCCTAAATGAACATATTTAGGCAAAATAATCGATTTGTTACCTATCGCAATATTAAGATTAGGAAAACAGTTCGTGGCGTTTTGCTTCAATTAATGAGTGAAGACAACACTCATCAACTGATCGGCATCATTAGAACAGCCCATATGTAATCAAAAGACAAAAACCTTGGGACACTTGTGAGCTCAGTCTAAATTGACTGCGTTTCGAAAATTAGCGAAAATTTTGAAAAAGTTCCCCTTATTTTCAATTAAACATGAGCCATACAGTTTCGCAGGCTTATCAAAAATTCCTGGTGTTTATGATGAGCTGTGAGTGTTGGAAAACGCCTCGCACTCTCAATGCCCGGCATCGAGGCGAAACTAAACTACTTACTAAACTAAACTAAACTAAATACTTTTAAATCCTTTTTATACAGATCCGATATTTCAATAACACATGACTTAGTAGGGGAAAATTCAATGGACCGAATTTCCACGGACTAATCGATTTTGACACGAAACGTGACGACAATGAAAGAGACGAAAGACGACGAAGAAATAGAGACACGTGTGTGACAGTCTAGTAATTGTGACACACTTGACGCTTTGCGTTTGACGTGATTGGAAGGCAGCCGTCCATCGTAAGGTGCTCCACCCTTGCCAGATAAGAAATTTCACTGGCTGCTACCATCAAGTCACATGATTGGAGCACGCAGTAAGCGAAAACTCTCAGAAATGTTCTATAGGAAAAGCCGTCTTCTTCCAGCGGGCCGATGCCATATCTCACACATTTTTTATAACTCGTCAATCTAGGTGATGGCGTTCACGTGGTCTTCTTCTTCTTCATTAAAAATATAAAAAAAAATTTGCCTGCAATTTTGTTTAAAAAAAAAACGCCACGAACTTTACCATTGGTGCACCATTCGCATTATTATCAATAAACAAGTAGTAAGAAAACAGGAGCAACTTCAGTTTAGAATTGAATTGCTGCTCGGAATAATTATAACAACTTTCATGTACACATTTTCACTTGCACATAATAATGTCTTTGTTTTGTCTTTTGATATTTTCTGTTGTCCATGTTTGCACTTCGTCATTAGCTAAGAGCATCAAGTTTTTCTTTTTTCTGCGCAGATGTCGCGAATAGATAGACAGCTATGTGGTATATCTAGATGTGTGTATGCATGTGTGTATGTAGGCAAGTTGTTGGCATTACTTGAGCCATTTGTTGCTTCATCTGCTTTATTCGGTTGCGATTTGTTATTTATTTGTGAGAATGGCTTTCCGCTTGATCCGTCTGTTGCCTCATAGTCTCTAAGAAGTCTTCGCTATGAGTAATCGTCGTAATGCTGCCTGCGTATTAACCAATTGTTCGTTTTGCTAATAAACCGTGCAATTATATCCTTTTCTTATTTGCTTAACAATTCTTCGCACAAAAATAAGGCATTTTTTTGTAGTATACCGTGACATTTGTATTTAGTTGAGCACTTAACATAAATCCTAGAAAATGTAAATATATTGTTAGCCAAATGAGCAATGAATCTCTGAGGACTTAATTGCGGCCCTTTCTTTACATATTTTTGGACCATCTAAAGTGGTCAAAATTCAGCGATCCAATCTAATAAAGAATCTTACAAAAAAAAAATAAAACCAAAAATCTTTTTCAATTCAACTTGAAATTCAGTGTCAATCAAGCTATTGGCTGATAAGCAGCGAGTACAAAAATTATTCCCCTAGCAAAACTGAAATGCTATCAACAACGAATTGAACAAAATTCATATAAAAAATTTCACTACTACTATTAGAAGAATTATTTTCAATCGAAGACAAGTTTTCGTCGTTCACAAATAAATTTCGGATGCTTCTCGAGGAAACCAATATGTAATATCAACTCATCTAGGGCTCTTTCTTAACTGAGGGGAAGCAAAGATTATTTCAGAGAAATGAAAATTACTTTAGGAAAATGTATTCCATCAATATCAGTGACAGCACATAGACCGTATTACTGTTCCCCAACCCAACCCAACTAACTACAAAGCCCTTTGTTTTGAAAATAAATTCGAAAGCGCAGTAGATCGCTTCCGGTGCGAGAAGGGGACTCCACAAGTGCTTTCCGATGTACAAGATCCGAAAACTTCTATTTACCCAGAAGGAGTACATAAACCATATTATTATTCCCCAATCAAGCCCAACTAATTCTAAAGGCCTCAGTGTTGCAAAAGAATTCGATAGACCATTAGATCGCTTCCTTCCGGAAGATAAGAATTTCACAATTGTTTATGTAACTGCTTTCCGAGGAGTAAGATCCGAAAATCCGTGTTTACCCAAAATGAGTACATAGACCATCTTACTGTTCCACAACCCAACCCAATTAACTAGAAAGTCCTCTTTCTTAACAATAAATTCGAAAGAGCAGTAGACCGCATCCTATGCGAGGAACGAATTTCCCAATTATATATATAAGTGCTTTCCGAGGAAGCAGATCCGAAAATCCGTGTTTACCCAGAACGAGTACATATACCATACTATTGTTCCCCAATCAAGCCCAGCTAATTTTCAAGGCCCCAGTGTTGCAAATGAATTGGAAAGAGCAGTAGATCGCATCCTATGCGAGGAACGAATTCCACAATTATATATATAAGTGCTTTCCGAGGAATCAGATCCGAAAATCCGTGTTTACCCAGAACGAGTACATATACCATACTATTGTTCCCCAATCAAGCCCAGCTAATTTTCAAGGCCCCAATGTGGCAAATGAATTGGAGTACATAAACCATATTATTGTTCCCCAATCAAGCCAATCTAAGTCTAAAGGCCTTAGTGTTACAAATGAATTCGAAAGAGCAGTAGATCGCATCCTATGTGAGGAGGGAATTCCATAAATGCTTCTATAAGTGCTTACCGAGGAATAAGATCCGAAAATCCGTATTTACCCAGAGCGAGCAAATAGACCATATTATTGTTCCCCAATCAAGCCTCGCTAAGTATTAAGGCCTCAGTGCTGCAAATGAAGTCGAAAGAGCGCGCCAGGTTTGTCTGTGACGACTGCTCTGAAGGCATGAGGTGCCATCAGGCTAAAGAAAGAACACACTTCACCCACACTTGCAACAACACATCGTTTAAAAAGGCAACGCAAAAAATACAAAGTAGACAACACACAATATACCCTACAATTGGTTGATATTTTGAAGGAGGACACATATACATATAGGAATATATCATTAAAAAACTCACCCACTCACTAAATGTAATTCTGACAAAATTTGCTAAGGATGCCTTTCCTCTTTTCTCCATTACAGGTTGTCCATCTACAACCAGTTCACATTGTTTACGTTGCAATAGTGAAGGTTGCATAAAATGTCCCGTCTTCTTGGTGACAGATAGTCGGCAATGCGTTGAGCGTTGTCCGGCCGGTTACATAGATCAATGGTCGGCTCATACCGAATTTATGGGCCGCGTTTGTGTTACCACCGGCTACTCGGGAGCTCTAATGGCGGCTTTGGCCGGTATGTTTGGTGGCTTTTTAATATGCCTTTCGATACTGGCAATAGCGGTGATGGTGATGAAGCGGCGAAGACGTCGCAAGACTATTAAGCAAAAGTTAATCAATGAAAATTCGATGGATCGTTCAGATTTCCTACGCCAACTCAATGAAATGCGACCAAATGCTGAATATTTCCTCGCCATGTTAAACGATACACGCCGGCAAATACGTAAATTGTATTTAAGCGGGGACATTGTGGCGGCCAATTCGTATCGACCTATAGTACGTGATCTGGCCAGAATTCTTATTTTATTAAATCGTCCCATCGAGTTGATACCGGGTGCTCCGCACGATTGGAATCGCTTATATAGCTGGTCTGAACAAGTACTGGAACGTTACAGACCTCAAGTAGGTCAACTAATCGATTTCTTTCAAACACCCGGCCATGTGGGCGTGGATGTTGACGAATTTGATGCTCACTCTGTATATCGCCAGAAAGCAGGAGGTGGCGGCTTTTATCGGCAAAGTCCTTTACAGTCTACATCGAATCTTACAACGACTACCAGTAATACAATCAAATCGCAGAAAATGCATATATTCGGCTCTTTAATCAGTTTGCATGAATTTGAGGAGCCACGGCCATCCGATCCGTTCGGCAGTAGTTTCAATACGCTCAAGAATGGCAATTTAATAACTGATCTAAATGCCAGTTCGCTTTGGTTGGAAGACGAGTTTTATAAACTGGGTTTTCGACCACAAGATGAAATAACCACCGAATTATAGAGTTTTCTTGTTGGTAAAAAAAATAAAAATAAAATTTGTTGAAATAGAAATAATTTAGTTAAGGTGTCGTGTGTGAGCTCGATGGGTCGTTCTACTGTGAAATAAGATTTTGAGCTTTAGTTTAATTTATATTTAACAAAAAAAAAAGAAGAAGCAGAAGAAAAGAATGAAAAATCAAAGTATTATAGATATGTTGTTGTTGTTCTTCACAATTAAGCAAAAAATAAAATAAATAAATAAATAAAATAAAAGAAAAACAAAGTGATCACAAATTATATTTGAATTAAAAAATTATTTTAAAAATAATAATTACCATATACACTAATAAAATTATATAAATTTATTGTGAAGATATAATTTAAATAATTTTTCTTTATTTTTAATGTAATATCATGAAAAATATATTTGTTATCATTTAAGAATTTACCTGATACCGGCTTCATTAGACTAAGCGATCTTAAGTGCCTTAACGAAATTTATTCAAAAGAAATTACGTCGAACTTCCATTTTTGTCTTCCTTGATATATATACATATATACATATACATATATATGTATTTTTTCTTTTTTTTTTTCTCTAAAAACATTCCGTTTTTCGAAAAATTGAATAAAATCCATCAAACTTTTTTAATCTTTTATATAAATGATGACATTTTTCATATTACGTTTAATATATACGCAAATTAATAAGTAAAAAATAAAAATAAAACTAGTCAATATTAAATCGAAAATAATTCATTTTTCATTTCTATAAATTTTTAAATAAAAATATCAAAACCCATAAGTTATAAATTTTCATAACGAAAGCAATGAATGCGTCGTCTTATCCATAGAGAGAAACGTGTGGAAAAATTCAATTGTGTTTTTTGTTTTTCATAACTGAATTTTTTTTTTTGCTTTATTGTTTTTAGACTTAACACCCGAGAACTGACTAGACTAAGAGATTTATTTGTTCTTTCATGTATAAGAAAAATGTATGGAACAATCCATACTGTAGGCATATCCTTGATTATATTAACATTTCAGGCAGGTTAAAACCGATCTCCCTGTCTGCTCATCCATTCGCGTTTTCTTGCAATACTCAGGATCTAACGGCTCACCAAATTAGAGATAGAAAGCTAAAAACTTGCAGAGAATTCCGTATTAAATTTGAAGTTGAGCTTGATTCGCTTACAATAGGCAAAAAAACTTTGAATCACATCTTCTGATTATTCTGAAATATTTAAAATTTTATTCAAAAAATGTAAATAATCTGCCACCAGACCCGCCCTCTATAAACAAAAGTCTTTAATTTAATATCCATAAGAGTCAGTCCTATGATCTTTTATTTGTTTGGTATAAAAATTATTCGACAGAATTAATTGACAAAGCCCCCACAGTTAACAGAATACCTTGTAATTTCTATAAATTGATATGAAGAGATGGTTGGTGGTGTTGATACAAGTCCAAGGCAAGTACAATTTCCTTACTTGTTAATACGCAACTCCATTTCTCGATTATAAAACATAGACGAAAGAATACTTACTGCCACAAAACGGATTTAATAGTAGAGGCTTTCACTTCTTGAGCATACTAAGAACACAATTGAAATACAACACGACAAACAGTAAGTATCAAAAAATTTGTTTTATAACCTACTTCGAAATTCCTCTATATGTACAAATTATTGATCACAACATTTTTTTTTAAAATGAATTAATTTTTTTACTTTTTATTATTTTGATTATGCCTCCGCAAAGGTGGTAATATTGACGCCTAGGGCCGTATGTATATGGCCGATGCTCTATGTCATATAGCTGCTTCTAAAAATTTGCCTGATCCTCACTTATTTACGATTGCCACTCCAACCCGTCACGCTGCTTTGGCTGCTGGTTCCGGTTGCTCAATCGTAACTGATAATAGTGTAGCTACACTATTTCGTATTTCTTGGTATAGGCTTGAATAATTTCTTGGTGTAAATATACATATGATATGATATATATATATGTATATATATATATATAAATGCTATATATATATGTATATATATATAAATGCTATATATATGTATATATATATATATATGTACATACATAAATGCTCTTTGGTATTGTTTTTGATTTCACACTTGATCCAATTTCATTAAATTCGTAGCAAACCAAAAATGCATTCTTTGCCTTATACAAATTTCAATCCTGTCTAAATTTGTAAGCCCTTGTACTTGATATTTGAAATCATGGACTATCCTTCGAAGTGCAGAGTGAAATTTCTTCCCCTTCCCTTCTCTATTCATTGAATTGAGGAAAATTTTTTCGAACAGTAGATAAAGTAGATATATATCATTATTTTCTTTTATTTAGTACAAAAATAGTTTTGCTTTTCTTAAGCTTCTTTTTAGATCAACTAATTATTTAACAGTTTCCATAAAATATTTGCATTTTTCATTTAACAAACATTTCTAGTGAACTTGAGTAAAACAAAAAAAAAAAGTTATACGACATCCAGCACGATTCGATTTCAGTGATAAACCTAACTTAGTTAGTAAAAGAAAAAAACAAAAAAAGCTTACATGGCTAATATATACAAACATTAATGAAAACAAACTATCAATGATATAAAAACAATATCAAAAAACGTAATCGATTAGAACACAAAATTATATCCTTTTTTTTCACAATATCAGTGATAAGACAAAAGTCATTTCAAGAAAACTAAATGAGATTAAGCAAAAAACAAAAAAGAATGTTAAAAATAAAACATCATCTTAATCTGGCGGTTCAATAATAAATTCCTCTTTTAACGTACATAAGGGCTCTTCTTTCACTCTCACCCATTGTCATTTGTCGCTTGATTGAAAGCTCAAGTTGCCTCTATGTTCCAAGTAAATAGATTTATTTCCGAAAGTTTTTTCATTAACCAAAGCCGATAATTCGCCGGCACTATAACCAATCAGAAGTCTCAGATCGCAATCAAATTTGTACGTAAAACGTTGGCCAGACACTTTAGATATCATATCACCATCATAATAGTATCGTAGAGCTCTCGATAATTTCTCATAATTCATAGTAGGTTTATTTTTTTTCTCGCCCCATAGACGTGCTACACGTTCCGGATCAGTAAGCTTAAATTCACCATCATCACCAACCCACTCAATTATGTCGACATGTTCGCGTTCAGTAAGTATCTCAAGGAGGAATTGCCATAATTGCATTTGACCATTATTTCCCGAACCCACACTATAGTTGCTATGAGTAAGGGAACTATCTGATCCTACATTCAGATCGGACGAAGTGGCTACTAGAAAAATGGTTAAAAAATAAGTCATATTTTCTTAAGATAGTCCCGTGTTAGCTTACATTCCTTTCTAGTGTTGTGGAAGCTTTTACGCATTATCTTCTGCTCACGTGGCATGGCAGGTGGAACGTCAATTGGTAATTCTTTCTTTAGTTCTATTTTGTTCTCAATTAATTCATTTTCGGCAGCTTTATGTACGACAGCCACAAACTGACACTCCTTCATCAATTGCACATGAGTCCAAAATACATTTCCAGGATCTTTGGGCAACTTTTTCCGAAATTCTTCATGGGTGAGTGTGCAAAGATCACGACCCGTTATGAACCAATCATTTATAGTGAAATTAGTCTTTACCAATATATAAGGCAATATATATAAGGCAATAAAATAAACGTTTCCGAAATGCAAGAAAAATTACCAGATCAAACTGTTTGACGGCCCATTGAAACCAGTGCTTGACATGAGCTACCGTCCACTCAAAGGGATTTTCGGGTATATTAAGACGTGCCTGCTCCTTACGAAATTTGCTATCCAACACCCAATTAAGACAAGGTTTCTCCTTCGATGAAGTTGATGCGGTGGCATGGTCGCTCTTAAATTTCTTGGCTGGAGCTTCTTTGCCTTCTTCGCTATCTTTCGTATTTTCATTACACCTACTTTGTTTATCGCCTGAATTTGAATTTATTTCACAAGTTTCTTGTATGTTTAAAGCCGCTGTTGCAAAATTCAAACAAATTTTGTCTACTTATTTTTTGTGCAAAACTATCAATAACTTACCCAAGGCGTCCTCAGTGGGTTTTAAAACATCCAAGATATTGATTCGTTTAACTATGTATTTGATTTCTACATTAATTTGAACTAAACCTTCACCTTTTACACATTGGTCCACTAAATTTTTGTGAGGTTCCAGCTAAACTCGTAAATGGAACTAAATAGTTTTACCAATCAAAACTAAGTGAATGAACTTACTTCTTGAGCGTCTTGGAGCCAAAATTCATAGCCATTAAGATTTACGCCAAGTTTTTTTTCCAAAAGTTTCCTAAAAATGACAAATATCAATTTGCATTTCCCACCATCGTGTCGGGAATTCATTTACTTACTGCAAAGTTCTCAATGGCTCACGTATATCCATATGCATGATAATTTCATTGTCCACCGTCATTTGAGAATTGCTATCATCTTGGCTGTTACTAATATATATGTCCTCCTGTTCAAAAAGTTCGCCCGACATTATACCTTCTGAAAAATTAATGCAAAACAAGTCAATTTCCGGATGCCGTTTCATACAAATATTATGCTTTTGTTTTCATATTTGATTACCATTTACCTAAATCACTGCTTAAACGCTGTATCAGTTCTTCTGGTAATTGACTCATTATGTTGTTTTTCATATATTATTTACTAATGAAGCCGAATTAAAAAAACATTTTAATATATTTTATTATGAGGATTTTTCAATCTTCGTTGTTCTTCCGCATCAATACCAATACAATAACAATAATGTTGCCGTTGTTCCATATTTTGTAACACTTTTTAGAATTGAAAAAATCACTAATACGCCGCTACGAATGGCGATTTTATAAATTTAACAAGCGAAGTATTGTTTCAGTGACTAAATAAGATCTGGCAACATTGTCTTGATTATATGAGACCAAAATTAATTAATTCAATTCATTTTCTCGCCAATTTCGTTGGAATTTCTAAACAAATGGTTAAGATAGAAAATTGGAAATGGAAACAGAAAACATTCCTCATAAATCATAAAATGTTGACCTACAACAACAAGTGCCAATATTAAAATTGGCTAAAAGTTTTCTTTTTTATTTATATAATTCTCTGTGTGGCGTAAAATTGTGTGTTGGATAGTTTAGAAAATGTTTACTAAATATGTTCCTTATGTGTGCAAACAGAAATGCGCTTTGGAAATGCCTAAGATTTTGTCAAATTATCCGCTGGACAATCGCTTCTAGTTCGAAAAAATGGTGACGAAAGTTTAATGCAAAAGTTCCCTTTAAAAGGACTTCGATCTGCCACAAAGAAATTCGTAAGCTCATGAATTCTTTCACTTATTCTAAATTGACAGTAATAGGGATTTGTTACTTGTTCCTCTGCAGAATTCTGAAGTCGATCATTCGCTGTTTTTTGTTGCCAGCGCTTTCTTAAGGGCTTTGGCAATGAGTAGAAAACAAGTCGATATCCACATTTTTTAAATTTTATTCAATACAAAATTGGATTCTTTTTTTTAAACTTTCTTAACTTACAACCTACGTAAATATTTTGTTTCTGATAAACGTAAAAAAATAGCATGCGTTCTTGCACAATTCCAATGATGCTGCAAAAGCAGGTAAAGAAAATAAACAAGCAATTTTAATAAGTGCACATGTAACGAGAAGGTTTGAAAACCAAATATCAATAATGCAACGATGTAAAAAAAAAAAGAAAAAGAATAATCAGCTAAAATATAATGCACCAGGTCAATCTGGCAGTTCAATAATAAGTTCTTCTTTCAAAATGCATAACGGCTCCTCTTTGACTCGCATCCACTGTCATTTATTATTCGACTTGCAGTCTTTTTGCTCCAAGTAAATAGAATCACTAATGGTTCTTTCATTGACCAAAGCTGATAGTTCGCCGGCACTGTAACCGATCAGAAGTTTCAGATCGCAATCAAATTTATAGGTAAAACGTTTGCCAGACACTTTGGATATCATGTCACCATCATAATAATAGCGCAAAGCTCTAGATAATTTTTCATAATTCATAGCGGGTTTATTTTTTTTCTCGCCCCAAAGACGTGCTACACGTTCTGGATCAGTAAGCTTAAATTCACCATCGTCCCCTACCCACTCAATTATGTCGACGTGTTCACGATCAGTAAGGATCTCAAGGAGGAATTGCCACAATTGTACTTGGCCGTTGTTCCCGGAACCGATGCCATAATTACTATGAGTAATCGAACCATCTGAGCCTAAAGTCACTTCATCTAAAAGAAGAGTTCATCAATTGGATATTTAAGAAATTTCCCAAACAACTTGTCCATCACGACTTACTTTCTTTCTTAGTATTATGGAAGCTTTTGCGCATTATCTTCTGTTCGCGTGGCATGGCGGACAAAGCTGGCGTGTTTGTGTTTAATTCTGCGTTATTTTCCATTAATTCAGTTTCGGCAGCTTTATGTACGACCGCCACAAACTTACATTCTTTTAGGAGCTGCACATGAGTCCAAAATACGTTACCAGGATCTTTAGGCAATTTCTTATGAAACTCTTCATGAGTGAGTGTGCAAAGTTGACGACCCGTTATTGACCATTCATTCACATTAAAGTTGCTCTTTGAGAGTATTAAGATGTTAAGATAAACGATAGCTTTCTGTATTTAAAAAAAACTCACCAACTCGAATTGCTTAATGGCCCATTGAAACCAGTGCTTGACATGAGCTACTGTCCAATCATTCGGATTGTCGGGTATTTTAAGACGTGCCTGTTCCTTGCGAAACTTGCTGTCCAATACCCAATTAAGGTAAGGTTTTTCTTTTTTGGAAGTAGAAGCGATTTCATTTCCGCTTTTAAATTTCTTGGATGGAGATTTTTCTTCAGCGCCCTGAAAGGATTGGGAATATTCATTGCGTTTGCTTTGTTTATCATCCGAATTGGAATTTGTTTTACAATTCTCTTGCTCAGCCAAGGCCGCTGCTCCAAAATTAAGAAAAGATGAAAATCTAAGGCCGTTGTCAAATGTTTTAATTTATAACTTACCCAAAGCGTCTTCAGTCGGTTTTAGAACATCCAAAATATTGATTCGTTTAACTATGTATTTAATTTCTACATTAATTTGAACTAAACCTTCACCTTTTACACATTGGTCCACTAAATTTTTGTGAGGTTCCAGCTAAACTCGTAAATGGAATTAAATAGTTTTACATAATCAAGACTAAGTGGATGAACTTACTTCTTGAGCGTCTTGAAGCCAGAATTCATAACCACGAAGGCTTATGTTTAGTTTCTTCTCTAAAAGCTTCCTGTAATTAATGTATTCACTTATTAAGTGCAACTTTTTCTTTTGGCAAAATAAAAGACTTACTGCAATGTTTTTAACGGTTCTCTTATATCCATATGCATAATAATTTCATTATCTATTGTTATTTGAGAATTGTTATCATCTTGGTTCCCTGTGATATATAAGTCACCTTGTTCAAAAAGTTCGCCTGACATCATACCTGCTGAAATATGAACAAAAGAATTCATTTCCCGGATGTATGAAGCTCTTTATTGACATTCCATCGCAGAGTTGTGATTTTGTTTTTGTATTTGACAGTCTCTTACCTAAATCACCGCCACTACTTAAACGCTGTACCAATTCTTCCGATAATTGAGTCATAACATTATTTTCCATATCTATTTACAGAATCACATTAACCGTAACGTTTGCAAATAATTTAACAAACAGTTGGTTAATAAATATCAAGAGACATTTTAATTTATTTCACTAATTTCTGCTTGTCTTCTTTTCAATCTTCTTTCTCTTTCCGCATCCTATCTTTTACTTTCTGTACATGATAATGTTGCCATTACTCTACATTTTCCTTTTTTTTAATTTTCAGATGCTTTTACTTATGCCGCACTCAGCTGCAAATATTGATGACAAAAAACTGAAGTATATGAAAAAATTCTTTGCAATCATTTGCTGTTTGGTTTTTTATATAGACGCGTTTAGCAAAATATAGCATAGCTGCGTTGATAACTGCAATGAGATATGACTGAGAACTTTTGAGAAATCTAATATCGTATTATTATTATTTTCTCTCGTGTTTTTCGTTTTGTTCCTAATTGTCGCGCCTTTTCTATAGTCATTGCAGACAAATTAATAAGCAACCAAATAAATTAATTATAAAGAAGTTTAAAAAGATTTATTAACTAAATTATGGACAAAAATTTGTGTGATTGATTGTTGATTAAGTTACTTCGACTTTATCACTGGCGTTTACAACGTACACATACGATCTTCTGATGCAAGTTTAAGCGAGTTTACTAAAACAGCTGTTAACAGTAGTAACTCTTTGCAAATCATAAAGCAGTTTAAAATTTTGTTGCTAAAATGTATCGCGAATTAATAAATAAAATATTGAATTATAGAGATAAGTGGTTGATGGTTAAAAACTTTAAAAGCTTTTTATATCGTTTAACAAATTGCGAACCGTACATCAATAACTTCGCGAGAAATTTCTATCTCAGCAAAGCAAAGAATTTCATTAGGTGCTAAGGCATAGTTTTGGCGGAAAATGTGAAGTCGCCAATTGTGCCGACGTTCTTCGTAAACCGAATAATATTTTGTAAATGTCGCGACCGATTTATAAGAGTTTTTGTTAATGCGCGGCTTTTCTTTGTGCAGTAGTGTGACGTCAAAGATCGTTGCGACGAACTGATGCCTCAATAGATTCGTGCTACTAAAGAAATTGAACTCGCCGACAATTCTTTTTAGCTCGGTTAAGTGTGTATAAAAGTGAACAAACGATTATCGTTTATCAAAGACAAAGATTTCCCGCCAAAACTAAACCACCGGAGCAGTGATAAGGTATGATAATCGAGCTTCATTTATATATAAAAATGATAGGCCAAAAAGCAGGCAATAGTTTTTTCACGATATATAATTTTCAGTCTATTTATAGTTCAAACCAAACTTATAAAAATTTTTCCACAAATATCATCTCAAACGCATCGCTTTACTTCACTTCAAAATTGGAAGCTTGCTCCTACTTAGAAAAGTGCCATTTTTTTTTTGCACATAGTAACTTGAGAACAAAAATTATTGTTTTATGAGGAGTGAAGCAATGGTTGTGTGGACGTTAAATTAGCAGTTTGTAACAACATGTTTAATAGTTTTACTTAAAAATGGCTAATGAGAATGTTCATGTGTTTCTGCTTAGCCTTTGGAATACATATTTTTGTAAATTAATTTGTAGAATAACATTTCGTTTTATTAGGGAATTAATTAATTGAAGGAATAAACTCGACAGTTTCTGATAAGTGTTTCCACGTTTGGTTTAATTTGGTTGGAAAATTGCTTTCTGTTTCTTGTCCTCATTAAGAATCAGTAGATTTTATGACCTTAGTTCTAGATTTTTACGTCTTATAAATTTAATACAAAATGATCTAAAAACTATTGAGTTCTTATACAACGGCAACAAAGCATGCCAGTTGCAATGTATAAAAACAAAACATGCCAGTTATATCTTAAAAAAAAAAAAAAAAATTTTAACTGTTTTTATTCGTCACACTAGCAGATGCTGTAAATTAAACGGCGGGGGATAACAGTTCAATGAAGAAAATGATGGTTTATTCCTATCGGTCGATAATTTTAAGATTGCTTAACTCATATGTTCAGCACGCGCATGTAATGGATATAATTAACCAGTTAACTGTATCGACCACTTTGAAAAATGTGCATTTCAATTGCGTTGAAAAAATTTGCCGACAACAAGTCATATACAGAATTTGTAGTTATATAAAATTAGGTTGTAACGGAATAGCTTGACAAGAGAACATATATTCTTTCTAGATATACATTATTATGGTAAATACACAATCATAACGATAAAATTTTGTGAGAAAATTCGACAAGGACGGATGGGCAGATCACGACGTATATATTCGTTATAACACAAAATTTTGCACTTTTTTCATGGCGTATATTTTCGTTAAAAATGCATTAGTTTATACACATGGCTAAGAAGTCATAACTGGTTCCTCCTTTATATAACAAAGAAGAAGGACTCGTGAAAACCCGAAAAAAAATTTAACAAATGATTCGTTTTAAAAGAATTAATTTTTTGAATAAAATTAATATAACAAATTTAGTGGAGTGTTTATTACTGCCTTAGTTTAGGAGACACTGGTAGCAATATATTATGGAATAATGGTTTACTTGCGAAATGAAATCATGTCATGATAAGCAAACTAAACAGCCAGAAATGAGTGAATCATTTTTACGGTTTTTTAACAATTGCTGTTACTTCTCATCTTATTTGGAAAGGTGATCTCATTTGGGTTTTCGTTAATTATTAGTCAATTAAAATTCGTGAAAACTTCTTAAATTTTTTAAAAACAAATTATTTCATCTGTTCAAAAATATAAAAATAGTCTAATAGTAGCGATCAGATACAACAAATTTTTCAATGATCTTCCATTTAGATCCTGTATCTGCTAGTAATTCATATTTTTAAGGAAAGCGAAATATCTGCTGTCAAGTTCAGTTGCGGCCAATGTAGTATAAAAAGCATTTCATTTATAGCATTGCTCTTGAAATATTGAACCTGTCATAGTAAAATTAGGGGTAAACAGCAAACACAAGAACTCAATTGCGAAGAAAAATACTCGTTGCTATCTTAGATTTAGATGAACTGAATACAAATTTCTTACATATTAAATACGGGCCTGTATTCAACAGGTCCTCTTTGTACGCTTTGCGTCTATTTCGAGCTTTGAAGCCTGTAGCTTATGTACCTGAAATCTTTTCTCACTTTTCATGATACAACTACAGCAAAGAATACGCTCAGAATCGTGTATAGATCGAGACTTCATAGGCCATTATGTAAATCGAAATTTCTTAGGCACACTTGCATGAATTCTATCTTTGAAAAAGTTTACCCGCATGAATAGCCGAGTAGATAAAAGCCGCGACCACCAAGCAGGTGTTCGTGGGTTCAAATCTTAATGCGCCAGAGTTTCCTTTGATTGTGGCTATAGTGAGTAGTCAATCAATAAAAGCGTATAGCGCTTACCGATTTAGGCTCACATCCACTGAACTGCGGCCACTGAACTACTTCCCTATCTTTTCGTCTTTTGCCTTTCCGACCATCACCGTGTTACAACGTATACGGACATCTCCTGAGCGATTGGTCACATTACAAAACAAAATCACATTTCTTCACAGTGAAGTTTATGAAAAAATCAAGTGTTTTATATTGGGAGTGCCCTGTTAACAAAACAGTTTACGAAAATTCTATATCTCACCGGATGCCATCGTTTTCAGGCAATTACATATATCATCGGAAAATTGTATCGTAAATGAAACTCTTGTTAAGCCCCACAGCGGAAAGAGAACATTTTCAATACTTTTCCTATGCTTTTATGTCGATTTTACAATAAAGGGCGAGAAAACCCTACGAGTACACCCTACGGTGTTTTTAAATTAGAAGCCTTCAAGCATCTATGTGAGCATGCAAAGTCTGTCTGCTTATTTACAAAACCCAAACAATCGGTCTACGTATTTAACAACAACAACTTCTTTACAAAACCCACGCACAAAACTAAATGAAAAAGTAAAAAAAATTACTTGCAAGCAAAGCACATATTGGACTTGCCGTTTATTAAAAGTGGTGTTCAAAAGTAGTTTCATGTGTAATGGGACTCAAAACAGTGGAAAAAATAAACGTTTGTGCTTCCACAACAGCAGCGGAGAGATAATTAAGGCAATAAACCGCAGACGTTTTATTGCGGTTTCCTTTGACGGTAGTGGTAGTGATCAAAGTGCGAGGGATTTTGAGTGAAAGGAAAGAACTGGCAAACCTAAAGCGCAAATTTTACTAGAGAGAACGTTTACGAACGGTTCTTGAGATTAATCCATTTCATGAAAAGGATCAAAGTTTCAAAGAAGTGTCTATAGAGGAATTGCAAGTTTCTTTTATTGCTATCCTTGGCGCGAAGGTGTTAAGAAAGGTGCGTTTTTACTGCCTCGATATGGTTCTTTTGAAGAGTTATGTTGCTTTCAAAACTAAATTTTTAAGGGCAGCCAAGTTTTCAAGCAAAAATGAGCGGAACAAATACTTGAAAAAAATATAGCAAATCAAAAAAAAAAACATAACTTTTAGACCATGTCCATAATTACCACGAAGGTTTTCACCGGTCAAAACATTTTTCAATCCTCGCAAACGTTGTGTAAAAACATATATTTTATCATTTTGACAATTGCTGTCGACCATTTCAAGTCTTATCACGTTGTTCAAAATAATTAGATTCCATTTCTTTTATTATTATTATTATTGATCTATAGTCGATAATCTGTAATAAAAATCCTTTAAAACTTTTTATTTATGCAATATTTGGAAACATTTTCATTGAAATACAAATAAAAAAAATTTCCTATTTTTCCGTGTCATGCAAATGGGTTCGACCGAAAATCTGGAAACAAGACTCGAAATAAAAATCTTATCGAGCGACTGATGATAACCACCGCCGATTGCGATTTTTTCTATTAAATCCTCCTTAAGCTCCTTAAGCATAAATATCTTTTCCAACTTGTGATATCTTAGTGACTAATAAAACTTCTCTTAAGTGATTCTATAATTATTTATTCTTATTAATCTATTTTTCGATTTCAAAATATGTTTTGTTTTTTTTGTTCTTCCTTTTGCAAACAATAATAAATTTGAATGTTAGTAGTTTATTAGGTCAATATGAAATATCATGAAGATACTTTAACCGTACGCTGAAAATTATACTACAAAAAATGTTTTGAAAATACAATATACGTTAGTGGTAGTGTGTCAATGCATATACAACATGTATGTTAAACGTTCTTAAGTATGTACAAGTATCTTATTGAATTATCTTGCAATGGGGTAAATAAGATATTGTGCACATAACTACGAAAACGTGGAACGCATTCTTAATGGAAAAACATGCTTTAAAAGAATGCTTTTAAAACAATGATTTTATTTACGTTAGGAAAGGTCTTCATATTCATATTCATTTTGTCCACTTTAAATAAGCGGTCAGACTAAAGATATTTTTTTTCATATCTCATCCAAAAGATTATTTTTTTCATATCTGTTCAAAAAAAAAAAAGAAAAAAGAAATGGTGACTCTTCTTTTTCTCGAAAAATATTTATTTATTCATCAATATCTGCATTGCAACCTTCAAAGTAATCCCACTCAGATGTAGTCCATTTGTGCCAGCGCTTTTTTCAATTCTTCTGATATGCGCTCATTGATATGGCCTTTGATGGCCTTTCAGCGATTCGGTCTGAACCTCTCTAATTGTGGCCGTCCTTTTGGAAAACTAGATAATACTTATCTACGGCCATCATTATCTTTTTATTCGATTTTTATGCCCATCACCGAAGCATGAGAGATATATTCATTTTGCTTCAGAGACCACACAAAGTATAAATGTTCTTGATTAGTATCAAATTCCAAACGGGTTTAAGCATATTCCGTCTGTCCGTCTGTGTAATGTTTATTATAAACATACTCCTGGCCTGGCTCATGCACTATAGCAAATAAAAGTAAATGCTGTAGTATTTGTGCACAAAACTGAAAAAATTGACCACACCTACACGCTATATTGTAGTTTATGAAAATATTGTCTTTTTTTTTTAATACCTTTATAAGGCGCAGAAACACGCTTTAAAAACCCCAATAAAGGATATAAATTAATGGTCGGTTTCAAATTTGGAATGCACCTAAGCATGTCCGTCAGTTCGTCTGTCCATCTGTCCGCCTGTTCAAGTGCGTAGTATCTGTGGTAAACATTCTTCCGCTAGCGAAACTGAAGATATTGCTGATAATTTGGAAAAAACTTTGGGATTTAAACATCACACGTTAGCCGCGTCCACTCCGTATTATAGAGCATGAAAATTTAGTGCTTTTACTGTTTTATCTTTCTTAGGATAACGGTGATGGGTATAAAACATAATTTTCTTACTTGTTTCTAGTTACGAAGTTTTTTTTTTGCCTATATGGTTCCAAAGGTGTGAGTGTCTGTTCTCCTTTCACCAATTGCCAGTTTGCGTGAACGTTGAAGAATATTCTTCTAGTAAGTTATTCTCGGAAACGAAAATGGGCCTAAGCCTATTTTGGTTAAGTGTTAGCCGTTCTTTCTCTTTGCTTGTTAATTAAGGTTTTGCTTCTGATCAGTCCATGGGCCACTTCTTGAATCATTTTGTCTTAAACCTCATGAAGTGCCTCACATTTTATCAGCAATACTGACAGGCAGTGATGAAGCATAAAATAGTTTATAAATTATTTTTTTCTCAATAGAGTACACTCTGATACCCTCACAGCTTTTGATAATCTAAGCATATGTGTTATCGCTAACCTTCCAACTTCTTGCCGCCTAATCCTCGCCAAATAGCTGATGAATAGTAAAAAGATTTCTTTTTTTTAAGGAAAATGCTAATGTAAAAATACATGCATAAAGGTTTAAAAAAAAAAAAAAAAAAATAGATGACAGGCGAACATTCATTAATGAACGTATAGTGTCTAAATGTTTAACACTTTACCAGACACATAACAACCATCATCATCGGCATCATCATCATCATCATCATCATCATCATCCTTATCCTCATCAGTAATTACAAGATGTTGCTGTTATTGTTGATGCTATAAAGTGGAATAAAAGTGCGTATATTTTTGTGTGTGTTTGTGGGTCTCCGATAACAATCATTACAAAAATTAATTAGTATAATTTAAAAACAACTGACTGCAAGAATATCTCTTTTGACGAATGCAATGTGGTAGTGAAAGTGTAATCGTGTAAATATCGAGCATGAAAATATTTGTATATAATCCACGATCTTCTAGTGCGTGTAAATTAAAATTAATTTATAATGCGTTACATTCATGAATCACATCTATATAGATATATGATGAGAAACTTTTCCGGAAGATTTTTCTAAGAAAATTGCTTTTATATAAATATAAAAAATTGTTACAATTATCACTCATCGTTATTATCAAAGTAAAGTCTACTGTTGGTTTAGGCGGTAGAATCATTCATAAATGAAATAAAACAAACAAATATTTAATTCAATAACTTATCGCTATTCCTCTGACTTCTGCTCTAAACTCTGAAGTATGCGTCAATTGTTATTTGTCTTGTGAATTTTACTGTTTCACTGAGTTGCTCTTCTTAGAATAATAATACATTCATAAACTTAAAAGTTAACGTACATTCTTATAGCTTTAGTCTCTCGGTGACTCGCATATAGCACGGAAAGTGCCCTTCGGGAAATACAGTGGCGCCAATACCGTTCTCACATTTTCATATCCGGTATTCCAGCTATGCTATAGATCACCTATTTGATGCTGAATTGGCTTGCGAGTTGGGGGGCGAAAGTTATCGATTATCGCTAATGGTTTTCGCGTAAAATGCATTGTGCACAAGTAAAACATTGTTAGATATCCGTGCCATTTTGATAAGCTGCCATGGCAGGTACTGACATTCAGCCACGCTCGCATCTGTCATTTATTTCACAACGCACTTGGCAGACATATATCACATTTCCCATTTTCTCTGGAGAGGGCAAAAAAGCCAGCCACCCAACCGCTATAAATTACCATAAGATTATTAATTAATGTAGCAAATGTCCACATACATGCCCACCGTAGATTAGAAACTGTGACAAAGTCGAAAAAACGCCGACTTTTTTTTCATATTTTCGTCTATAACTTTCGATTCCGTGAAGATGTATACGAAAATCTGCTACGCAAATGTTCATCAAAATCAGCTGGACGTTCCCTCCAGAAATTGTCTCACAATTAATGATGAAATTTCAATTCCAATTTGTTTTTATTATTATTATTATTTTCGGCTTTATTGAATATTCTGTTCTTTTCACATATTAAGTTCTACAGTGTGGTTCTTTTCACATATTAAGTTCTACAGTGTGGTTCTTTTCATAAATTAAGTTCCACAGGGTGGTTCTTTTCGCATATTAAATTCCACAGTGTGGTTCTTTTCACATCTTAAGTTCTACAGTGTGGTTCTTTTCGTGGTTCATACTTACAATATTTACTATTACCATCTATGATCCTTTTTGATTGATTGATTGTTTTTTTTTCTGCTTTTTTAATCGGTTACTGTAGGCTCTATAAAAATCAAACCCTATTAATAAATAATTTATATTTAGCTATTAGTCAGTGCACGTGTGCGTTCAAAAGAAAAAAGAAGGCTTACTTTTTATACACACCGTTGAAGGATGAGTGTATAGTCATTTTGCTTTCTTTCCTAATGTATGTATAATGGATAACACCCAGAGACCTTATAAAGCATCTATATTCTTGATCAGCCATGTCTGTCCATCTGTGTCATGTGTGTTGTTAGCACTCTCCTGGTGGGAAAAAAGAAGGTGTCGATTTCAAATTTGGTAGAAACATTGGAAATTTTTCCACACAGATTAGATATGGAAAATGGGCCAAATGGGTCAGAGCAGAAGCGCGCAATGGAGCGTAAAGTGAGCGCAACTCAGTTTTTTTTAATAAAAATTTGCGGGTTTTTGCTCGTTACTCAGAAGTTATGAAAGTTATTAGGCTGATAATTGCCACGTTTACTTTACGAGACACTTTACTCTCTAGGTTCTAAAATGGAACCAATCGGCCATTGCCATACAAAATTACAAAGGATTAAATTTTATTTCTTTTACTTCTTTGTGGTCTTATGCTTATTTATCACAAGGCAAACAAGACAGAATGTTTAAAAGTATTTCGTCCATTCTCCAAATGGAGATATATTATCTGCGTAAAAATGGGTTAATCCTAAAATGAATGTGGTAGCGGTTCGTTTTTTCTTAATAATACCAGCGATATGGGTATCAAATAAAAGAACTTGGAGAGTTGAATGCTAAAAGTATAGCGGTGGGCATGCGAGATTCGGCCCACGTCGAATATGACTTTCTTGCTTGTTATTATTATATGGGTTATATTTATTTATTCATCAATATCTGGCTTGTCCCCTTCAAAGTAATCCCGCTTAGATATAATACATTGGTGTCGTTGCCTTTTTCCAATTCTCGAAATACTTATACATTTATACGTATATATATATATATATATGTAGCGAGGACGTTTCGTCTCTTTTCCTTAGGCTGGGGCAGCTCAGCGGCCCAGGGGAGGAAAAACACGCAAGACATTTATTTTTTCACAGGGGCTCTTTATTACTCTTTACTCGTTCTTTTTATAGCTCTTTTATAACGACTTCTCTACTCGAGAATCTAACTTCGACCGACTTCTGCGCGAGGCAGACGACGAATCCCTCAACTTATTCTTACTCTCTACTCTTAACCTATGCTTAGCCTACGCTTAATCTATTCTGTTCTATTGCTATCTTAGTCTATTCCTACTGCTATGTTAATCTATTCTATTCTACCTTAATCTAGCACTCCCTTCCCCTCACCAGAGACGGAGAATCCGTGAGCCCAAAAGGAGGGACGGCTTTGGATTCTCACAATATATATATATATGCACACACATATGACCTAGGCCGACGGTTCATAGGCGTGATATAGTGTGCATGGCCCTCTGCAGGGCGGTGTATATAGCCCATGCGTAAGCGCTGCATAGACGAGGTATAACCCACGCATACATGGATTATGCATGGGGTGCGTATGCGTAAGCGGCGCATAGGCGATCACTGTTGAATTTTGATTGAATTTTGACTTAAATTTCAAAAGAAAATTTAGAATTTCTTCAGCTCAATCCAAAGGTATTTCCATTTAGATTCGAATAATATGGATAAATATAGGGGACATTTTCTAGTTTGGTCGTGCTACAGTCTAAAATTTGAGTGTTTTTCAATAGCCGTTTTTTGCTAACATGCCAAACTTCAAGAAATGCGTAAATCTAGTTACTATAACCCGAATTTGAATTCGTTGGGCTTGTTTGAAAGGTATTTTCATATAGATTCATGAGGTGTCCACAATACTCCACCTGTTTTAATATCGGCGGAGTAGGCTTCCGAATCCAATTGTATCTTATTTCTGAATATTTAGGAGAGGAAATGGTCAAAGGATATGGTTGGTGTCTTTGCTAGATCATTAAAGTTTAATTTACAGAAATATTTAATAAGTGCAAACGAATTACATTGACGCACGACCTTGAAAAACCCATCTGGCTATATCTAATGTACACTAAAATACCGTTCAAAAACTACTGAACTGATTTCCTTAAATGTTTCTTTAATCTACTGAACATATTCATTAGTTAGTGTATCTGCGTGAAACTAATTTGTGTCATGTGCTTCTTAAATTGCCATTCAGGTCATTAAAGCTTTTCATTTTCTTTCTTATTTTTAACAAATCTTTAAGAAATCCTCGCTAACCACATCACGTTATTGATTTCTTGAAGGATATTATATGACATTAAAAATTTTCCTGTACTACATTCACTTCTCGTTAAAACTTTTATGGGCGTTCATTCATTCATATAGACACACAAGCGTACACATACGAACAACAGGCCAAAGAAGCTTTCGGCCCGAAGTGTAAACTACAAACAACATAATATGATAATAACAAATTTGTTGTTAGGTTAAGAAGTACGCTTGTACTGCATAACACATAAAATTATTAGCTTAGAAGACAGTTAGTTGTCTTTGCATGTACGTGTGTGTTGGCGGTTGGCGCCAACGTGACTTTTTCAACACAATAATGTGCACATATTAATGATCAAATATTATTTTTCCGTAACATAATGTCGCTTTTTTCTTCTTCTTCTTTTTCTATTTTTTTCGTACACTTTCAAGAATTCTTTCCTCCCGAGACAAACAAATTTTGCGCAAATGTATCTTTATTTTCTTAAAAAGCAAAAGTTGTCTTGACACGAACTGTTAATACACTTCACGTCTTGCGAAAATTTTGTTACTTGCATATGTGTTAGTGCTTACTTAGGTCGAAATCATTTTCGCTTTCGAAGGAAAATCCTATGTCACCTATAACAGCGTACTTGTGAAAATAGTTTAGAGTTATCACTGTTTTCTTTTTTTTCTTTTCAAAGGCGTTTCAAAATATTCGGAAGTTATCACTTTTTTTTTTTTTTCTTTTCAAAGGCATTTATGTTTTCAGCAATTAGAAGGGTGGGAAAAGATAAAGAAAAATTCAATTTCTAGTTTTATTGCTGAGGGAAAAACGGATGAATGAGAAAAGATATTGTATGTGACGAGGGGAGTTCCAATGAAGAAGTGGATGGAAGAAAAGAAGGAATAAGTAAATAGACAGACGGACATTGAATACTTATTTCTATGAAAATGAAACAAATGGTATTTGTATTAGTGAAGAAACGCACAAGCAACGCAGACGGACGCTGGGACATACAAATGAATGCAGGTATCAACGGGTGTATAAGATGCTGAACACGGTTGACAATATAGATAAAAGAAAAAACATCCAGATGGTAAAATTAGGTCAGATGAAGAAAAAAAGAAGTGCAGACAGATGGACGACAAATGCAAATTTGTAAAAACAAACCGATAGTGAGAGGAATGAATTAATGATGATGAAAGAGCGGAGAGACAGTTAAATGAACAAATAAATGAACTGTGGGACAAACTGACGTGTGCAAAGATTGACCATGAGAAAGAAGCCCAGACAAAGAGACGGAGACGGATAGATTGATCGGCGTACTAAAGACGTATCAGTGAAGTGCAGGTAAATAGATAAATGGAGCGATGTTGGGAGCAATGAGTGGATTGGTCTGAAACCATGCACAGACGGACGGAACAGCAGAGTGGTGAATGAGAAAATCAACCAATAAGCAAAATAAACCAAGAGACTGACCAAATGGATGAAGGAACAACACAGGTGAACCCCTCCTCCTTATAATAGATGGATTTAGGATACCATACCGATCAAAAGCATATTTATTTTGTAAGATCTCTAATGTGAATTGTAAAGGCAAGGGCGAAATTAAATGAATGTTCAATGGCGAAATATTATAACATATACATATACATATATATGTATATGTGTGATAACGAATACGATAACGAATGTTTACTCTGCAAACTTAAACTTAACAGCTCACTGTTACTCGGTTCGAATCGAACCAATCAGCTGTTTGATGATAAATCTATTTGCAAGCTTCTATGAATGTGTGTGTGTGCATAAAGTAAAGTGTGTAGAATACTAGGCAGTCAATGTGTTTTCATTCGTTTTGTTGTTGTTGTTCGCACAATTAAGCGAAAATAATATTTTCAACAACAAACGTTTAGTCGTCTGCTTAGTCTGCAAATGAAACTTTAGCTCGACGGTTGAGTTAGTGCTGTTGTAGGTAACGTTAAATATTACGATAAATGCAAATTTTTTGTTTTTTTTTGCATATGAAAGAATTTTAATAAATTTATTTGAAAATAAAATCAATTAACATTTGACACATTAAGAAGAAGAAGAAAAGAACAAAGATTTATATAATATTTTTAAACTCTATATGAAATATAATATCCAAAGTATTTGTTTTACGTGCATAGCTTAGGTGAAGGTGAATAAAAAAAAAGCAAAAAATAAATAACAAGTTTTTTTTTTACACCTTCATAAAATAAAAAGTAAAAAAAATATTTAAATTTTCCCGTGCAATAAATAAAAACAAGTTCTTTCGCCTGCCATGCGTATGGTTTAGTTTAGTGTTTTCATTCCATATTTTTTTTTTTTTTGTTCAAATTACTAAAAATAATGCATAAATAATAAAATAGTGTTCAAAAAAAAAAAAAAAACGAAAAGAAGAAAATTCACATAACATATTCGATCAATAAAAAACAGTTACACAAATACTAAATAAATCGATATGAAATCAACGTTTGATTGTAAAGTGTTTATTAATTATAATTAAATTTATTTTTGTATTCACTTTTATACGATTACTTATTATATACGATACTATTTGCTGTGAGTTATCATCTGCTTTAATGAACCTAACTTTTGCATCGATTTTTAATGCTCGTCGTCACATGTCTTTTTGAACGAAAACTTTTTTTAACTTTGCAAAGTTTTAAAAGTGAGTATGATTTTGTTAACTGATTATCTTATTATTATTATTTCTCGAATTAAAAAACAAAAACAAATTAATCGTGGGCATAACGTAACTTGCCCAAGCAAAAGGAGGGTGTAAGTTGCTATCTACGAAGGTCATGAAAGCGTATCAGTGAGCCCTTAATTTACAAACAATGTCTATATTCTAGAATCCGTCCCTGCGTCTGTCCATTTGTGAATTTGTTTGTTGGTGATACTGTGCAAGGCAAGGAAAGTGTGCAAGGATAACTGAATCTTCCTCTAGCTGCTCTCGGTTAATGTGTATCAGCGACTCGTTAATTTATAAAAAATGTCGATATTCTAAAGTCTGTCCGTCCGTCCGTGCATTTGTGAATCTGCTCTTTGTTGATGGTTGTAAGTAAAGAAAAGAAAATGTACAAGGATAACAGAATCTTCCTCTAGCTGCTCTCGGTTAATGTGTATCAGCGACTCGTTAATTTATAAAAAATGTCGATATTCTAAAGTCTGTCCGTCCGTCCGTGCATTTGTGAATCTGCTCTTTGTTGATGGTTGTAAGTAAAGAAAAGAAAATGTACAAGGATAACAGAATCTTCCTCTAGCTGCTCTCGGTTAAGGTCAGTAGACCATTTATGCTATCGACTCTCACGTGACAGTAAGCATGCCTATAAGTTGGTAACAATCGAATGCTCACAAAACTAAGCTTTAATAGTAAACATGAATTTATGGTTTGATATTATTAGGTACAATTTCTGGATGCTTCGTTGCTTAGCCACCGCGATTTGTTAATCATTTAAGATTTAAGGGAAATATTGAAAAGAACTCTGTAATGGTTGGATGGTAAATTATCTCCAGATCGACACGCTTGTTGTTAATAGATTAGATTTATTGGATTTATTGAGACGATTGGCTTTTAGGCATATTATTAAAGTCACTCAAAAATCAAGTTTTCATCGATTATTGCGATGTTGTGCACTGTTCCGCCTGGCCAAGCTGTTCACATAGAAGCTTATTTGAGTTGGAGGACTGCTTTGAAGGCGACGACATGGATTTGGAACAATAAGTAGATGTAAAAAAAGAAAAAGTTAAATTGTTAATACTTTTAGGGCAAACCTACTTTTGATAAGCGTCCTTTAAACAAGTGAAAATTGTTACATCTTTATATCAAAGAGTGAGCAATTACAAGGTGCTATTAAACACATTTTCAATGCCTTAGGTCGAGATGAGATTCCAAGCATATATTTTTTACTTTTTCTTTGCTACGTCCTACACCAAGGACTGTGGGGTGTATAAAAAGTTCATGGACGATAAGAGAGAGTTGGGCATGAGCATGAGTTTCAAAAGCATTTTCTGAATTATGAAATCTGAGTCCATCTGTCCATTTTTCTGGTCGATGGCCTGCGATCCAATATACAAGAAATATATTTATGACAACGTTTTGATAACAATTTGGCCCTAAAAAGACTATTACCTTATAAGTAGTTTTTGTGTAAGTTAGCAACGAATTTTTTCCTTTAATAAGTTCGGTTACTTTTTACACTGAACATAATTATTGAAAATAATTCAAAATTTTTCTAACGCAATTTAGTTTGGAGTGCAAAAAAAAAAAGAAAACAATTATCTGCTTCGGTGAATTCTTGTTACATAACATCACACACATTGTTTTATAAAATATTCAAAATTATTCTTGTGGTGACCTGAGATTGATTTTCAATTTTTCAAAACAATTTCAAAGCCATATTTTCAAAATAAATAATTATCTGCAATTAATTATAGGTTTTGTGTAAATGTGTTTTGTGTGTCTGTGGGTGCAAGTCATAGTTAATGGAAGTTAATAAATTTGAAATTATTTAAATAATCATACGCAGATTTTATGCATAATTCTAGTTCTAAGCTATTGATTTTCATACATGCATATGTATGCATATATGCATATATATAACGGCCTTCGATGTTAACACATTTACACGTGCATGTAGACATTAAAAAAACAAAAACCCTAAAGTGAGTAGAATGACTTGCGACGATATATATACAGCTAAACTTTCATTTCATCAAAAAAAAAAAAATAGAAAAAAAAACATTACAATAACAAAGTTTAAAAAAAACGCTTTTAAACCGTACAAGGACAAAATGCAGAGATGACTGCACCATTACCTAGAAGTTGGAGCGATATGACGACATTACTTATATGTATGTAAGCATTAAGAAAATGTGCCCATGAGGGAGGTATGAAAGCAAAATAATTCACGTATTCAAAAAAAAGCCGGTAAACGACATGTCGAACAAACAAAATGTCATGCAACTCATACCAATGACAAAGAGCTCAAAAGCATTATTTATAACATATATATGCTTCTGAAGAGCTGCAAGTCGGTTGCATTGTTAACCTCAACACTGCAATGCGTAACTTTGATATCTCCACACGCCTGCTTAGCAAGCAAGCAAGCAAGCAAGCAAGCAAGCAAGAATTTCAGCTCAGTTTGCAGCTGGGAATTGCAAACTAAAAGATGACTATTTGTTTGTGTGAGTTAACTACAAGGGGGGGTGGACCGATTTATTAACTATATGCTAGAACGAGGAGGATGAGGGGGAATGTTCAAATGCTTCAATTTTAACGGCGATTTTCTTGCACAGCTTTTGCTATGTGCACATGTGTATGTGTGTGTGCATGTGTGTGTGTGTGTGTGTATGTGGGTATGTTTTCATTTCATGTTCAAATGAAGTACTTGGCTAAGTGTTTTACTGTCTGTGTCGTGTGTTCCAATTAAACACTCCCTGACCACTTGTGTTTATATATATTTAATGTTTTCCTTTTCAATATCTTTGAATCTATCTGCTGTACATATACATATATATATATATATGCATCTGCATTTAAATTATGCGATTAAATTAACTGTTAACTTCTTAATTTATAGAGTGTGCCTATGTGTACGTGTGTGTTTGTGCGTGTGTGTTTGTGTGTGTGTGTGTGCATATATTTGCGTGACCTACATTTATAACAACAGTCTTGAATTAATTTGCTTTTCTTCTCTATGCTTAGTATCTGTATCTGTTTATTGCAGCATGATAGGTGAACCAAATTTTAGAGAAAACAAATATTTGCAAAACATTTTAATTGAGCAACAAATGCATTTTTTATGCAAATAATTATATATAACAAATATTTACATATATTTAACAATTCGAGTGGAGGTTAAACTGCGAAATAAATAGAATTAAGTTGTTTTTTTTTTGTTGGAATTGATTGCTTTTGTTGTCCCTTCATTAGATACTTCATTCAATACAATATTTACAACAATTTTACAACAACAATACAATGTGCGCTGACTATATGCATTTGATATTTAAACACGAGTACAAGTTGCTGTTTAACTCTTATAGTAGTAAATGTCTATTAAATTCTTATCGCTTGCTGTCCAATAACCTCTTAACTTTTATGAAATTGTCCGTAGCAATATTTTTGTATTTACATGTAAGTAACTGACTATGTAAGAATGCAAATAATTATTATTTTATTTGTTTTGCAAATTTATTTATCAACGCAGGACATCGAAGGAGTGTAATGCTTCCTTCATTACGTTTGTAACAACAAAATATACGCATTAGAGTTATTAGTTATTTGCCGATTAAGATATGTCTATCCGTCCGTCCAGTAATCGGCATATATTCGATCAGTTTCAGACAATACTTTTTGATTTTTCCAATAGTGCCTCTGGTATTTGAAACGTCTGTCCATCTGTCCGAATACTTTTTACCCCATCTTTGCCCTCAACTGCTTTGATCTGTTTCTGTTTGTTCTCCTGCCCAAAAAACACTCATCTAATCAAACATAGGTTTAATCATCCGTTTGATGATTTGCTTTTCTTTCGTTTCAATATTTTGTACCTTTGCGGTCCACTGGTATGTTTTTCTCAATCTTAAAAAACACTCTTGGGTTAAACGCTTTTGTTTGACTGCTTATGGTGAAGATGTTTTATCAAACTTAATAGCTCGCAACTCCTTTGCTTGTTTCCTCTCTTGAATTTTCGATTGTAGAGAAGTGAAGAAGAAACTCGCCCAAAATTCTGCAGAAAATAGAAAAAGATCGTTACTATGACCATTTTAAAACCCAAAATGTTGACCTGAAAACCAATTTTTGGACCAACCTTGTAAGGTTGGATACAAAAGTAAACCCGACGCCGAAGTAACAGCAAAAAATTTAGTGGACCGAATATCTGTCTGCGAATCGTTGCCGAAATGGGAAATAAATGGACTCTTCTTTGAAGAAAATGGGCAATGAAGAGTGACTCATACGCGGTATTAATGTGTAAAAACACGGGTGGAACCGCACAAATATTGGTAAGGCACGGTTTGACGGCATACAAGGTAATATTTTGTATTTGATGGGATTGGAAGGAAACCGTGGAAAACACCACCAACTTTTTCCTCAGTCTTTTAAATCTATTAATATTATTACTATAATTAAGTTAGTTAGAGAAATCAATTCTAAGACTAAGCCTAAGGGTATCTATCGGCTCTATTGAAAACTCTACTGCTGTTTGAGATTTGAACTCATGACCATTGAGTTGTTAACCGAGATCGGCCACTCGGACGGATGTGAAAAAGAAAAGTTAAAATTAAGGCGATTATTAATACATATCGTAAGTAGTCGAAAAAGTATTGACCTTACTTTGGATAAAAGTTCACTTATTCATTAAATTCATGGTCACATAAGCTCGCCTTTGAGAATCGAATGATGATTAACGCCTTTTAGACTGCCTAAAATACAAGTTCATCTCTGAATTCGATTCAAAACTAATCCCGACCCCAAAAAGACTCTTTGATGGGTATTCAAGATTCGTTCCAATACAGACATAAAATTCTTATTTATTTATTTGAAAAAAAAAAAAGAAGAAAATCAACAGAGTGCAGGGGAGCAAGCAAGCAACAGTGAATTGTTGAAAGATTAGTTATAGTTTGCTGCACTGAGCCATTTAAAAGGAGCCATAACGGCAAGGAGTAAAACAATAACTTTTTCTGCTCGAAATAAAAAGTGAACTAAAAAGGCAATGAACTACTATTTCATTCGCACATATATATACATGTGCGGGAAAAGGGTTTTAATTTTTTGAAAAACAAAAAAAACAAACAAGAACAACAATTGAAATGAAAATACTGGCACGCTTCAGTGCCTAAAAGTCTGCCATGCATTGATAACAACATTATGCATAGGGCCAACCAACCAACCAAACAACAACGCAAACATTATTTGCCCAACCAAAGCATATTAAAGTGAAAGAATGAGAGAAAGAGAGAAAAAGAAAAACAAAACAAAAAACTTCGACTCCTGTACGGCGCCCTAATTGCTTTCAAACGTAACGCTTTGATTTTTTTCTTTTTTGCTTTTCCTCTTAATGTTGTGAGCTTTAGTGTGATTTTTGAAAAGTGCAAAAAATAAAAGCACAATTTCAATCCTTTCAAGCGGATATAGCTAGACTTCGAAACGATGCTGTGATGCTGTGTTGTCTTGAAAAACGAATAAAAAATTTTCAATTTCCGTTTATAAGTTTACTGGTGGGTCTATAGCAATAATAATACGGATTTTTAAATGTTTGCGTTGCATTTGCTCTCAAGCTTGGATACTTTTCACATCAAGTATTTTTGGAGATGTTTACACACACACACACACACA
Source organism: Glossina austeni (assembly GCA_000688735.1). Taxonomy (NCBI): domain Eukaryota; kingdom Metazoa; phylum Arthropoda; class Insecta; order Diptera; family Glossinidae; genus Glossina; species Glossina austeni. The sequence continues at coordinate 991,401 of KK502458.1, forward strand.
AGAGTTATTTGCAAGCTAAATAAGAACGTTTTCGCAGATGGTTTTCCATTGTTTCACTTTGAAATGAAGTATTTGCTCAAGTTGATCTTTCCTGACTGACGTACGAGTATGCTTTAATATTAACAATTTTGTTTGGCGAAAGACAGAGAAAGTCTCGATTAATTGCAAAAGACTTTATAGATTATCATTGACTTTTACATTAAGACTAAATATTAATCAGAAAATACTTTCATAGTTTCTCTAAAAGTAAGAGAACGCGTTTGCCATAAGTTTTTATCTATACGCAAAGGAAAATTGGGAAAAACTGTTTGCATCTGAACTTTGAATAGAATTTTAATTCGATTTGGAATTTATAATTTAGGAGTATATTTTAGCCTTGTGATCGGTCACTAGTTCGATCCGAAAAAAGCACTGTGTGTTCTTCTTATAGTCGTCATGATTTTGTATCAGTTTTAGTTATCCCTTAGGAATCAGTCAGTCATAAGAAAACGATTGAATATCAGTTTTATTGTAAACCAAGATTGTTAAGCCCCGTAAACTAAACACCGAAGAATGCCTTGTGACTTGTGTGTGTCTCTATATGCTTACCGTAATTTAAATTCCAATTGAAGACGGCGCTACCTCTCGGTTTCACGCATTCCGGTCGAATTTTAATTCCAGTTAGTGCGCACGCTAAAGCCTTGTTCAGTGCCATTAGCATATATCCATTTATTTGATATTGAATACTAATAACGCGTGGAGTCTAAAGGGAATCCGAAGGGAATAACGAAGATCTCGAAACTGGAATAATAGGATACCAACAAGGAAACGGCAAAATGCAATGCGAAACCCGTTTACTGCTACTCGGAAACCTAATTTTCATTGGAGTACCAAATTATAGAATATGCCCCGTTGCAGGTTCTTTTAGATTTTTTTATTGCAACCTAATTGCAATTTGAACTATAGCGGGGGTTGGATTGGAGTATTGGCGTTGCATTTGGGTCCGAGCTGTTATTGTGGTTCAATTGTTAGTTTAATGCAACGCTCACATGTCCAATGGAATCGGATAAGCATGATAAGAAGCTTCGCAAACCCCATTTCAAACAAAAACGCTGCAACAATTTCACCAAAGAGTCTCTAGTTTGCCCAACTATACATCCTTAGATTATCACTTATGTCGCTACTCCGTCAATGCTTCGCATATCGTCTAGCCTTTTAGAATTTTTCTTTGATCTATTCACGATAATTGGTGAGAGGAAGTTCCGTAATATCAGCCGGTGCACATAATAACATTTTTTCTTTGCCTTCGCAATGGTATACATACCACCGTATGGTTCTTACGTTAATGACATTTACAAAAAAAAAATATTTCATTCAAAGAGCAAATAGCGACAGACGACGTAACCAGTGTCCGCATAATGACCATTAACGTTATTGAAATTTGAAAGCAGGTTAGGGGAAAACCGGAAATTTAATGTTTATCTTATCATCTCATCTATAAATCGTTTTCATATATTTGAAGGAAAAAAATTTCATTTTATAATTTTTTTCATGCCCACCACTCTACTCCATTGATTTCTAAACGTTTTGAAGTGAAATGCTTTAAAATGCTTTTCACATTTCATTATATTTAATAATAAATTTTTACCACCATATAATTAATAAAACTAACTAACAACCACCATTATTAACAGTAAAAAAAATGTTATTAAATAAAATTTTAATTTAACACTACAATGATTTTGTTTACCACGTTTCCATTCATTGTTTGATTTTCTAAAATAAACAACGTTGATAAAATTTAATTAGATAAAATCAAAAAGATAAAACACATACTTACACCCAACTAAAGTAATTTATTATTATTTTTAATATAAAACGTACTCAACGGTGGCAGTACGTACTTCCGCAAATGAGGGTAAAAATATCATCATAGCATTCGTTAGGACACTCAGGCGGAATTTGCTTTTCTTTCGCAAGCATTATGAAGCGCATGCCGTTCTCTCAATTATCTATCTGTTCGTTCAACTTTTCTATCAAAAAAAAAAAAGGAGTTTTATAAAATGAAAACATTGAGGTGACAAGGAAGACATATATACAAGATTTAATTACAAAATCTTACCTTTCTTTAGTATAACTAATTAATTGGTTCACTATAATCTAAACTTCTTGAGTACGTTCCGCTAACATGTTGCCTTAAGTTAATACTGCTGCTAATACAATGCATCAGGACGACGAGTAGTGAAGGAAAGATGGGTTAAGTTTTACTTCTTGATGCTTCTTATTGTTTTCTAATGTTGTCATCCCGCTTCAATCTCGATTTATGTACGTACACACTATTAAGTAGAATCTTAGATATCTTGCTGTCACAAATGGATGCTTTGCTGGTGCTGTCAGTGTATTGCGGTTACGAAAACACTATAAAAAAAAATTTTTTTGCTCTCAATTTTAACTCCGTAGCTTATCAAGCTAAACTCGCCGAAGTTCAAAATTGCTTCAACATTTTGTCTTCTTTACACCAATCATCGCAGGAGGAAAATGCGATAGCTCCACAAAATGTAGAGCTTTGTGTGACGATTGAACAGGTTCGCGGTTTCGTTCATAGCTCCATTGCAAAAATAAAAGGTAAAAAGCTGATAGTTTATCACTTATCACAGTATGGACATCACTTGTCGATATATGTATATAAGGATATAACTTTAAAGACAAGCTTGCATTCTCTTTGAGGTGAATTCTCTGCATCCTTTCATCCTAAAAGTAAGGAACAACTAAAAGCATATCAATAATTAAGGGCATAGGGAACAGTTCTAAGCGCAAATATGTATGTAGGTTATAAGCAGCAGTTGTGCTGCTCATTGACTGATGGACAGACAAGCTATGCTATTACTATAAGTAAAAGACTTCAAACAGCAGAGAGACGGAGAACTACACGGAGAATTACACAAACGGGAACGCGGACGATGGACGTCGACCGGACGAGTAGGCCCACAGGCCAAAGTTAATTCAGAATTTTACTTTAATCAAGAGTATAGACATATTCCATGAGATATCTGATGTCGTACATATTTAAGATTATTAGAAAAAATCAGAAAATTTGAATATATTTTCATATTGTAGGAGTTGTCGCACTTGTAGTAATTGTGAAATTTTGATGAATTTTGCAAAAACTGAGGTTAAAATGGTCCAGATCGGCCAATCCTGTAAGAACCATATTATTTGACGTTTCTGTTAAGCGTTTCTGATCGCGGTTGTTTTCCCTTATCACTCAAAATAAAAATATACTGCATAAATATGCAAAGTTCGCTCCAAGTCGATTAGTCGGTTGCTTAAGGTAGATTTCCGTTCGTAAAACTAACTCAGAGCATATAAAATACAGATTATTGATAGGGAAGGCTTACTATCTCAATCCCAATAGCTCTAATACTCTTCAAAAGAAAAACAAGTAAGAACATTATAGTCGGACAATGCCGACGATTTTATACCCTACACTTCTTCTTATTGACTTGGGTCAATTTGCATCACCACATATTAAAACTTAGACTTTTCTGGTCTACAAAGGATCAATTTTCGTAAAAATCTTTATTAGGGTAGGATCCAAAAAATAGGCCAAGATGGTACAGTTAAATTGTTTATGTTAAATTACTATTATGATATAATTTTCAATGTTTCATCTTTTTGTCATATGAACTTGAGTTTTCGTTCGACCTCTGCCGGTCAAAAGTTTTCATATCAATTTAGAATGTCCAAATACTACTACTTAGCCACTTTTATGGGTAAATTTGGAAAATTGCAGTCCTTTTCCATACAACAACTTTTCAGAATAGGGCGTGGTCGACAAAGTGGACCGATCCGATCCATTTTCAATAGCGTTCATTCAAATTTCATCAAAATATCTCAAAACTTGAACATAAATTTACGTGGGCAAACATGAGATGGACAGACAGACAGATAGGCTTAGAGCAATTCAGATTATGATTCAAAATCGATGGGTAAAATATAAAACATGGGTCTATCCTAAGCCCTTCTGCGTGTTACATACGATTGCACTAACTTAATATATCTTGTACTGCAAGTGGTGTAGGGTATAAAAAGAACCTTTTTATACATTTGCACCAAATAACAGATATCTGAGTATCGTTTAAAGGCAAATCTCTTTTCATATGCATTTAACATAAGCTCAGTCAAGTTATTTAGAAAATTGTTAAGCATATCCTTTGCAAATATGGAAACATGGAATTGGAAATGTATCCGCTTTAAGAGGATTAAATTTTCAAAAGCATTATTAACCGTTTTCATAAACTACTTTTCCAATAACCGTACGAAAGTATTAAATTCACCCTAAAACAAACTATACGTCAAATAAGTCTTTCAACCCTTTCTATATATATCTCCGATTACACAAAATAAATTTTTTCTTTCTTTGTCATCTAATTTCTTGCGGTTTCCGTATTAGGTTAACAAATTTGTTAAAGTATTTAATTGCGTTTTTTCTTTTGTTTTCTCCATTACATGCAGCAAACGTCAGAGAAGCCAAATAATTTGCATAAATGAATTATTAAACACTTTATAATAATTCTAATCAATTATAAATTTTATTCAAATTGTAAATTTTAATAATTATTGATATATATATATATATATATACATATAATAATTTATGAAGCCATACTTGCCTTAAGGGCCTTCTCGTATCATTGTTGCTTCCATTTGAACGGATTATTTTTCGATATGCAAATGAGAAATGAAAAAAACGAGTGAAATTAAAGTGAGGCAAGCAAAGAGACTATAACCGGCAAAAGGATCTAAACGAACGCCCTATACTTTTAACACTATTTTCTTGCTTACCTTCTCAAGTCATACTTTCATTTGTAATAAGATCTTTCAAGAGAGATTATGAGCTCCGTCTACCATTCCTAAAGTAAACAAGAAAGGTAAGAATATGAAAATTTCCTTCTAGTCTAAGAGATTGGGAAGATGGGGATAAAATATTTGGGGATTGTGAAAAACATTATCTTGTTACCTCTTGTGAGTGGTAACCTCGAAATTCTCGGTAAGTGCCGCCCATTCTTTTCCCTCCTTGTGAAATGAAAAATTCCTTCTAGTCTAAGTGCTTGAGAAGATTGGGATAAAATATTTGCTTAGTTAATGTGGGGAAAACGTCAGCTCGTTAACTCTTGTGAGTGGTAACCTCGAAAGTCTCGATAAGTAGCGCCCATTCTCAACTTTTGATTTGTCGTAAAAAATATTCGCACGAGGCTTACAGCGGCAGATAAGCAGGACTACAAGCCTTTGCGAGCAGCTATCGGGAACTTCCTAAACGAACTTGTGGTGGGGCAAACTCTTTCGTGAACTACATTTTTACAGGATACGAATTTGCCAAGAAGCTTGGTGTTTAAAATGCTAACCACTATATTAGTCGGGCGACAATTGTCATTACTTTCTACACCACAGGAAAAGTTCTAAGTGGAACTTTTAACAGAGTAGAGTCAAAACTTGAGACTATCTTCCATTTATACTTTACCTGAAATATTTGCCGCAATAGCAAACCCGTTCATTCTCGATCCCAAGCACATATCATCTCTTCTCAACACTTTTTAGAGTAAGCTGACAAACTTTAATAGAACGGTATATGACGTAAGTCGCTACCTGCTTGTGGAGGTGATAGTTACATATTTCGTACTTCTTGGCAACTTTCGCACACTTTTCCTATTCCCTTCTTTACTTGGATAACCATTTTCAAAAATTGTTCAAACGATAAAACGGAACGAGAATAAATTCCAAAGCAATTCTGCCTTTTCTAGACGCTATAGAACTGCTTTGAAGATAACTGTGGATTTATTACAGCATTACGTTATATATTTGCTTGCAGTGAATGTCAAAATTCATGTTGAGTAAGATGACGGCCAAAGAAACGAATAAATCTTCGCGGCAAACACTCTGCATGTATTCATTCATCTACAGCTAGAGATGTGATATTAATTAATGATTAATATATATATGCAACAGAATCATATATTAATTTTATTTTATAACTGAATGCAGTTTTACATGTTTTGCATGCGAAATTTATTCGTTCGATTCATTCAAAAACCTATGTTGTGGTAAAGCAGGGAGACGTAGTGTACAATAGACTAAAGTATTGTGGACCATAATTTAAAACCGTCATGAAAATGTTTTCTTCAAGTTGTAAAGCTATTTATCATAATGTAGGAAATGTTGTCCGCTCTGATTTATTTCAAGTGAAAATTTATGCTTTCCTTATACGGGGGGGGAGGGGGGAGAAGTGATTGTCGCTAGGAAAGAAAGTCATTCGCTCTTAGACGAATCTTGATTGCCTATGAATTCAGGCAGAAATTTCGTCTTTTATCAAGTGAACATATCTGTCAGATTATGTGCATGTCGTATATGTATAGCGGTCGAATCGCAGCTCGACTCTATATCTTTCTCGTTCAGCTCTTAGGCCTTCAGCCCTTAGCTCATTGAGCATATGTTCAAAAATCATCAGCAAACTACCTCTGGGTTTCTGTACATCTCCCTCTCTCTCTCTTCGTCCCTCTTTCTCTACTTCTCTCTTTCTCTCCTTCTCTCTTTCTCTCCTTCTCTCTTTCTCTCCTTCTCTCTTTCTCTCCTTCTCTCTTTCTCTCCTTCTCTCTTTCTCTTCCTCTCTCT